>OY740813.1:3176720-3484220 GCA_963514005.1 Raja brachyura
ACTAACGAATCCGCGCCGACCAGCGATCCCCGCACACTAACACTGCTATATACACTAGGGACAATTTACAATTACACCAAGCCAATTAACCTATAAACCTGCACGTCTTTGGAGTGTTGGAGCAAACAGGAGCACCCGGAGAAAAACCACACAGGTCACGAGGAGACCGTACAAACTCTGTACAGACAGCACCCGTAGTCAGGATCGAACCTGGGTCTCTTGTACCATAAGGCAGTAACTCTACCACTGCGCCACCGGGCCGCCCTGGTAGTAGAGTCATACAGCGTGGAAACAGGCCCTTCGGCCCAACTTGCCCACAGTGGCCAACATACCCCTTTGTCCTCACCTGCTTGCGTTTGGCCCACATACCTCTCCACCCTGTCCTATCCACGTACCTGCCCTAATGTTTCTTAAACGTTACGATAGTCCCTGCCTCAACTACCTCCGCAGCAGCTCGTTCCATACACCCACCACCCTTTGTGTAAAAATGTTACCGCTTAAGTTTCTCTTAAATCTTCCCCCCCCCCCATCTTAAACCGATGTCCTCTAATTCTCGATTCCTCTACAGAGTGTGCATCTACCCGATCTATTCCTCTCATGATTTTGTACACCTCTATACCTCTACACTCTATTCCTTGTGCTCCATGGAATAGAGTCCCAGCCTGCTCAACCTTTCCCAGTAGCTCAAGCCCTCGAGTCCTGGCAACGTCCGTGTAAATCCTCTCTGCTCCCTTGCCAGCTTGACAGTCCCTGGTGGAGAATGTGGAGAAGGGGGTGATTCTGCAATCCAAGGGTAGAAACTAGGGATACTCCAGAGACGGCACGGTGGCGCAGCGATAGAGTTGCTGCCTTACAGTCCTTGCAGCGCTGGCGACCCAGGTTCGATCCCAACCACGGGTGCCGTCTGTACGGAGTTTGTACGTTCTCCCCGTGACCGCGTGGATTTTCTCTGAGATCTTCGGTTTCCTCCCACACTCCAAAGACGTGCAAGTTTGTGGGTTAATTAGCTTGGAGTAAGGTGTAAACTGTCCCTAGTGCTTGTAGGATAGTGTTAATGTGCGGGGATCACTGGTCGACACGGACTTGGTGGGCCGAAGGGCCTGTTTCCATGCCGTGTCTCTAAACTAATCTAAATAACACGCAGGATTGGGAAATAAGCCGTTGCAGGTAATTTTGTGAGTATGATGAGATTAGAGTGGAAGGAGGATGCGTGTGGAGATGGTAGCAGCTGTCATGGCAGCATTCTGTGAGCTGCCAGGGATAATGAGCAGACTTGCCAGATGATAGCAATGGCCATTAATATTCTATATTAGTGTAGCGGCGGATTTGTAGGATTAGAGATACAGTGTGGAAATAGGCCCTTTGGCCCGGTGAGTCCGCACCACAAACTAACACTATCCCACACACAGCTGGGGCTATTTACATTTACACCAAGCCAATTAACCGACAAACCTGAGTGTGGGAGGAAACCGAGAAGCGCCAGGAGAAAACCCACGCAGGTCACGGGGAGAACGTACAAACTCCGTACAGACAGCGCCTGTAGTCAGGAGCGAACCCGGGTCTCTGGCGCTGTGAGGCAGCAACTCTACCGCTGCGCCACCGTTCCACCCCAATATTGTCGGGACACATCTGACAATGAATGATTGAACCAGTTGTTCACCAGATGTTTCCAAACCTTCCATCCACTGCACCCTTGGATCTCCTAGACAATAAGAACGCACGTGTCAGCAGATAGTTCCTGGACCACAGCTCAACATTCATGCTGCAACACCATGTCTGCCCAACTCAAAGCTTCTAGGCCTTGGCATTGGGACCTCCATCTACAAATGGCTTCTGGACTTCCTGACCGACAGTGTGGGAGTAAACCGGATCTTCCCAAAGAAAACCCCATGCAGGTTTAGTTTAGTTTAGAGATGCAGCGCGGAAACGGGCCCTTCAGCCCGCCGTGTCCGTGCCGACCAGCGATCCCCACACACCAACACTATCCTACACACACTAGGGACAATTTATACTTCCAAGTCAAGTCATACCAAGCCAATTAGCCTGCGAACCTGTACATCTTTGTAGTGTGGGAGGAAAGTGAAGATCTCTGAGAAAACCCACGCAGGTCATGGGGAGAACGTACAAACTCTGTGCAGACAAGTGTATACCTACATTGTGGCTTAAAGTAGTGACCTCTTTAATCCAGGATCAGTTCTTTCAGTCCCTGGATGTAATCTGCTGTTTGTACTTGCCAGTCTGAAACCCGTTAACAAGGAAGAAGTGTTTTATTATTTGTCAAATGTGTTCGGATAACCTGAAGGTTTAGCAAAGCCATTTGCAGGATGTAACTGCAATGCAGGTGTGGTGAACCTGAGCTAATCTCTTCTGTTTGTTCTACTGAAATTGTACGAGACTGAACAGAACAAATATTAGCTGATTTATTTCAGACCTTGAGGTGCTAGTGTTTCCAGCAATCCATTTGCAAGGACAGGCTGTTGGGGTCAAATTTAATTAACCAGGCTTAAAAGGCCAAAGGCCTCACAATTCCAGGGTTAATAGGCCCAACCTTTAACCTATGAATTGTGTAGGAAGGAACTGCATGTGCTGGTTTAAACCGAAGATAGGCACAAAAAAACTGGAGCAACTCAGCGGGACCAGCTGCATCTCCGGAGAGAAGGAATGGGTGACCTTTCGGGTCGAGACCCTTCTTCAGACCCTGGAACATAGTGATGGGACGAGTGTTTTAGATTGCAGTAAATTGTCAGCAGAGGTAGAAGCCGGGACTATCCCAATGCTGGGACTCTATTCCCAGGAGCACAAGAGGATGAGGTGTGAACTTATAGCGATGTACAAAATCATGAGAGGAATAGATCGGTAGACGCTCAGAGTCTCTTGCCCCGAGTTGGGGAATCGAGAACCAGAGGACATATGTTTAAGGTGAGGGGGGAGGGGGGAAGATTTAATACGAACCTGATGGGTAACCTTTCCACAAAAAGAGTGCTGGGTGTATGGAACGAGCCGCTGGATGAGGTAGTTGAGGCTGGGACTATCCCAACGTTTAAGAAACAGTAAACGGGTACATGGATAGGACAGGTTTGGATGGATATGGGCCAAACGCAGGCTGGTGGGACTATGTAGCTGGGACATGTTGGTCGGTGTGGCAAGTTGGGCCAAAGGACCTATTGCCACGCTCTAGGACTCTGTGACTCTAAGTCTAACCAAGCCAAGGTATAGCAACAAGATGCAAACATGAATTCAGCCCATTTTATCTTTTCCCCTACACTAAACAGTGAAAACCACCATTTTATTACAGGGATTAAAAAATCTTAATATTGGAAGACTTAAGGGCCTGTCCCACCAGCATGCGATTCCATGCGGTGAGCGCGACCAAACCGGCAGCGGGGGCCGCGCGGAGGTCGGGTGATCCCCGTGCAGGGCCTGTCCCACCAGCATGTGCCTGCATGCGGCAAGCGCGACCAAACCGGCAGCAGGGACAGCATGTGTGGAGAGAAGGAACGGGTGACGATTTGGGTCGAGAACCTTCTTCAGACGACCTTTTTGTCCGCGCAAGTTCTGCCTGACCAGTTGAGTGTTTCTTAATGCCTCACCCCCCCCAACCCCCCTCCCCTCCCAAATCCGTCCCTGTCCCATCCAGGAACGCTGATGTCAAGTCCAACAGCCCCCATTGTTTAGTTGATACCAAGCCGATTAACCGACAGTACTAACCTACAGTCTGAAGAAGGGTCTCGACCTGAAACACCACCCATTCCTTCTCTCCAGAGATGCTGCCTGTCCCGCTAAATCTGATATGGTGCATGTTTATCTTCATAGAATGCGTGGGACTAAAATCTCTGCATTCATGATGAATGTATAGATTTGGGAACCAAGCATTCTATGAAGATGCCTCAAGAAGGTTTTGAGTCACTGCCTCAAAATGGCTGGCAGCATCATCAAGGACCCACACCACCCTGGCCACACACTCATCTCCCTGCTACCTTCAGGTATAAGGTACAGGAGCCTGAAGACTGCAACGTCCAGGTTCAGGAATAGCTACTTCCCCACAGCCATCAGGCTATTAAACTCAGCTCAGACAAAACTCTGAACATTAATAGCCCATAATCTGTTTATTTGCACTTTATCAGTTTATTCATTCATGTGTGTATATATTTATATAATGGTGTATGGACACACTGATCTGTTCTATGGTTAATGCCTACTATGTTCTGTTGTGCTGAAGCAAAGCAAGAATGTCATTGTCCTATCAGGGACACATGACAATAAACTCACTTGATCTCTCTTGAGATAAATCTGCACCATATCTTTCTCGTTTTAGATCATGATGCTCACTAGAGCAGCATAGAGGCAGTCTGAAGAAGGGGCTCGACCAGAAACGTCACCCATTCCTTCTCTCCAGAGATGCTGCCTGTCCCGCTGAGTTACTCCAGCTATTTGTGTCTAGCAATGGATTCTGTCATGTACTCAGTGAGTCGTGTTAACGAAACCTTTTGTTGTTTCCCCTCTAGGACCCCGCAACATGGAGCAAGAATGAACAGAAAGTGGCTGAAAGAAAAGCATGAACTGGAGGTTAATTGAATTCATCTACCTGCTGTTTATATGGGACCATATAACAGTAAAACCTTCCCACCAGAATCCTGCAGCCGCCCAGAATCATGTCACTAAGCAGTTTGATTGGCTTATATCGGACCGGGGTCCATTCCACAATTCGAGGGGATATTTATCCTTTGTGGACAGATATCGTCAAGGATACACAACAAGATATAAAATATATAGGTAATGCTTACAATTCCATCCGTCGCTTTTGAACGCGCGCGGTCCGCTTTTGTCGAGTGGAGATGACGATAATATCGCTGATTTTTGCAAAAGGTATTTAGCAGCAAATGTAGAAAGCAGAAAATTATCGCAGCAATATAGCCCGTGAAATAGACTGACTATTCTGTGCTGTTGTGTTCACTTGCTGAGGATGGAAAAATGAGACTGCGCATTATTATTTCAAGGAAGATTAATGCACTATACATTTGTGTGTTATTTGAATGACGTATTGTGGGGATCTTAGGAAAATAATCTCATTATTTGTATCTTTGCAAGGAAACAAATATTTTTTTTGACGACATATACAACTCTTCATACCGATTGATGAGAAGTTTAAAACGATGAGAGGGGATCGTATTGAAAAATATAAGATTATTAACGGTTTGGACACGCTAGAGGCAGGAAACATGTTCCCGATGTTGGAGGATTCCAGAACCAGGGGCCACAGTTTTAAGAATATGGGGTAAGCCATTTAGAATGGAGACGAGGAAACACTTTTTCTCATAGAGAGTTGTGAGTCTGTGGAATTCTCTGCCTCAGAGGGCGGTGGAGGCCAGTTATCTGGATACTTTCAAGAAAGAGGTAGATAGGGCTCTTAAAGATAGCGGAGTCAGGGGATATGGGGAGAAGGCAGGAACGGGGTACAGATTGGGAACGATCAGCCATGATCACATTGAATGGCGGTGCTGGCTCGATGGAACGAATGCCCTACTCCTGCACCTATTGTAGGTGAACATTCGATGTGCTTACCTTTGATTTAACCAGCATCTACGGTTCTTTCTTAAACACCTCTTGAGTCTCTTTGTTCAATGGCAGGGTTAGCTGCTGTTGAGATTGAAGATATGGATATCTTGTTGTCACTTGAACTTAGCTCGGGGCAGTGATAATCTTTGCTTTTGCACACAAAGTCCAAAAAAGCGTCATAGTCAGAGGGTCATATAGTGATACAGCGCGGAAACAGGCCCTTCGGCCCAACCTGCCCATACCGACCAACATGTCCTAGCTGCACTAGTCCCACCTGCCCGCGTTTCGTACAACCACATGCCGTCAAAGTTACAAGAGTACTCATATATTCTTTGCACCCCCCCCCCCCCACCCCCCCACACCACACGGGGTCCCTCTTAATTCTCTCCCCCCCCCCACCCCCCCTTTGATTTTGCCATCATCAAAGTTGATCTTGCCACCAAACATCTTGCCTGAAGTCAGTAGGCATTTTGTTTTGGTTAAAAGCAGTGTCAGTAGATGACCATGCAGGGATCGCTGGTCGGTGCGGACTGGGTGGGCCGAAGGGCCTGTTTACGCGCTGTATCTCTAAACTAAACTAGAGTCAGTCAGCATTTTGCTTTACCTTTTGGTTTGATGCAGCTTCAGTAGACACTTCCTTCAGACGTCAGTACTCCACATCTCACACGAGAGGACCATAAGATGACCTTTCATTTGTTATGAATTGTAAATTGTCCCTGGTGTGTGTAGGATAGTGCGAGTGTGCGGGGATCGCTGGTCGGCGTGGACTCGGTGTGCGGTAGGGCCCGTTTCCACGCTCTATCTCTAAACTAACCTAAACTAAACAACAGTAACACAATGTTTAAGAAGGAACTGCAGATGCTGGAAAAATCGAAGGTAGATAAAAATGCTGGAGAAACTCAGCGGGTGAGGCAGCATCTACAGAGCGAAGGAATAGGCAACGTTTCGGTTCGTGACCCGAAACGTCGCCTATTCTTTCACTCCATAGATGCTGCCTCACCCGTTGAGTTTCTCCAACATTTTTATCTACCAATTATAATACAATGGTCAGATTTGAACATCCCCTGCATATTTCTTATTAGTCTTAATAAATGTAGCTGTGTACAGCAGATCCTCCACTTAAAATGGGAAAAACTATCTTGCACATGATGTGTCAAGGTGTGAGTTCCTGACCCCTCTTTAAATTCAGATACAATGATGGAACTCGACAAGGCATAAACAATATTTCGATTTCACAAATAATTTTCCCATTCACATTGCAAGAAACTGCAATGCTAGTTTGACCATTAGATGGCGTTGGATCCAATCTTGTGTAGACTACGCAGTCAGTTCTTGTCTGTTCCTTGTGCAAAGTTAGCCTGACAAAAGGTTGACTGCATTTTGATGAACAAGAATACATTTTTCACTTGCTTGCAATTTAATTGCTTTGAGTCAAATGACAGGAATGTGCATTCCAAGGGGCAGAATAGATCGTGTAGAGAGGTGCAGATCATGCAAGAGTTGAGAGACAGAGACACAGAGATACAGAGACACACAGCACAGAAACAGGCCTGTAAATAGCTTGTTCCAAGCTTCCCCCCCAGTCTAGTTTCAGTCAAAAACCACTGAATCAAGCATCTAAACTTTATTTTGACAAAACACAATTACAGTTCCCACCACTGAACCTAACCACCGCGGGTTCGATCCTCGTATATGCCTGAGCAAGCCCTCTAAGCCTCGCTTACACAGAAACACTCCAGAAGGTCACACAATCCTAAGCGCTCTCCCAGAAGATCGACACGGGACCTCGTGGCAGCGGACTTTTATCGGTCCCCGGACCTCGAGGGGCCGAACCACATGGGGGTGGTCTCTTTACAATCTAATTACAGATATAGATTAACTCCATACATGACAGACATTTCCCTAACCCAACAATAAAGTGGCTAATACATTGTATTCACATAGAAGGAAACGAACATTGCAACATGTACCCTGATATGTAAGAAAACCAGACAAGGCGCAATACTTAATCCAATCAACATCCAGCAAAGTAAAGCTTTGCAACATTATTTACAATGTGTATGTTGGTTTGCAGTCATCCAATCCATTCTATGCATTTTGCGCCTAATTGTCAGGGTCTGCAGATGTTCCGATTCTCTTCCTGCAGGCTCTAGACATACTGGCACCATTCTGCAGCTTGTCCCATTTCTACAGCAAGCACTTTTAAGTTGACCAAATGGCCTAGCAGCCCAGAAGCCTTTACTCAATTTTAGGGTCCCAGCCTCTCCAATTTGGCCAGGATTAACAGGCCCTTTGGTTCAACTAGAAGTTGGGAGGTCATATTCCACTTGTATAAGACGTTGGTGAGGCAGTATTTAGAGTATTGTGTTCAGTTTAGGGTTATAAACCGTGTTATATGAAAGATGTTGTCAAGCTGGAAAGGGCACAGAGAAGATTCACTGGATTAGAAGGTCTGAGCTACAGGGAGAGGTCGAATAAGCTGGGAATCTATTCATTGGAGCGCAGGAGGATGAGGGGTGTTCTTGTACAAGTGTGTAAAATCACGAGAGGAATAGATTGGGTAGATGCACAGAGTCTCTTGCATAGTGTAGGTGAATCGAGGACCAGAGGATATGGGTTTATGATCAGGGGGAAAAGATTAAATAGGAATCTGAGGGGTAACTTTTCCACACAAATGATGGTGGGTGTGAGGAATGAGCTGCCAGAGGAAGTAGTTGAGACAGAGACTATCCCAATGTTTAAGAAAAGGTTAGACAGGTACATGGATAGGACAGGTTTGGAGGAACATGGAGCAAATGCTGGCATTTGGGATTAGTGTAGATGGGACATGTTGGCAGGAATGGGTGATGTTTTGGGTCAAGACCCTTGCTCAGACTGATTATGGATTAGGGGAACTTGAAGGACCTGATAGGCTGGGCTTTCAGGTCCATCAAGTTTTAGTTTTTTAGATACACCGCAGAAACAGGCCCTTCGGCCCACTGAGTCCGCACCGACCAGCGATCCCCGCATATTAACGCTATCTTACACACACAGGGGACAACTTAAAATTATACCAAGTCAATTAACCTCCAAACCTGCACATCCATTCCTTGGAAGAGAATGATAAAAAAAATTCTGGATGTGCATTTGACAGCAAACCTTGTATTTAAAGCGGTTGTGGGGCAGACTATGGGATCACAACTTGTGTTGTGACACTTCAGAAAAAGTTTAACATCCACATGTTTTACATCACAGAACACAGAGAGTGGACAATGTTTCATTTGGAACAATGGAAATTAAATTCTTGATGGTCTTGGTAACCAACCAAATAGTTAATGGCTTCTCACACTGAATTGATGCATTGCTGGAGGCTTCGATCTACGGAATTCTCACAGCCGTGCGTTTGGAGAAAAAAACATTTTAATCTTTACGATTATGAAGAAAAAGCAATGGAGCAAAAAATGTTTTTTCAAGACAAAGAAAGAAAATATACTCTTATGCCCCTCCCCCCCCCCCCCCCGTATTCCTGTAATAATTAAAGGTCAGTCTTGAGCTCTTGGAGGATTGGGCAGCACGGTGGCGCAGCGGTAGAGTTGCTGCCTCACAGCAACTCAGAGGCCCGGGTTTGATTCTGTCTATGCGTGCTGTCTGTACGGAGTTTGTACGTTCTCCCCGTGACCTGCGTGGGTTTTCTCCGGGATCCCTCGTTTCCTCCCACACTCCCACACTCCAAAGATGCACAGCTTTGTGAGTTAATTGGTTTGGTAGTAATGTAAATTGTCCCTAGTGTGTGTAGGATAGTGTTAATCCAGCGGGGATCGCTGGTCAGCACAAACTCGGTGGGCCGAAGGGCCTGTTTCTGTGCTGTATCTCTAAACTAAGCGACTATGCTACTACATGTAAGAATTTCATTGTTCCTTTTCGGGACATACGACAATAACACACTCTTGACTCTCTTGAGTATTGTGAGCAGTTTTGGGCACCATATCTGAGGAAGGATGTGCTGGTGTTGGAGAGGGTTTCGATGAGGTTTACGAGAACGATCTCAGGAATGATTGGGTTCACAATGTTTAATGTTTTATGTCATTCTTAATTGTTTACTGTATGTCGTGTTGTCACTTGCGAGCTGAGCACCAAGGCAAATTCCTTGTATGTGTAGATATTTGGCATATAAACTCATTCATTCATATGATGAGCGTTTGACTGCACTGGGCCTGTGCTCACTGGAGTGCAGAAGGATGATGGGGAACTTCATTGAAGAAAATACACCTGGATGGAGTATATGTGGAAAGGATGTTTCCACTAGTGGGAGAGTCAAGGACCAGAGGAATCTCTAGGACCTAAGAGGAATTTCTTTAGTCAGAGGGTGGTGAATCTGTGGAATTCATTGCCACAGACGGCTGTGGAGGCCAAGTCAGTGGATATTTTTAAGCCGGAGATTGACAGATTCTTGATCAGTACGGGCGTCAGAGGTTACGGGGAGAAGGCAGGAGAATGGGGTTGAGAGGGAGAGATAGATCAGCCATGATTGAATGGCAGAAGAGACTTGTGCTTCTACGACTTATGAATATGAACATTTGAAAGCGTAGGTGCTGGATCGGATCACGAGACGATGAGTTGGCGCAATTATGTTGCCATGGCAACACCACCAATGGTCAGTTGTTGAAGTGAAATCACGATGTCGCAGTTCCAGAAGATGTTTAAAAGTATATATCGTAAGTCTATTCTTTCAACAACTTGTTCACACAGAGTACAAAACTTTATGTGGAAGAAAGAACTGCAGATGGTGACATTTCTGGAGAGAAGGAATGGGCGACGTTTCGGGTCGACGACGACTCCTCTCCAGAGATGCTGCCTCACCCGCTGAGTTACTCCAGCATTTTGTGTCTACCTTCGAGTGCAAAACTTTGTTCTCCATAATTGGTGTGACCTATGAGCAATAAATTAATGGACTGGTAATTACACCTTTGACATTTGTGCTCGTAAATTCTGCCCTGCTCGACAATTGTTAAAGTTACTCCATTGCTGGGTTTAATTTTACTTTGGAAATCAATGTGAAATATGCAGACAATGTACAGTCGTAATTAAGAACTTGATGACTTACATTATTGTGATTAATACGTCTTTAAATTGGATTTCGATGCAGTGTGTACGGAGTGTTCACAACTGCATGTAATTAGTATTTTCATGTGTACTGATTTAGAAAAGTGTATCTGACCAATAGTTTCAAATGAGCAAGCTTTGCTTACTGCGCCTGCATACTAACCTTCTGTGTTCATTGTATGGCATTCTGATCTCAGCCATCACTTGTACAGAGTCTGAAGAAGGGTTTCGACCCGAAACGTCGCCTATCTCCTTCGCTCCTTAGATGCTGCTGCACCCGCTCAGTTTCTCCAGCTTTTTGTGTAACCCTCGATTCTCCAGCATCTGCAGTTCCTTCTTTAACACTTGTATTGAATAGTCTTGAATATAGCTTTTATGTAACAATGACCTGTCTTTCTGTTTAGTTTAACTTAGTTTGGAGATACAGCGCAGAAACAGGCCCTTCGGCCCACCGAGTCCGCGCTAACCAGCGATCCCCATGCACTAACACTACCCTACACACACTAGGGACAATTTTACATTTATAACTGATCCAATTAACCTACAAACCTGTGCGTCTTTGGAATATGGGAGGCACCCGATGATCTCGGAGAAAACCCACACGGGTCACGCAGGGGAGAACGTACAGATCCCGTAGTCAGGATCGAACCCAGGTCGCTGGCGCTGTAAGACCCTAGCTCTAATGTTATGCCATCATTCTGCCCTGTTCTTAAAGCCAAATTAATAACTTGCATGTCCCCTGATTGTACTCTTTCTGTTGGAGTACTATTGTCTGCCCTGTGAACTGGAATGAGTAGGTTAACATATGATGATACCAGGAATGAGTGGGTTGACATGTGATGAGCGTTTGACAGCATTGGGCCTGTACTCGCTGCAGTTTAGAAGGATGAGGGGACCCCTCATTCAGAATTACCGAATAGTGAAAGGCCTGGATAGAGTGGATGTGGAGAGGATGTTCCCACTTGTGGGAGAGTCTAGGACCAGAAGCCACAGCTTCAGAATTAAAGGATGTTGCCTTTGGAAGGAGATGAGGGAATTTATTTAGTCATAGGGCTGTGAATCTGTGGAATCCATCGTCACAAAAGACTGTGGAGGCCAAATCAATAAATGCTTTCAAGGCAGAGATAGATAGATTCTTGATTAGTGCGGGTGTCAGGGGTTATGGGGAGAAGGCAGGAGAATGGGGTTAGGAGGGAGAGATAGATCAGCCATGATTGAATGGCGGAGTAGACTTGATGGGCCGAATGGACTAATTCTGCTCCAATCACTGATCCTTGTCTTTTTTGTCCTTATATTTGATTTTCCATCTGTAATTATACTGACAACAAACTTGGATATTTTTTCATTCAGTTTAGTTTGGAGATACAGCACTGAAACAGGCCCTTTGGCCCACAGAGCCCATGCTGACCTGCGATCCCCACACACGTCATAAGTGGAAGAAATGGATAAGCTATATTTTGGCTCAGGACCCTTCCGTAGACTCGAAAAAGGTGTTCTCATTATAGAGTCTAAAGGGGCTTTACCACTGCAGTACCTAATCCGTGAGTTCAGGCAAGTTTGCCCTCGACTCATACTCGCAGCATGGTCGACATGAAGTTGAAAAATGCCCGCGAGTAAAAAAAAGTCGCCATGGAAAAAATCGCTACTTTTTCACTCGTATGTTTAGTCGAAGTAGGTCATAGTAGGTCGGCATGTTAGTCGTAGGTAGTAAAAGGTAGTCAAAGGTAGTCGTAGCTAGTCTTCTACATAGTCGAAGGAGGTCTTCAACATGACATTTTTTCAAACTCTCCTAAACTCTTCTAAACTCGCCAATTATGTTGCTGCAGTGGGACAGCCCCTATAGTGTCATTGAGTGACACAGCTGGAAACAGGCCCTTTGGCCCAACTTGCCAACATGTCGAGCTACACTAGGCCCACCTGCCCACGTATGATCCTTATCCCTCTAAACCTGTCCTGTCCATGTACCTGTCTAACTGTTTCTTCAACGTTGAATAGTCCCCACCTCAACTACCTCCACTGGCAGCTCGATCCAAATACCCACCACCCTTTGTGTGAAAAGGTTACCCCTCGGATTCCTATTAAATCTTTTCCCCTTCACCTGAAACCGATGCCCTCTGGTCCTTGATTCACCTACTCTGGGCAAGAGACTCTGTGCGTCTACTCGATCTATTCCTCTCATTATTTTATGCACCACGATAAGAACACCCCTCATCCTCCCGTGCTCCAAGGAATAGAGTCCCAGCCTGCTCAACCTCTCCCTGTAGCTCACACCCTCTAGTCCTGGCAGCATCCTCACAAATCTTCTCTGCACCCTTTCCAGCTTGACAACATCTTTCTTATAACATAGTTATAACAATATTCTAAATGGGGTCTCACCAACGTTTTATACAACTGCAACATTCAGTTAAGTCTGAAGAACAGTCTCGACCCAAAACGTCACCCATTCGTTCTATCCAAAGGTGCTGCTTAAGGGCCTATCCTACAAGCATAGAACTCCATGCGATGAGCGCGACCTAACGTGGTCGCTTGAGCCGTCCGGCATCGCGGGGCCGGTCCCACTTTGATCACCGGAGCCGTGCGGAATTGTGCGGAGTTCGTCCTGACATCGCGCGGGGCTCCGAAAAACTGACTATGTTCAAAAATTCCGCGCGGCAACGGCTTGTCAGCTCGCAGTCGCCTCAACACATTACACACCGCCTCGACATCGTGCCTCCGTGAACCTATCTGTAGGTGCCTCCGAGACCCTCTCTGTGTGTGGCTCTGTGGCCCTCTGTGTGTGTGTGCCTCTGTGCCCCTCTCTGTGTGCCCCTCTCTGTCCTGGCGAACTCACCTTTAAGACTTCGCTCCAAGTTTGCCTCACTTTGCGCCGCGTTGCGCCACTCACCCGACCTCCGCGCGGCCCTCGCTGCCGGTTTGGTCACGCTTGCCGCATGCAGGCGCATGCTGGTGGGAACGGCCCTGTACAGGGGATCACCCGACCTCCGCGCGGCCCCCGCTTCTAGTTTGATCGCGCTCATCGCATGGAGTCGGATGCTGGTAGGACAGGCCCTTTAGTTACTCCAGCATTTTGAGTCTATCTTCAGTTTAAACCAGCATCTGCAGTTCCTTTCTACTGCAGCATTGAAGTCGCCTCTTTCAATCTGTTCTGGTGTCTGATATGCAATGATGCTTGTGTTCTGGTCGTGATGCTTTTATTTTTAGCCGGGCTTGGAGTAGGTGAGGAATAGGAGGCTGAACAGGCCTACGTGGGTTGACAGCAGCTGAGCTCTTCAAAAGATGATCCTGCATTTTGCCCATCATCCTCTCAATCAGAACAAAAAAAAGCCCTTCCATTTTGTAACTAAAAATAGGCTTGAGTCATGCAGTCAATTTGGTGAGCAGCCAAGGTGTGGTGAGAGAGAAATCCTTGGTCTGATCCACATATTTGATCAAATTTATGCATCATAGACCGGGAAGTAATTGGCAATGTTGCAGTTGTCCTTGGATTTCAACTGCAATTCCCAGTTCATGCCCATTAACCCATTAAGGGCGGCACAGCGGTAGAGTTGCTGCCTTACGGCGCCAGAGACCTGGGTTCGATCCTGACCACGGGTGCTGTCTGTACGGAGTTTGTACGTTCTCCCCGTGAACTGCGTGGGTTTTCTCTGAGAACTTCTGGTTTCCTCCCACACTCCAAAGATGTACTGATTTGTAGGTTAATTGGCTTTTGTATAAAAACGTAAAAAATTGTCCCTAGTGTGTGTAAGGAAATGTTAGTGTGCGGGGATTGCTGGTCGGCGCGGACTCGGTGGGCCGAAGAGCCTGCTTCAGCGCTGTATCTCTAAACTAAACTGAACCAAACCAGCGATCCTTTCTGGGAATTGTGGACGGTCGCGATGGGAAAAGGGAGTTGGGCTTTTTGACCACGTTTCCTGTAATCAGACAGCCTGACGATCTTCATTGTCTAGACGCTAGCCCAACACTAATCTGCAGATAATTTAGCCGGAGGGAGGTGAATCTTAGTTTAGTTTAGTTTATTGGCACGTGTACCGAGGTACAGTGAAAAGCGATTGTTGCGTGCCAATCAGTCAGCGGAAAGACAACGCATGATTACAATCGAGCCATGACGGAATAACGTCTAGTGCAAGGTAAACCCAACACAGTCCGATCAAGGAAAGTCCGAGGGTCACCAATGAGGTAGATTGTAGTTCAGCACTGCTCTCTGGTTGTGGTAGGATGATTCAGTAGCATGATAACAGCTGGGAAGAAACTGTCCCTGAATCTGGAGGTGTGCGTTTTCACACTTCTGTGGGAATTCCTTATGGCCGACAGTTGTGGAAGCCAAGACATTGTGTATTTCTAAGGCGGAGATTGATAGGCACTTGATTAGGATGGGGGTCAAAGACTACAAAGGTCACACACTACAAACACGTACAGGGTTGTAAGTTAATTTGCTTCGGTAAAAATTGTAAACAATGGCGTGTAGCATCGTGGCAGTGTACGGGGTGATCGCTGGTTGGCACGGACTTGGTGGGCAGAAGGGCCTGTTTTCGCATTGTATCTCTTAAGACTTTCTCAAGAGAGATGCTGCCTGACCCGCTCAGTTACTCCAGCACCATGTGTTTATTTGAACTAAACTAAATGTGTGCTGTAGAAAGCTGGAAGAGGGAAGGAGAGATAAGCATGGCAGGATAATCGGACACAGGCAGGCGTGAAATGGGCCCCAATAACATGCAGGCAGGATCCTTCTGTCGGGAACATTTGTCACTTGTCGGTACATTGAGTATTTGGCCCTGTCGTGATGCTCCCAGTTGGTTGAACAGGAGCCAGGGAGAGGAACATCATCAGATGAAGGGAAAACATCAGAGTCTGATGCCAAATCAACGAAGGATTAGCAATGGGAACAAGGAACCAATTTCAGCCTCATTTGCATTCGTTGGTGTCTATTCCCTTTATACGATATGAAACGATACAACTTTATTCATCCCAGGAGGGAAATTGGTCTGCCAACAATCATAAAACACAACAAGATCCATGAAACATGAAGCTAAAGTGACAAGTGGAAAGTCCAGGGTGGAGGGGGGGGGGTGAGGAGGGGAGTCAGTCTACCCCACGACAGAAGGGGGAGGAGTTGTCCAGTTTGATGGCCACAGGGAAGAAGGATCTCCTGTGGCGTTCTGTGCTGCATCTCGGTGGAACCAGTCTGTTGCTGAAGGTGCTCCTCAGGTTGACCAGTGTGTCACAGAGGGGGTGAGCTGTATTGTCCAGGATGCTCCGCAGTTTGAGGAGCGTCCTCCCCTCCAAGACCAACCTCCCGTGAATCTGACTCCACCCCCAGGACGGAGCCGGACTTCCTGATGAGTTGTTTAAGAAGAAACTGCCGATGCTGGAAAAATCGAAGGTAGACAAAAATGTTGGAGAAACTCAGCGGGCGAGGCAGCATCTATGGAGCGAAGGAATAGGATGAGTGATGAGTTTGTCAATTCTGTTGGCGTCCGTGGCCTTTGCCCTGCTGCCCCTGCACACGGCAGCGAAGAAGATGGCACTGGCTACTACCGATTGGTAGAACATCTGCAGCATCTTACGGTGGCATCTTATCGTGTATCTGCACACTGTGGATGGCTTGATTATAATCATGTTCTGTAATCATAAACTAAGTAGTTGAGGAGCTGACCACAACTCCAGGTTAGTCCGAACTACTATCTACCTCATTGGTGACCCACGGACTTTACTGGCTACAGGCCGGTGGACGGTAACACTGGGAGCTCGCGGGTCCCTGGTGGCAACTTCTCCCGCCTGAATCGCGGGGTTAAAAATGACCCGGAGCGGGTCCTTACGTCGTTTTAACGGCCGCGGGACTTGCCATCGCCCGCCGGGGGCTTTAACCTCGGGAGAAGAATAAAGAACAGGGGAGAGACGAGACTTTGCCTCCCATCACAGTTAGGACGTGTTTGGAGATTCACGGTGATGGATGTTTATGTAAATTGTGTTAATTGTGTGTCTTGTTTTTTTTTCTTGTTTGTATGACTGCAGAGACGTAATTGCGTTTGAACGTAGGTTCAAATGACAATAAACATTATTCTATTATTCTGTTCCATTCTTTACCTTGCACTGAACGTTATTCCCTTATCATGTTTTGATACACTGTAAACGGCTCGATTGTAATCATGCATCATCTTTCAGCTGACTAGTTAGCGCGCAGCAAAAGCTTTTCACTGTACCTCGGTAAATTAAACTCAGCTAAACTCAATTAAACTAAACTAAATTAAAATGGGTGGAAAAACCGGGCGACCCTGTCTCACCAACTGTAAAGGTGCTGTTCCGTTAATGTTAGCATCAGCGCTCTCAATGGCAGCAAGACAAAGGAGATAGTGATCGACCTCGGTACATGTGACGATTATCTAAACTCAACTGAACTATAAGGTAGACAAAAATGCTGGAGTCACTCAGCGGGACAGGCGGCATCTCTGGAGCGAAGAAATGGGTGGCGTTTCGGGTTGAGATCGGTGTATCTCACTGATGTTAATGGCTGTGGCTTTCATTTCCACTTTGGAACTAGTCCAGTTTGCAGTTTTGGCACAGCGTACTCTGTGTCAGGAGATTTTTTTTTTTCTCTCCTTCAAGAGTACGCGTGAGCCAAGGTTCAATCCAGCTGTGCCCCTGAGCAATATTCATCACCCAGAGAGAACCTGAAATCCAATGAAGTGGAGATGAAGGTTCCATTGTTGTGAGTGTGATGGATCGCTCTGCAGCCAGATTCATCGCCATGCTTACTTACAGAATGAAGGCGACTGGACATTCAGCACCGGACGGTCAGTCGAGCACTGGACCATGCTAAGGATAGGCAAGGCCGTCCTTTCAATGCAAGGTCTTAGTTTCTTAATTCTGGAATAGCGTATCAGAAAGGGAGACCCTCTGTGAGGAGAGGTCAGAGATAACTCTTCAGGCCGATTGCCCTTCATCTAGGGTGGCCCGGTGATTTCAGAGCTTTGCAGCACCAGAAATCCCGGTTCGATCCTGACTACGGGCGATCTCTGTACGTTCTCCCCGTGACCTGCGTAGGGTTTCTCCGGCAGCTCCGGTTTCCTCCCACACTCCAAAGACGTACAGGCTTATAGGCTAATTGGCTTGGTTAAAAAATTGTAAAAATGATCCCTCGTGTGTGTAGGGTTGTGTTAGTGTGCGGGAGTCGCTGGTCGGCACGGACTCGGTGGGCCGAAGGGCCTGTTTCCACGCTGTATCTCTAAACTAATCTAAATTAAACTAAATGAAAGGTTTTTGACCTCAGTTAACAATTTGGCGACTATTGAAAAATAAATAAATGATTAAAAAGGTAACTTTAGACTTTAGAGGTACAGTGCGTAAACAGGCCCTTCAGCCCACTGAGTCTGCACTGACCAGCGATCCCCTTACACTAGCATTATTCTCCACACACTAGGGGCAATTTTCAATTTTTACTGAAGCCAATTAACCTACAAACCTGCACATGTTCGGAGTGTGGGAGGAAACCGGGGCACCTGGAGAAGACCCACGCGGTCATGGGGAGAACGTACAAACTCCGTACAGACAGCACCCGTAGTCAGGATCGAACCCGGGTCTCTGGCGCTGTGAGGCAGCAACTCTACCGCTGCGCCACCGTAAGTCTTAAGTGCAAAAGGCCCAAGTTCAGGACTTACAGATTTGTGGTTCGGAGGGGGGTGGGGGAGGTGACGGCCGGTGAACTCAGATTGAAACAAACACATTGAGCCGGTCTGATCCAGGTGAACAGGATTCATCCACGGACACTGTCTGGCGGTGCAGGAGCTTAGCCGGATGGATGACTCTTTGTCTGACTGATGTGCTGATGCAGCAAACAAAGTGAATCATCTAAACCACAAGCTTCAACTTAAATCATGCATCCTGCTAGCTATTTATTACTGTAGGACTGCCGCCTAAATCCACATCCTTCATCATCCCGGCCAGTGACATGAAAATCACGTTTTCTAGTTGATTATTGGGATGCGAATGGGGAGTGCGAAAGGGAATTTAATAAATCACTTAGACAGACACAAAATGCTGGAGTAACTCAGCGGGACGGGCAGCATCTCTGGAGAGGAGGAACGGGTGACGTTTCAGGTCGAAACCTTTCCTCAGACTGGTCAGTTCAGTCTGAACATTTCTCCTGCATCTAGCTTCAACAATCCCTTAAGAATTTTACATGTTTCTATAAGGTCCCCTCTCATCCTTCTAATGGGCCTGTCCCACTTACGTGACTTTTTCGGCGGCTGCCGGCACCCGTCATAGGTCGCCGAAAATGTTCAACATGTTGAAAATCCAGCGGCGACCAGAACAAGGTACGACTCTTTGGGCGACTACTCATGACCATACGGGCTTCATTCCCCCCGCGACATGTCGCCAGGGCGTGGCCTGTATGGTCGTGAGTCGTCTCCTCAGTCGCCCAAAGAGTCGTAGCGTCTTTCTGGTTGCCGCTGGATTTTCAACACGTTGAAATTTTTCGCTGACCTGTAACGACCTATGACGGGTGCCGGCAGTCGCCGAAAAAGTCACGCAAGTGGGACAGGCCCATTAGAAGGATGAGAGGGGGTCTTATAGAAACATGTAAAACTCTTAAGGAATTGCTCAAGCTAGATGCAGGAAAAATGTTCCCGGTGTTGAGGGAGTCTAGAACCAAGGGTCACAGTTTAAGAATAAGGGGTTGGCCATTTAGGACCAAGATGAGGAAAAACTTTGTCAGCCAGAGTGTGTAGAGATCTCTGCCACAGAAGGCAGTGGAGGCCAATTCACTGGATGTTTTCAAGAGAGAGTTAGATTTAGCTCTTAGGGCCAACAGAATCAAGGGATATGGGGAGAAAGTGTTAATCCTGGCTAAATTGGACCAGGCAGGACTTCAAAATGGGGTTAAGTGGGAGGGCTTGCTGGGAGATTTGGCCAAATTGAAATTGCTCTCTGAGAGCTGGGACAATTCATATGCAAAGGATAGGTGATCAGCCATGATCATGTTGACTGGTGGTGCTGGCTTGTCGGGCCGAATGCCCTACTCCAGCACCTATTTTTCTATGTTTTGCTATGTTTCTAATTTATGTGGCCAGTTAACGTTTCAACTGTATATCTCAACAGTATATCTTTTCTCTGTTTCTAAGTTTCTCTTTTGATGATCCTTTCCTACAAGAATCATTCATGTTGTTTTTTTAATAAGCATGTGTACTCTTTAAACCGCTGCCTTTGTATTGCTTGTGTTTCAAGTGCTCAGCTTGTCTATACAGCTGATGAAGCAAAATCCTCACGTCCTTCACCAGTTTCTAACTACAATGTCAGCAAATAATCAAAATAACGAAGGCAATTGCCACATCCCCCCAAAAAATATGTCCTACTTCAGCGATCCCCAACTAACTGCAAACTTGCATTTATTGAGAGGACGTATGCTAAATGGTGTTTGGCGGTAGAGTTGCTGCCTCACAGCGCCGGAGACCCGGGTTCGATCCTGACTATGGGTGCTGTCTGTACAGAGTTTGTACGTTCTCCCCGTGACCTGCGCGGGTTTTCTCTGAGATCTTCGGTTTCCTCCCACACTCCAAAGACGCACAGGTTTGTAGGTTAATTGGCTTGGTACAAATGTAAAATAGTCCTTAGTGTGTGTAGGATAGTGTTAGTGTGCGGGGATCGCTGGTCGGCATGGACTCGGTGAGCTGAAGGGCCTGTTTCCGCGCTGTATCTATAGACAAAATAAACAAAACTAGACTAGTTCTCGGTCTTGGAAAGGCCCACAGAGGAGAGTTGCTCCTTATTTTGTCCATAAGTTATTTTGTTTAATAAGGCACTGTTATTTTTAATTTACTGGCATTGCAAAGATAGACACTGATAGATGATGCCAGAAATGCTGGTTAATAAAATATGAAACTTGGAAGCCGTGCCTGAATCTGACTTCCAGATATTGGGCGGGATCTCTTCCAATTGAGATAACAAGTTCATGTCTGCTGAGATAATGAGCAGTTTGATTCTAACGAGATTCGGCACCATGAAAAAGAACAAGCCTCAGCCTAAGGGGCGGCACGGTGGCGCAGCGGTAGCGTTGCTGCCTCACAGCGCCAGAGACCCTGGTTCAATCCTGACTGCGGGTGCTGTACGTGCGGAGTTTGCACGCTCACCCTGTGACCTCATGGGTTTTCTCGGATGCTCCGGTTTCCTCCCACACTCCAAAGACGTACAGGTTTTTTAGGTTAATTGGCTTTGGTAAATAAATGAAATTGTCCCTAGCATATAGACACATAGAAAATAGATGCAGGAGTAGGCCATTCGGCCCTTCGAGTCAGCACCGCCATTCAATATGATCATGGCTGATCATCCAAAATCAGTACCCCGTTCCTGCTTTTACCCCACATTCCTTGATTTTTTTTTAGCCCCAAGAGCTATATCTAAATCTCTCTTGACAATAGTGCTAATATACAGGGTGATCGCTGGTCGGCGTGGACTTGGTGGGCAGAAGGGCCTGCTTCCATGCTGTATCTCTAAACTATACTAGTTTAGAGGACTAGAGGGTCTGAGCTACAGGGAGAGGTTGAGTAGGCTGGGACTCACGTCCTTGGAGCGCAGGAGGATGAGGAGAGATCTTACAGAGGTGTATAAAATCATGAGAGAAATAAGATCAGGTAGATGCACAGAGTCTCTTGCCCAGGGTAGGGGAGTGGAGGACCAGAAGACATACTGTAGGTTTAAGGTGAAGTGGAAAAGATTTAATAGGAATCTGAGGGATACCTTTTTCCACACAAAGGATGAAGGGTGTATGGAACGAGCTTCCAGAGGAGGTAGTTGATGCTTGGACTATCACAACATTCAAGAAACAGTCACTCAGGTACATGGATAGGACAGGTTTGGAGGGATTTGGAGGGCAGGTGTCACAGCCTCAGAATTAAAGGACGTTCTTTTAGTAAGGAAATGAGGAGACATTTTTTTAGTCAGGGGGTAGTGAATCTGTGGAATTCTTTGCCACATAAGGCTGTGGAGGCCAAGTCAGCGGATATTTTGAAGGCAGATAGATAGATTGTTGATTAGTACAGGTATCAGAGGTTATGGGGAGAAGGCAGGAGAATGGGGTTTGGAGGGAGAGATAGATCAGCCGTGATTGAATGGTGGAGTAGACTTGATGGACCAAATGGTCTAATTCTATTCCTTTCCCTTATGACGTTATGACCTTATATACTTCATTTTGTTAGGGTATAGAGACTAGTAGCCGCCTGGAACACACTGCCAGGGGAGATGGTGGAAGCAGAGACCATATAAACCTTTACAAGGCTGTTAGACATGCAGGGAATGGAGGGACAGAGGACATATGGAGGCATATGTGCAGTTTAAATTACCTACATTGTCGACACAAACATCATAGTATAAATAGGCTGTTTCCTGCGCTATAATGTTCTATGTTGCAATTTTTTTTCATACGGTCATAAGTTCTAGGAGCAGAATTAGGCCATTTGGCCCATCAAGTCCACTCCACCATTCAATCATAGCTGATCTATCTCTCCCACCAAACCCCATTCTCCTGCCTTCTCCCCATAACCCCTGACACCCGCACCAATCAGGAATCTATCTATCTCTGCCTAATAAATATCCACTGACTTGGCCTCCACAGCCTTCCATGGCAAATAATTCCACATATTCACCACCCTCTGACTAAAGAAATTCCTCCTCATCTCCTTTCTAAAGGTACGTCCTTTTATTCTGAGGCTATGACCGCTAGTCCTAGACTCTCCCACGAATGGAAACATCCTCTCCACATTTACTTTATCCAGCCCTTTCACTATTCGGTAAGTTTCAATGAGGATCCCCCTCATCCTCCTGAACTATAGTGAGCATAAGGCCCAGTGCCGTCAAACCCTCATCAGTGTTTTCTCAAATAATCTTCTGTGTTTGGATATCACCAGATGTTGCTATGTGTTGGGATGCCATGCATATAATCACAGCTTCCCCAAACAACCTTTCTTGCCTGTGGCTTCATTTAAATCTTATTAATATTGCAGAATTAATATAGAAGACGTGAGTGTTGCTGATCAGAACGCTGCAACCAATTCATAAGACTGTGCCTAGAACCTTACCTACACCGAGGGCAGCACGGTGGCGCAGCGCTAGAGTTACTGCCTCTTAGCGCCAGAGACCCCAGTTCGATCCTGACCGCGGGTGCTGTCTGTACGGAGTTTGTAACCAGCGTGTGTTTTCTCCAAGATCTTCGGTTTCCTGCCACACTCCAAATATGGTTTGTAGGCCAATTGGCTTGGTGTTAATGTAAATTGTCCCTAGTGTGTGTAGGGTAGTGTTAGTGTGCGGGGATCGCTGGTCGGTGCGGACTCGGTGGGCCGAAGGGCCTGTTTCCGCGCTGTATCTCTAAACCCTATACTAAACCTCGAGAAACACGTTAGGACCATGGTGCAGAGGGGAGGTAGAGAGGGAGGGGAGAGGTGGCGGAACAGTATATTATTTGTGTATGAACTCCCAGCCAAAACATATTCTTGTCTGTAATAATTCCAAGATGGCGGAGAGGTTAGAAGTTATTAGATTTGAGAGATATAGCGCAGAAAACAGGCCCTTCGGCCCACCGAGTCCGTGACGACCAGCGATCCCCGCACACTAACACTATCCTACACACACTAGGGACAATTGACAATTTTACTGACAAACCTGGACGTCTTTGGAATGTGGGAGGAAAGAGGATCACCTGGAGACACAAAAAGCTGGAGTAACTCAGCGGGACAGGCAGCATCTCTGGAGATACGGAACGTGTGACGTTTCGGGTCGAGACCCTTCATCAGACCGGTCACGGGGAGAACGTACAAACTCCGTACAGACAAGCACCCGTAGCCGGGATCGAACCCGGGTCTGTGAGGCTGCAACTCTACCGCTGCCCGTGCCACCGTGCCGCCCCTCACCTGGACTGAGAGCGGCATCGCGACCGGTGATGCCACCTTTTGTTTGTCACCACAAGTTTTTCACTGTACCTCAATAGACAATAGGTGCAGGAGGAAGCCATTCAGCCCTTCGAGCCAGCACCGCCATTCAATGTGATCATGGCTGATCATCCCCGTTCCTGCCTTCTCCCCATATCCCCTGACCGTATACCTCGGAACAGGATAATAAATTAAATCAAACTGAACTGAGCTCCAGTAAAATATATTGCAGAGAAGTCTCACGGGGAGAAGGGGGGGGGGGGAACCACCAAGTATAAAGGTAAACAAGATTAAACTAAAACACCTTTCCACCCGTAGCCCCCAGTGTTATCCATACAACAACCATTATTTAGAACCAGGTTGTATCAAATAGCCATTTCTCTTTCTTTGCCCATGGGTCGACTGGGCTTATATTCGCTGTAATTCAGTGGGGTGAGAGGGGATCTTACAGAAATTCTTAAGGGATTGGACAGGCTAGATGTAGAAAAAATGTTCCTGATGTTGGGGGGAGTCCAGAACCAGGGGCCGTACGGTTTAAGAATAGCCCATTTAGGACTGAGATGAAGAAAACCATTTTCACCCAGAGAGTTGTGAATCTGTCGAATTCTCTGCCACAGAAGGCAGTGGAGGCCAATTCACTAGACGAGAGTTAGATTTAGCTCTTAGTGCTAACGGAATCAAGGGATATGGGGAGAAAACAGGAACGGGCCACTGATTGCGGATGATCAGCCATGATCATATTGAATGGTGGTGCTGGCTTGAAGGGCCGAATAGCCTGCTCCTGCACCTATTTTCTATGTTTCTATATCTGATGCACTGAGACTGCGTATCAATGGTGTTGGCGACAGGATCCTGCGTATAAGGCGTCTGAGGAAGGTTCACGACCCGAACCGTCACCCATTCCTTCGCTCCATAGATGCTGCCTCACCCGCTGAGTTACTCCAGCATTTTCTATCTGCCCTCTTTCCCCTTCATCTATGTTGTGCTTTCGTTTTATTGCGCCACATAATCAAGTATCTCATTAGTATTATTGATGTGCAATAAATAACGTTGGACCCATTTATCATTTAGTCTAGATGAAAGCTCTGGTGATGCCACCATGTGCGAAGATGGAGAGGCAGTCAGCATGGCTGTCATTGCAGGCACACATAGATGAACTGATTTTTTTTTTTAAAGTTCTCCTTTTATTTATGTGAAGCCGTTAATAATATTTGTTTTGGGTAAATTAGATTTCCTTCCACAATGCAGCATTAATTCATCCATTGCAGGCTGTTTATTTTCTCGCTGCAGGTCATTATCAGACATCCGACCATTAATTCAAATGAAGCGGGCATGACAAGGTCACAAGTAATGAGGAGGCTTTTGGCAGAGAGCCTTGCCCAATGTGTCACTACTGCTCACATGTAACACAAGTTGCAGTTGTATAAGACGTTGGTGAGGCCCCATTCGGAGCATCGTGTTCTGGGCACTGTGTTAGACAATAGACAATAGGTGCAGGGGTAGGCCATTCGGCCCTTCGAGCCTGCACCGCCATTCAATATGATCATGGCTGATCATCCAACCTGCCTTCTCTCCATACCCCTGATCCCTTTAGCCACAAGGGCCACATCTAGCTCCCTCTTAAAGATAGCCAATGAACTGGCCTCAACTACCTTCTGTGGCAGAGAATTCCACGGACTCACCACTCTCTGTGTGAAAAAAGATCTTCTCATCTCGGTCCTAAAAGACTTCCCCCTTATCCTTAAACTGTGACCCCTTGTTCTGGACGTCCCCAGCATCGGGAACTATAAATCATCCACAATCAGTACCCCGTTCCTGCCTTCTCCCCATATCCACTGACTCCGCTATCTTTAAGAGCCCTATCTAGCTCTCTCTTGAAAGTATCCAGAGAACCGGAGTCCACCGCCCTCCGAGGCAGAGACTTCCACAGACTCACAACTCTCTGTGTGAAAAACTGTTTCCTCATCTTGGCTTACCGCTTATTCTTAAATAAATAACTAAATCGACCATTAACAAAAACTAAATTGTAGGAAAGGTGTTGTCAAGCTGGAAAGGGTGCAGAGAAGTGTGTAGGAAGGAACCGCAGATGCTGGTTTAAACTGAAGATAGATACAGAAATTTCTCAGCGGGACAGGCAGCATCTCTGGAGAGTGGAATGGGTAACACTTCTGTGTCGGGACCCTTCATCAGAGTCTGAAGAAGTGTCTCGACCCGAAACTTCACCAATTCTTTCTCTCCGAGGGTACAGGGAAGATTCACAAGGATGTTGCCAGGACTAGAGGGTCTGAGCTATAGGGAGAGGTTGAGTAGGCTGGGAATTTATTCCTTGGAGCGTAGGAGGATGAGGGGTGATCTAATAGAGGTGTATAAAATCATGAGGGGAATAGATCGGGTAGACACACGTAGTCTCTTGCCCAGAGTAGGTGAATCAAGACCAGAGGACTTGATGGGCCAAATGACCTAATTCTACTCCGATCACTTATGACCTTATGACCTTAAAGCAGGGGTGGGGAACTTTTTCATGTTGGAAGGCCTCATTAAGTTAGCTGTAATCTAATAATGCCACATCCAAGAAACTTCAACTAGATATGGGATTATTTAGTTGAATCTTATTTTACTCTTTGGTCTTTTAAATACGTTAATTTTAAGATTAAAATTAAAATAATAAAAGTTGAACAACAAGACGAAAAACATATTAATAAAAATAAAAGGATTTGTTCTAAAAAATTTGGATTCATTCAAAAGGCCTCATGTGGCCTTTAGGCCGCAGGTTCCCCACCCCTGCCTTAAAGTGATCAAGGTTGATGTTGAGGTGTATTATTGTTATGTGTACCGAAGTGCAGTGAATATCGTTGTTTTTTACGCTGATGATATAATACTTTGCAATCGTACAATCAAGTCAAAACTCATGAACAGCTCATGTACAATTGAAGAGGAAATGGGAAGATGCAAGGTGCAGAATATAGTTCTCAGCATCATAGTGCATCGGTTCCATAGACCATAAACATGGCGGCACGGTGGGCGCAGCTGTAGAGTTGCTGCCTTACATCGCTCACAGCGCCAGAGACCCGGGTTCGATCCTGACTACGGGTGCTGTCTGTACGGAGTTTGTACGTTCTCCCCGTTTTCTCCGGGAACTCCGGTTTCCTCCCGCAATCCAGAGACGTGCAGGTTTGTAGGTTAATTGGCTTGGTATAAATGTAAATTGCCCCTAGTGTGTGCGTATGATAGTGCTAATGTGCGGGGATCTGTTTCCATGCGGGACTGTTTGCGCGCTGTATCTATAAACTAAACTGAACTCAACTAAGTGAGTTTCATGGAGCAAATCAGGCATTTCATAGGAATTCTCCTGTACAGAGAATGACAAGGATGTAGAACAGAATGCCTCAAGGTACGGTTGAAGCTGATAGCAACGGCATATGTGTACATGTCTTTTTTTTTGTATTAACACCTGAACCAACTTGGTCTCGGAAGCTAAGCAGGCCCAGGGCCAAGTTAATCCTTCAATGAGACACTGTGTTGGAATATTGGCTCAGTAGACATTACGTCAGGTAACGTTTGCTGTATTATTGTCATGTGTAGCAGAGTTACAGTTAAAAGCTTTGCTTTGTATGCTGTCCAACCCGATCAGATAATACTATATATAAATACTATCAAGCCAAACTCAAACGCACGGTGGCGCAGCGGTAGAGTTGCTGCCTTACAGCGAATGCAGTACCGGGTTTGATCCCGACTACGAGTGCTGCCTGTACAGAGCCTGTACGTTCTCCACGTACAAACCTGTGTGGGTTTTCTCCGGGATCTTCGGTTTCCTCCCACACTCCAAAGTGGGATCGCTGGTCGGTGTGGACCCGGTGGGCCCAAGGACCCGTTTCCGTGCTGTATCTCTAACCATAAGGGGGAAATTCCTTTAGGACCGAGATGAGGAAAACATTCTTTACACAGAGAGTGGTGAGTCTCTGGAATTCCCTGCCACAGAAGGTAGTTGAGGCCAGTTCATTGGCTATATTTAAGAGGGCGTTAGATGTGGCACTTGTGGCTAAAGGGATCAGGGGGTATGGAGAGAAGGCAGGTACGGGATACTGAGTTGGATGATCAGCCATGATCACATTGAATGGCGGTGCAGGCTCGAAGGGCCGAATGGCCTACTCCTGCACCTATTTTTCTATGTTTCTATCTCTAACCTAAACTAAAATAAAACGAAAACAGTTGCCCTCATAATCATAGAGTGATACAGTGTGGAAACAGGCCCTTCAGCCCAGCTTGCCCATACTGGCCAACTTGTCCCAGCTACACTAGCCCTACCTGCCTGAGTTTGGTCCACATCCCTCCAAACATGTCCAATCCATGTACCTGCCTAACAATTTATTGAACATTCCAGAGACAAAGTCCAATGCCCACAATTCAGTTCAGTTTAGTTTATTGTCACGTGTATCGAGGTACAGTGAAAAGCTTTTGTTGCGTGCTAACCAGTCAGCAGAAAGACAATACATGATTACAATCGATGCATTTACAATGCCTAGATACATGATAAGGGAAAATGGGGCGTTGAGATTAATTGAACGGTACCCTAGCTTATGGAAGGACCATTCGGAAGCCTGATAACAGAGGCAAAGAACCTGTTCCTGAATCTTCTTGTACATTGGCATGCATGATATTTCTATAGACATAGACATAAAAAATAGGTGCATGAGTAGGCCATTCAGCTCTTCGAACCAGCACCCCATTCCTGCTTTCTCCCCATATCCCTTGATTCCGTTAGTCCCAAGAGCTAAATCGAACTCTCTCGTGAATACAAGAGAGAGGAGAGATCAACATGATAAGTACCATTCCATGGCTTAGAACCTACACAAGAGGCTCGAAGAGGAAGAAGAGTTTCTGAAGGAAACTTGGCAGATAGCGGGCATTATTCTGTTAATATTTATGAATATCCCTGAATAAATGGGTCATATTTTATAGATGGTTGAGATGGAAAAGTAGGAATTGCATTCACAATGTACTTCAGATGGTGGAGTAGACTTGATGGGTCGAATGGCCTAATTCTGCTCATCACTTATGAACATGAATCTTAGGGGTAACCTTTTCACGGAAAGAGTGGTGGGTGAATGGAACAAGCTTGGGGAGAAGGCAGGCACGGGTTATTGATTGGGGACGATCAGCCATGATCACAATGAATGCTGGTGCTGATTCGAAGGGCCGAATGGCCTCCTCCTGCAGCTATTTTCTATGTTTCTAAGCTGTCAGAGGAGGTAGTTGAGGCAGGGACTATTGCAACGTTTAAGAAACAGTTAGATAGGTACATGGATAGGTCAGGTTTGGAGGGATATGGGCCCAACGCAGGCGGGTGGGACTAGTGTAGATGGGACATGTTGGTCGGTGTGGGCTGAAGGGCTTGGTTCCATGTTATACGACTCTATAACTCTTCTAACTACTCAGCAGAATCTGTGGAGCATGAGAGTTAATGTTTCAAGTCTGAGACAGTTTTTTATGGCGCGGTCTGTCAATCCCTCTTGACTTATCGCTTCTCCCCTCAGGCATTGTGTTCAAACTCGCTCCCAATGAGAAACATGAAGCATTTAAACTAGCCTGCCCGGCACTCTGTATGATTTCACAGCTCTGCAATAAGATGTAGAAGCGAGTGCCCCCCCCCCCCCCCCCCGTGTATAAAATCATGAGAGGAATAGATCAGGTAGACGCTCAGAGTCTCTTGCCCAGAGTAGGGGAATCGAGGACCAGAGGACATAGGTTTAAGGTGAAGGAGAAAAGATTTAAAAGGAATCTGAGGTGTAACTTTTTCACACAAAGGGTGGTGGGTGTATGGAACGAGCTGCACGAGGAGGTAGTTGAGGCTGGACTATCCCAACAGTTGGACAGGGACCTGGATGGGACAGGTTTGGAGGGATATGGACCAAACGCAGGCAGGTGGAACTAGTGTAGATGGGACAAGTTGGTTCGTGTGGGCAAGTTGGGCTGAAGGGCCTGTTTCTACCCTGTATCACTCTGTGTCTCTGTGTCTCTGTGTCTCCGTGTCTCCGTGTCTCCGTGTCTCCGTGTCTCCGTGTCTCCGTGTCTCCGTGTCTCCGTGTCTCCGTGTCTCCGTGTCTCCGTCTCTGTGTCTCTCTATGACTCTGTGTCTCTGTGTCTCTCTGTCTCTCTGTCTCTCTGTGTCTCTCAGTGTCTCTCTGTCTCTTTGTCTCTCTGTCTCTCTGTGTCTCTCTGTGTCTCTCAGTGTCTCTCTGTCTCTTTGTCTCTCTGTGTCTCTCTGTGTCTCTGTGTCTCTGTGTCTCTCTGTCTCTCTGTCTCTCTGTCTCTCTGTGTCTCTCAGTGTCTCTCTGTCTCTTTGTCTCTCTGTGTCTCTGTATCTCTATGATTCTAACTCTGCTTCTTCTGAATAGTGTCTGCAATGCCTGTGACATTTGCAACTCAAATTGACAGCTGCATCTCAGGAAGTGTCATTCTTTGGTCTATTCCCATTAGAGCTGCCAACTAGGAGATGGTTCGTAAGAAGTCGGAATGAATAACCTGAGGGGAGATGACTGCTCCTCGGGGCGTATCTGGTCCGCGGTTATCTTTTGTTGTCTTTTCCCGGCTGAGTTGACAACACTCTAACCTCTGCCTTCATTGGTTATATCAAACTTTGTTATCGTCTTAAACACAAAGTGCTAGAGTCGTCTTCTTCTTGCGTGTGGCGTGCACAGCCTAAAGTTGTCGGACAACTTGTTCTATTCGATCTTATTTGATTGTGCACGCCGGGTTGATTGCATTCGTCGAAACAGGACGGACCACGTGAAGGTTGCAGTCTCCCACCCCAGTGCTGGAGTAACTCAGCGGGACGGGCAGCATCTCTGGAGGGGAGGAAAGGGCGACGTTTCGGGTCGAGACCCTTCTTCAGACTGAATTGGGGGTGTGGAAAGATAGGGGAGAGGGGAGAGGTTATACATGATTACAATCGAGCCATTCGTAGAGTTCTGATATATGATAAAGGGAATAACGTTTAGTTCATAAGTTCATAAATTGTAGGAGCAGAATTAGGCCATTCAGCCCATCAAGTCAACTCCACCATTCAATCATGACCGATCTATCTCTCCCTCCTAACCACATTCTCCTGTCTTTGCCCCATAAACCCTGACACCCGCACTAATAAAAAATCTGTCAGTCATCTTAAAAATATCCATTGACTTGATCTACACATCCGTCTGTGGCAATTAACTCCACAGATTCACCACGCTAAACTGTGTACGATAAAGTCTGATTAAAGAGTGTCTCCAATTAGGGAGATGGTAGCTCAGGACCGCTCTCTAGTTGCTCGTAGGATGGTTCAGTTGCCTGATGGCAGCTGGAAAGAAACTGTCCCTGGATCTGGAGGTATGCGTTTTCACACTTCTGTGTGAAATTCCGGAATGAAATATTTTGTCGTCATCAATAAAGGACTAGGGTCAGAGAGTTGTGTGGGAAGGAACTGCAGTTGCTGGTTTAAACTGAAGATAGATACAAAAACACAGAGTAACTCAGCGGGACAGGCTGCATCTCTGGAGAGCAGGGGTGGCTGATGTTTCAGGTCGAGACCCTTCTTGACACTTTATTTTATCTGACGAAGAAGGGTCTCGACCCGAAATGTCACCCATCCATTTTCTGAAGTAGTTGAGGCAGGGACTATCGCAACGTTTAAGAAACAGTTAGACAGGTACATGGGTTTGGAGGGATATGGACCAAACACAGGCAGGTGGGACTCGTGTAGATTTGAAGGACAAGGGTCTCGACCCGGATGTCCCTTCTCTCCTCTCTCCAGAGTTCCATCAAGAGGAACTCTCCTTCTCTCCAGATATACTGTCTGCCCAGCTGACTAATTCCAGCATTTTGTGTCTTCCTCGGGTGACAGGATTACTGAGTCACGCACCACAGAAGCAGAACAGTCACCCACTAAGTCCGTGAAAAGCATCAATCGCCCTAATAATAATAATAATAATAATAATGATAATAATGATAATAAATACTTTATTGATCCCCGCAGGGAAATTCAGATGTCCAGAAGCCCCCAACCAACAAACCCACACATTCAGAACGAACGCAGGCAGAAAATACATCAAATACAATGTGGCTACACAGCAACAACAACCTATGCACAAAACACACTAAAACACTAAACAAAACTCGGAGCTACAAGGACTTGCTGCCTCTCAGTTTGGTGCTTGCTCATGGTTATCTGTTCATGCTTACCTATGAAGGGCCATTTAGTCTTCACCAAAGACTAATGTGGAGCTAACTATTTGTCAGAGTTTTAATGCAGAACTGGAAAGGTTAGAATGGAATGGATTCTGCAGTTTCCAGTGAGTTTAACGTCCAATATTGAAAGTATAACATAGAAACATAGAAAAATAGGCGCAGGAGTAGGCCATTTGGCCCTTCGAACCTGCACTGCCATTCAATGTGATCATGGCTGATCATCCAACTCAGTATCCCGTACCTGCCTTCTCTCCATACCCCCTGATCCCTTTAGCCACAAGTGCCACATCTAACGCCCTCTTAAATATAGCCAATGAACTGGCCTCAACTACCTTCTGTGGCAGAGAATTCCAGAGACCCACCACTCTCTGTGTAAAGCATGTTTTCCTCATCTCGGTCCTAAAGGAATTCCCCCTTATCCTTAGAACTTCCTTTCCCATCAGATAAAGGCTTCCTCCGTCTTGGGTTGAGTGGATGTGGAGAGCACGTTCCCACTTGTGGGGGAGTCTAGGACTAGAAGTCACAGCCTCAGAATTTAAGGACATTCTTCTAGGAAGAAGATGAGGAGGGATTTCTTTAGTTAGAGGGTGGTGAATCTGTGGAATTCATTGCCACAGAAGGCTGTGGAGGCCAAGTCAGTGGATATATTTAAGGCAAAGATAGACAAATTCTTGATTAGTATGGGTGTCAGAGGTTATGGGGAGAAGGCAGGAGAATGGGTTAGGAGGGAGAGATAGATCAGCCATGATTTAAATGGCCGAATAGAGTTGATGGGCCGAATGGCCTAATTCTGCTCCTATCTCTGTTGATCATATACTGAATAGAGGTTCTCGACGTCAATAGAAACATGCACTGCAGTCAACTGACAATGAACAACAGAGGAAGCAAAGGTAGGCGAGTAACTGAAGATAGACACAATAAGATGGAGTAACTCAGCGGCACAGACAACATCTCTGCACAGAAGGAATGGGTGATGTTCTGTTGTCCAGTTAGGACACTGATAAAATGGGAAGCAATTTCAGAGATAATAATCTAGGATAATATGCATTAGCAATTGGAAAAGCGGCAGTTTAATTAGCAAAGCCACTGACTTCTGAATTGAAGGTTATTCTAAACCAATTTAGTTGCGTTCCTTAATGATGTTTTGATGAACGTGGTGCAGTCGATGTGTTTTTCTGCACTCTCAAAGGAGGTTCAATAAAGTGTCACATAATGAGCATTATCTACAGTGAAGCACAAGGGCAGAGCAGTGGGTCTATGCACTCAATGTCAAGTCAAGGAATGGGAATCAGTGAAGATAGACCTGGAGCAACTCAGCGGGACAGGCAGGATCTCTGGAGAGAAGGAATGGGTGAGACTGATGGCAGCTGGGAAGAAACTGTCCCTGGATCTGGAGGTGTGCGTTTTCACACACCTGTGTGAAATTCCCGAATGAAATCTTTCCTCGTCATGAATAAAGGACTAGTGTCAGAGAATTGTGTGGGAAGGAACTGCAGTTGCTGGTTTAAACTGAAGATAGATACAAAAAGCCGGGGTAACTCAGCGGGATAGGCAGCATCTCTAGAGAGCAGGGGTGGGTGACGTTTCGGGTCGAGACCCTTCTTCATTAAATGGATGTTCTCAATGTTATTTCCTCATGGGTTGTAATTTGAATGAATGAGGATGTCATGAAAGGAGCTTTTTCTCACAGAGAGTGGTGAGTCTGTGGAATTCTCTGCCTCAGAGGGCGGTGGAGGCCGGTTCTCTGGATACTTTCAAGGGAGAGCTACACAGGGCTCTTAAAGATAGCGGAGTCAGGGGATATGGGGAGAAGGCAGGAACGGGGCACAGATTGTGGATGATCAGCCATGTTCACATTGAATGGCGGTGCTGGCTCGAAGGGCCGAATGGCCTTCTCCTGCACCTATTGTCTATTGTCTATGTAGGTAATGCAGCAAATAGTGAGCAGAGGAGGAGCAACCTTCCAGATGATGCACAGAAGCTGTGGGCAAGACCGGGCAAGTGACACAGGAAATGCCGCATGCAAAATATTTTGCAGGAGGAATGAAGAAAGGAGCTAGAAATTAAGTGGTATAATTATCTACACGAGGTGAGAGAAGTCAAGTCAAGTAGAGTTTATTTTTATAGCACATTTAAAAACAACTCTCGTTGACCAAAGTGCTTTACATCAGTGCAGGTACTAACGTGCTTCAAACAGTGGTACATAGATTAACAATACATGCATAAATACATACAGACAGCGCTCACTCAGAGGACCTCAAGAAAGGCTTGAGAGTAGAAATAAGTTTTAAGTCTAGACTTAAAAGAGTTGATGGAGGGGTGATGGGAAGTTCTGATGGGAAGAGGGATGGCGTTCCACAGTCTAGGTACATGTAGGTAGAGACATGCAGTGTGGACACATGCCCTCAGGCCCAATGTCCATGCCCACCAAGATGATCATCTATGGTCCTCCCATTTGCTAATGTTTGGCCCATATCCCTCTAAACCTTTCCAATCTGTGAACATGTCCAAATGGGGTATTTTAAATGTCTTTATAATACCTGCCTCAATTATCTCTTGTGCCCATTGTGGTCATTGGACGCTGTCTCTGGATTTTTAAAGAAATTGTTAGAGAGGTACATAGATAGGACGGGTTTGGAGGGATATGGGCCAAACGCAGGCAGGTGGGACTAGTGTAGCTGGGACATGTTGGCCGGTGTGGGCAAGTTAGGCCGAGGGGCCTGTTTCCATGCTGTATCTCTCTCTGACTCTATATGTTTAAAAAGGCTGGATCACAGGCCGCCAACTAGTTAATTAAACAATGAAGGATGTTTTACAGTAATTGCCTAAAAGGAAAGTGGGGCAAGCTGGAAAAAAATGTTGAACATGCAGAATCAATGCATATTTAAGGTAGGTTTACAGAGTGAGAAAAAAAAATCCAAAGATGATTAATATGCAATTAAAGATGAAATATCAAAATGTAGAGCTTTTTTCCTAGGAACACTGAATAATGCAAAACTTAAGGAAGCCATTTGTTCCATTGTAACTGTGCTCACTACTTGAACAGATTATTCAGTGAGTCTCACTTCATTGCTTCTTTCCTCAGACTCCTTCATCTGTAATCTCCCTTTCAACAAGCATTTATCTGATTCCCTTTTATGAATTATGGTTGAATCTGCTTCCAGCATCTTTTAAAGGCAGCGCGTGTATTCGATGACATATCTCCTTTTGTTCGTGGAGCGTGTCGGAAGGAACTGCAGAAGCAGGTTTAAACCGCTGGTTTCATCAGTCTCCAGAAGGGTCTCGACCCGAAACATCACCCATTCCTTTTCTTCAGAGCTGCCTTTGATAGGAGATTTTTTTCTCCTCATCTTTCCTTTGGTTCACTTGCAAAATTATTTTCCAGTTATCAATTGTGCCAGGTTATTTATATTGAAGGTAGAGATAGATAGATTCTTGATTAGTACGGATGTCAGAGGTTATGGGGAGAAGGCAGAAGAATGGGGTTAGGAGGGAGAGATAGATCAGCCATGATTGAATGGCGGAGTACTGATGGGCCGAATGGCCTAATTCTGCTCCTATCACTTATGGTCTTATAACATTGTTAATAAGTTCCAGGAGCAGAATTAGGCCATTCAGTCCATCAAGTCTACTCCGCCATTCAACCATAGCTTTCTCTCCCTCCTAACCCCATTCTCCTGCCTTCTCCCCACAACCCCTGACACCTGCACTAATCAAGAATCTGTCTACCTCTGCCTTAAAAATATCCATTGACTTGGCCTCCACAGCCTTCTGTGGCAACAAATTCCACAGATTCACCACCCTCTGGCTAAAGAAATTCCTCCTCATCTCCATTCTAAATGAACGTCCTTTTACTCTGAAGCTGTGGCTTCTGATCCTAGAAAATGTGTTTCTGGTAATCAATTGTAGAACCAGGGGTGGGAGATTGCAACCTTCACGTGGTCCGCCCTGTTTCGACTAATGCAATCAACTCGACGTGCACACACAGAAGATCAAATAGAACGAGTTGTCCAACAACTTTAGGCCGTGCACGCCACACGGAAGAAGAATAAGAAGTAGAACCAGAAGAAGCAAGCGTGCAAAGCTCACAATGTGGCTGATATTTTGGGACAATCCTTGGTGAATGGGTAAACAGATTTAAAAAAAATTAAAATGCACTTTATTCGGAATAAAAAATATACAGCAAACAAGAAATGTGCCACAAATTCTTCCGACATTCTCAGCGGCTATACATACATACATTCATTAGTGTTGTAGACTTGAAAAGCTGGAGTAACTCAGCGGGTCAGGCAGCATCTCTGGAGATAAGGTATCGGGTTGAGACCCTTTTTCAGGCTGAGAGTCAAGGGAAAGGGAAACGAGAAGTATGAAAAGGTACAAGGAACAAATGTACCTTTGCCGAAGGAATAATCCAAGCCAGCAACGATGATCAAGGAAAGGTGGAGCCCACAATGGTCCATTGTTGGCAGTGGAGAAGGTGATAACATGTGGATGCGAACAGTGAAACTCAGCAGGACAGAGTGAAACTAGTTCGTTGACTAGGGTGGGGGGAGGGACAGAGAGAAAGGGAATGCAAGGGTTACTTGGAGTTTAGAGAAATCTATATTAACTAATTAGCATTGTATTTGGTAGTGTTCACAGAACTATTTCACCAAGCAGCCTTTCCACTCATGAGGCCCCCTGGGATGCAGTTCGTTTCCTCGTTTGACTTGGGGTATAGAGTTAAGGACCTGTCCTACCAGCGTCCGACTCCATGGGATGAGCGCGATCAAACTAGAAGCGGGGGCCGCGCGGAGGTCGGGTGATCCCCTGTACAGGGCCGTTCCCACCAGCATGCGCCTGCATGCGGCAAGCGTGACAAAACCGGCAGCGAGGGCCGCACGGAAGTTGGGTGAGTGGCGCAACGCGGCGCAAAGTGAGGCGAACTTGGAACAAAGTCTTAAGGTAAGTTTGCCAGGACAGAGAGGGGCACACAGAGAGGGGCACAGAGGCACACACAGAGAGGACCACGGAGGCACCTACAGAGAGGATCACGGAGGCACGATGTCGGGGCGGTGTGTAATGCGTTGAGGCGACTGCGAGCCGACAAGCCATTGCCGCATGGAATTTTTGAACATAGTTAGTTTTTCGGAGCCCCGCGCGATGTCGGGACGAACTCCGCACAATGCCGCACGGCTCCGGCCATCAAAGTGGGACCGGCCCTGCGATGTCAGACGGCTCAAGCGACCATGTTAGGTCGCATAGAGTTGCATGCTGGTGGGACAGGCCCTTTAGAATACATCGCAGAAGATAAAACTTAAGATCAGGTGAGAGGAAGTCCAGGGTGGTTGCGTGAAAGTGAATCATGAACTCCATTTTAACACTTGCATAATAGAAACTGTGATCATGGCATTGCATTGAGAGGGATAATTGCTAAAAAAAACCTTCAAAGCTATTTTGAGGTTAGTTTAGTTACAATACACAGCGCGGAAACAGCCCCCTTGGCGCACCAAGTCCGCACCGACCAGCGATCCCCGCACATTTTCGCTATCCTTCACACACAAGGGACAATTTGTAATTTTACCGAAGCCAATTAACCTACAAACCCGTGGGTCTTTGGAGTGTGGGAAGAAACTGGAGCATCCGGGTAAAACCCGCGCAGGTCACGGGGAGAACGTAAAATTCCGTGCAAACAGCACCCGTAGTCAGGATTGAACCCGGGTCTCTGGCGCTGTGAGGCAGCAACTCTACCGCTGCGCCACCGTGCCGCCTGGGAATTTGGTGCTGGCATTCAATAACTAACTGTGCACACACTCAAAATAATGTTTTTTATAATCATCAATTCTTAATCTATTATGTCCAAACAGTTGTTTCAACAGCCAGCAATACATGACACTAATGTTGTAAAAACCTTTCCGATTGTCACCGGAACTGCACTTGATACGAAGAAACATGAGATTAATAGGAGTAGAACTTTGTGATCAGTCAGCAATTTTAATATGTAGTCCAGTTTAGTTTATTGTCACGTGTACCTCAGTGAAAAGCTTTTGTTGAGTGCAATCCAGTCAGCGGAAAGACAATACAGAATTACAATCGAACCATTTACAGTGCACAGACACATGATAAGTTCAATCTTTACGTTTAATGCAAGGTAAAGCCAGCAAAGTCCATTCAAGGATAGTCCGAGGGTCGCCAATGAGGTAGATAGTAGTTCAGCACTTCTCTCTGGGGATAGTTCAGTTGCCTGATAACAGTTGAATGAATGAATGAATACGTTTATTGGCCAAGTATTCACATACAAGGAATTTGCCTTGGTGCTCTGCCCACAAGTGACAACATGACATACAGTGATAGTTAGGAATGACACATAAAACATTAAACATCAATAATAAAACATTATCGATTAAACATGTGAATTGAATTAAATACCAGAGCAGTAGGAGGCTACAGATTTTTGGTTATTGAGTAGAGCTACTACTCGTGGATAAAAGCTGTTTTAATGTCTGGCTGTGGCAGCTTTGACAGTCCGGAGTCGCAGTTGGAAAGAAACTGTCCCTGAATCTGGAGGTTTAAGAAGGAACTGCAGATGCTGGAAAATCGAAGGTAGACAAAAGTGCTGGAGAAACTCAGCGGGTGCGGCAGCATCTATGGAGCGAAGGAAATAGGCAACGTTTCGGGCCGAAACCTTTCTTCAGACTGATGTTGGGTGTGGGGGGAAGAAGAAAGGACGAGGAGGAGCCAGAGGGCTGAGGGAGAGCTGAGAAGGGGAGGAGACAGTGAGGGCTACTGGAAATTGGAGAAGTCAATGTTCAGGCCACTAGGGTGCAGACTACACAAGCGGAATATGAGGTGCTGCTCCTCCAATTTGCGGTGGTCCTCACTCTGGCCATGGAGGAGGCCCAGAACAGAAAGTTCGGATACGGAATCGGAGGGGGAGTTGAAGTGCTGAACCACCGGGAGAGCAGGTTGGTTATTGCGGACCGAGCGGAGGTGTTCGGCGAAGCGATCGCCAAGCCTCCGCTTGGTCTCACCGATGTAGATCAGCTGGCATCTGGAGCAAAGGATGCAGTAGATGAGGTTGGAGGAGGTGCAGGTGAACCTCTGTCACACCTGGAACGACTGCTTGGGTCCTTGAATGGAGTCAATGAGTCCTGAATCTGGAGGTGTGCGTTTTCACACTTCTGTACCTTTTGCCCGATGGGAGAGGAGAGAAGAGGGAGTGGCCGGGGTGCGACTCGTCCTTGATGATGCTGCTGGCCTTGCCGAGGCAGCGTGAGGTGTAGATGGAGTCAATGGATGGGAGGTTGGTTTGTGGTGAGGATTAGATTCTTTCTTTATTTGGGGATGGTAAGTATGCAATACTTACTGAATAATAGTTACCCAAACTCAGTCTCCCTGTGCAATACAACTTATCCCACCCCCCCAAATCTAATTTACCAAACCTTCCATTAGCTGTGACTGCTGCATTGAGATTTAAGCCAAATATCTGTCCACGAGACTGCCTCTTCTTACTTCCACTTGCTGCCTGCACCATATTTGATTACAGTTCAGCACATCAGTAAATTTCTTTTTAAATTGAAAATCAATGCTTGCCTCGAAATCCATGTTTCGAGATTAATACTGTAGCTATAATCCCTATACAAGGACAATGCAGTTATCCATCACCATCCTTTCTTTCTATTTCCTTGGGTCTTTTTGCTGCGAATTCTGCTTCTGTCATCTTTCAAGTGCTTTGTTACTCTGGAGACAGCTCTCCCTTCATCTGCACCATTGTGTCTTAAGGCATTTAATTTGGGCCCGTAACGTATTTGAGTGCCTGCACTACAAGATTTCAAGATTCTACTAAATTAACTATTTTGCCTTACAAAGGTTGAATAAGACAACAGAAAATGAAAAGAATTAAATTTATTTTAAAAAAAACCTTTACGGGCAGGTTCTATTAAGATCTTCTTGCGAATGAAACATAAATAAATCAAAGGAATAGTTAGATCTCTAGCCGGGTGTTGTCTCTGTTGGTGTCAATGTCTGCCAGGACCTGACAGAGCTCCATTTGGTGGGTGGTAGAGCGGGCACCCAGAGATGACATGGTTGGCTGTCTGTTGTTCTGTTCTATTAAGATGAAGATAGACACAAAATGCTGGAGTAACTGAGTGGGTCACGCGGCACGGTGGCACAGCGGAAGAATTGCTGCCTCACACCGCCAGAGATGCTGGTTCGATCCTGACCGCATGTGTGTGTGTGTGTGTGTGTGTGTGTGTGTGTGTGTGTGTGTGTGTGTGTGTGTGTGGGGTCGTGTTCATGTGCGGGGTTCGATGGTCGGTGAGGACTCGGTGGGCTGATGGACCTGTTTCCGTGCTGTAACTCTAAACTAATCTAAACTAAACATAGAAACATATGTGCAGGCGTAGGCCATTCAGCCCTTCGAGCCAACACCGCCATTCAATATGATCATGGCTGATCATCCAAAATCAGTACCCTCTTCCTGCTTTCTCCCCATATCCCTTGATTCTGTTAACCTCTATCTAACTCTCTCTTGAAAACATCCAGTGAATTGGCCTCCACTGCCTTCTGTGGCAGAGAATTCCACAGATTCACAACTCTCTGGTTACTGTTAACCAGATTTTAGTTGAACTAAACTAAACTTAACAGAATGGGCGACGTTTCTGCTCGGAACCTTTCTTAAAGGTGTGTTTGCTGATGTTTCCTGCACTGATGTGGAGCATGTTCTTGATGGGTATTTACCCTTGCACCTCATCTGCAGGCCTTGCTGCCTGACCCGCTGAGATCCTCCAGCACTTTGTGTCTATCTTCGGTTTCTACCGGCATCTGCAGTTCCTTCCTACACTATTGCGGTGAAGATATATATTGTTGCAATAAAATGACGTAAGATAGTGCATTTGCAAAACGCTACTCAGAACATTGTGTAGGAAGGAACTGCAGAATAAGGGACCTGCAAATAAGGGACCTACATTGACTTTGAGTATTGTTGATGTGTGGCTTTAAGTGATGCTCTCAGCAATAACAGCTAGGCTTCAGTGACTCTTTGTATTTCACGCACATTACCATGTGATGGTTTGGTCTGGTTCTTGTGTTTGGTTGGTTTCATTGCATTCACCGGGGGAACTCCCTGTGAGCAGCAGTGCTGGTGCTGACCCGGAGGCTAGACTAGTGTTCTGGTCGACGCAGATTCTGTGGGCTGAAGGGCTGTATCTCTGGGCTGTCGTTTAGAGATAAAGCGCAGAAACAGGCCGTTTGGACCATCAAGTCCGCGCCGACCAGCGATCCCCGCACATTAACACTGTCCTACACACACTAGGGACAAGTTACATTTGCTCCCACCGTTCTCTCCGACTCTCTCTCCCCCTTCTTCAGTTTCCCCCCATACTCCAAAGATGTACAGGTTTGTAGGTTAATTGGCTTGGCATCTCTGAAAACTACACTAAACTGAACACCCCAGCCACAGAAGGTAGACAAAAATGCTGGAGTAACTCAGCGGGTGAGGCAGCATCTCTGGAGAGAAGGAATGGGCGACGTTTCGGGTCGGGACCCTTCTTCAGCCTGAAGATTGCGATGTTATGTAGAAAATCTTTAAATGATTAGCATGCAGATACAATGCAGTGAATGCCACCAGGTTATGCTAAGCAGATGATTTAATTACACAGTTATGCGATCACTGATTAGACTTGCCTGCCGAATCAGACGATCTGAATCTTGTACTCCAAGTGCCCCTTGTCACTACTGAATGCTGCGACAGAAATACTTTGCAGGGACGACAATGTAAAACATTTTTTTTATAATGAGAGAGAAAACAACAGGCTGGGCGGTGAATGGTCCAAACAAACGCACTCACTCTTTACTGCAATTTCTCGTATCTCTCCTGCTCTCTTTCTGACCCTTCCTCTCTCTCTCCATATATAGATATATTTCCTCTCCCACCCCTCCCTCTCTCCCTCTCCCCTTCCCTCTCTCCCTCTATCACTTTCTCTCCCTCACCCCCCTCTCCCCCTCACTCTCTCCCTCTCTCCTTCGCTCTCTCCGACTCTCTCTATCCCTTCTTCAGTTTCCTCCCACATTGCAAAGACGTGCAGGTTTGTAGGTTAATTGGCTTGGTATACATGTAATTTGTCCCTAGTGCATGTAGGATAGTGTTAATGTGCGGGGGATCGCTGGTCGGCAGGGACTAGATGGGCCAAACGGCCTGTTTCCGCGCTGTATCTCTACACGACAAGCCAGTAACATCAGGTAGCAGACATCACCGAGGCAGAACACAAGTGTCGCTAAGTCTTGGTGCCAAAAATTTGCTAATAGGCTCACCGAATAGTTGCCTGTCGCTGCATGTAGCAACAGCCCCCCCCCACTCCCCCCCACTACGATCATGACGTTATGAAGATAGAAATGGTCTTTCCTCAGGAAGATTTAAATAGTTGACACCAGCCATTCTGCAGCCATTCTGCGCATCCACAAAATGATTAATAGCTTTATTGATTGGTTATTGGCCGCCTGCCTGATCCAAGGATCTCAGAGAAAACCAAACAGGTCACGTGGAGAACGTACAAACTCCGTATGAACAGCACCTGTAGTCGGGATCGAACCCGGGTCTCTAGCACTGCGCGTGCTGTAAGGCAGCAACTGTACCGCTGTGCTACCGAACCGCCCCAGTTTGCCGTCATTGATGTGAACTATGTGGTCCTGAGGGACTTGTACAGAGACGGAACCCAGAGACCTACTGCAGATGAAGGTCTGTTAGGCTGCAGCAGTTCCAGTTCACCACGATAAAAATCCTTCCCTCAGATCAAGTAAATCTTACTTACAACCATGTCGATTAGAATCAGTGAATCCTGCCTGGATCAATTCTTTAAAAATAAATCTCTTGAAGGTTTGCCATTGTGACAAACTTCATGCTGGGCAGCACGATGGCGCAGCGGTAGAGTTGCTGCCATCACAGCGCCTGAGATCCGGGTTCAATCCTGACTACGGGTGCTGTCTGTACGGAGTTTGTACGTTATCCCCATGACCTGCGTGGATTTTCCTCACACGCTCCAGTTTCCTCCTACACGCCAAAGACGTACAGGTCTGTAGGTTAATGGGCTTGGTATAAATGTAAATTGTCCCTAGTGTGTGTAGGATAGTGTTAGTGTACGGGGTGATTGCTGTTGGGGCAGACTTAGTGGGCCGAAGGGCCTGTTTCCGCACTGTCTATAGCACTATCCTATACACCAGAGCCAATTTACAATTCTTATCAAGCCCTGTACGTCTTTGGAGTGTGGGAGGAAAACGGAGCGCCCCCGGGGAAATCCCACGTGGTCACGGGGAGAACGTGCAAACTCCGTACAGACAGCACCCGTAGTCAGGGTCGAACCTGGGACTCTGGAGCTGCAAGGCAGCAACTCTACCGCTGCGCCACATATATCTCCTGTGCAACCATGATTGTATATTTAAATGAATTATCTTCATCATTATCTGTAAGACATAACAACTCTTGTGCTGCAGGAATGCGATGAAGCTGCAACCGACCTCAAATCATTAATATTGTGCGGACAGAATCCTTCAATTACATTTTAATTTTAAATGTGCAGAGTGATGGAGTCGTACAGAGTGGAAACATGTTCCTGCTACACTAGTCCCCTCCCTTCCTGCGTTTGGCCCTATCCCTCCAAACCTATCCTATCCACGTGGCAGACACAAAAAGCTGGTGTGACTCAGCAAGACGGGCAGCATCTCTGGAGAGAAGGAATGGGTGACGGTTCCGGTCGGGACCCTTCTTCAAGCTGGTCTGGGGAAAGGGAAACGTGAGATATAGACGAACAATGAAGGAAATATATGCAAAAAGGTAATGAAAGATGATAAAGGAAACAGGCCATTGTTAGCTGGTGCAACATGGGTGGGGGAGGGATTAGAGAGAGAGAGGAAATGCTGGCGTAACTGTCTCTTAAACGTTGCGTCTTATACTTTTTAACTTTTTGCCTTACCTATAAGCATAGATGAGGCCCATTATAGTGAATGAATAGCCCGTGAGCTGCAGTGCGTCGCCCAGGATGTGTTATCACTTTCTCAGAATCATTTCTTTGACCTAAAGACCAATATTACATTGCTTGAAGCCAGAGAGGTTCTGTCAATACTTATCAGGCCCTCAGGATAAACTCAACAAAATTGGATTATGGTTTTCAATTATTTCCAGCAGCCCTTCAAAACTCCAAACAGTTTCCACTCTGGGACATGAGCCCGAGACCTCAAGTAATCGCGGCCTTTTGAGTTATTGTCGTCACATCACTGACAGCAAAATATTCTTCACGTGATGGAATGCCACACTACAGTGAAAACTTAGAAACATAGAACACAGAATATAGGTGTTATTTTGTTCAAATTCGATGACACTTTCTTCAGTAATTCTTATTTTCCAAGTTTTACCAATTTCAAGCTGATTTTATCTACCACCTCAGGATTTCCATTGAGCATTTATATAACAGTATATAAAGAAACATCAAATTGCAAGGCCAGGTATTTGTAGAGAACTCTTCTGACCTCAAGTTACCCCGAAGTGCTTAAGAGCCAATGACATACAGCAAAAGTATAGCCCCTTCTTAGGCCCCCTTCGGTCATGGCTGACCATGTGTGACTCCAGGGTGCTATCCCTATATGGAGGACGCCTGTGCGTAACTTTGTTTAAGGTGGGGAGACTGGTGCACAGACAGCCACCCAACGGTCCTTGACAGATCTGGGTCAGGATCCAGTGGCATGGAGTCCAAGACGACCGGAGACCCTTACCTGCTGCAGCCTTCATCCGCCTTCCCAGCCGTTGTGACGCTCCACTAAGGTCAGCCATCGGCCTCCGCCTGTTCCACCGTTGAGGTCTTGGTTGGATTGCTCTTTGTCAGAGACCTCCCCCTTGACCTTACCGCCATGGGTGGTCCTACCAGGATCATCGCTCCAGACGGCATCGCTCTCAGGATCTCAGGACCACACAAGCTTCTCCACCACGACACGGTGACAATCCACGGAGCCCTTCACGACATTGGAAACATGGCAGATAACCAGCAAAATGGCACTGACCTGAAGTTGTTTAGAAACATAGACAATAGGTGCAGGAGTCGGCCATTCGGCCCTTCGAGCCAGCACCGCCATTCCATATGACCATGGTTGATCATCCAAAATCAATGCCCCATTCCAGCTTTTTCCCCACACCCCTTGATTCCGTTAGCCCTAAGAGCTAAATCTAACTCTCTCTTGAAAACATCCAGAGAATCGGCCTCCACTGCCATCTGTGACAGAGAAATCCACAGAATCACAACTCTGTGCGTGCAAAAGCTTTTCTCATCTCAGTCCTAAACCGACCCCTTATTCTTAAACTGTGTGACCCTTGGTTCTAGACTCCCCCAACATGGGGAACATTTTTCCTGCATGTAGCCTGTCCAATCCCTTAAGAATTTTGTATGTTTCTAAAAGATCCACTCTCATCCTTCTAAATTCCAGCGAATACAAGCCCAGTCGACCCCATTCTTTCATCCTTTTTATCCACTTGAACCACTCACATTCGGAGATATTTTAGCCCAAGGGCTAGCAATGTTATTTAATTCAAGGCTCGATTTATGGTAATTATTTTACAAAAGAGAATTCCAAACTACATTAAAAACAAATATAATGAATTATCCCAAACCCTCCTAATTAGAAGAGCGAGTTATCCAATTAGCTGTCATTATCACTGATAATTACATGCGCAAACAATAATGTAAGGATTAGGATTCCGACTGCTGTTAGCCGCCAGCCAGTGCAGCAGACAGTCACAAAATGCTGGAGTAACTCAGCGGGACAGGCAACATCTCTGGAGAGAAGGAATGGGTGACGTTTCGGGCCGACACCCTTCTTCAGGCCAATGCTGTGCCACGCTGTGCTTTTACTGGCTCGCTGGGCCGAATGTACTACACCTGCACCTATTTTGTATGGTATAAGCAAGCCATGCTTGGAACATGCTGTCAAAGGTTATATTTCTAGCCATAAAAATATCATTAAGAAAACGGGCGGCACGGTGGCGCAGCGGTAGAGTTGCTGCCTTACAGCTCTTGCAGTGTCGGAGACCCAGGTTCGATCCCGACTACGGGTGCTGTCTGTACGGAGTTTGTACATTGCCCCCGTGACTTGCGTGGGATTTCGCTGGGATTTCATTTATATATCCAGACAACCCCAGCGTTCAAAAATAATTTGGTAAGAAATGTCTAGACAAATAATACAATATGCTAACAGTAACTAGCCGAAGCATGAGTGGCTCCTACAGCTGGGCTTTAGTTTGGAGGAGGTAGTTGAGGCAGGGACTACTAATGGGCCTGTCCCACTTTGAAGAATTTTTAGGCGAGCGCAGGAGACTCTGTGTTCGCCACATGACCGCCACATGTTCGCTGGTGGTCTCTGGTGAGTCTCCTTCATGGGCGCGAGGAGTTCCCGCATTCTGGGAACCAGTATGGTCGCCGCAAATTTTTCAACATTTTGAAACATTTTCTGCGACCAAAAATTGGTCGCCATGGAGAAAATCGATAATCCCCTAGTCGTAGGTGCAGTTGTAGTGGGGTCGCCATGCAGTTATGGGTAGTCGAGGTAATCGTAGGTAGTTTTACTTAATCGCCTTTGCTGACCGGTTATTTTCATTGGCTCGATGGCGAAAAAAACATAAGCAGGAGTTTTCAGAACCAAGGATAACCGACCGGTAATGTTAAATGTCCGTCAATCTTCACAGCTGTGTATCTCTAGCTTATTGAAAGTTGTCTGGCTTCTTAAAACTTGTCTCCACTCCTTCTTCCACCCCCCCCCCCCTGCTCTTTTAAAGGACTTACCGTACACTGTGTTTTAGACTCTTAATTACAGAGCCTACCTTCCTGTTGATCGTGGTGTGTGTCTGTATCACCTTGGCTTTGCACCGTGTGAATTTCAGACAGTGCCCTCCCCGCTTGCCCTGGCCCCCGCCTTTGCTGTGTGTGTGTGTGTGCGTGTGCGTGTGTGTGCGTGTGCGTGCGTGTGTGTGTGCGTGCGTGTGTGTGTGCGTGCGTGTATGCTTGTGCGTGTGTGCGTGTGCGTGTGCGTGTGAGTGCGAGTGTGTGTGTGTGTGTGTGTGCGCGTGTGTGTGTGCGTGTGTGTGTGTGCGTGTGTGCGTGTGTGCGTGTGTGTGCGTGCGTGTGTGTGTGTGTGTGTGTGTGTGTGTGAGTGCGAGTGCGTGTGTGTGTGTTCCACTCGGACAGTCACCATTACAGTTGCCGGTTTTTCAGGCAACTTGGCAGTCGCCGGCAGTCCGCTGAAAAATCACCTAAGTGGGACAGGCCCATAAGGCGATGTTTAAGAAACATTTAGACAGGTGTATGGACAGGAAACATGGTACCCATGTTGGGGGAGTCCAGAACCAGGGGTTTCACCAGAGAGTTGTGAATCTGTGGAATTCTCTGCCACAGAAGGCAGTGGGGGCCAATTCACTGGTTGTTTTCGAGAGGGAGTTCGATATAGTTCTTAGGGCTAACGGAATCAAGGTATATGAGGAGAAAGCAGGAACGGGGTACTGATTTTGGATGATCAGCCATGATCATATTGAATGGCGGTGCTGGCTCGTAGGGCCGAATGGCCGACGCCTGCACCTAGATTCTATGTTTCTATGTTTGGAGTGTGTGGGCCAAACACGGGCAGTTGGGACTAGTGTAGCTGGGACATGTTGACCGGCATGGGCATGTTGGGCCGAAGGGCCTGCTTCCACACTGTATCTCTCTATGACTCCATGTGGTGGGTTGGAATGCTTCTTTCTGTGTTTCTTCTCTCTCCGCCTCTGACACGAAGACAAGTGTGAAAGATTAGCAATTAATTTCTAATTGCTTTTGCTAAATGCACAATGCAACAGTACTTGTGCATTGTAATCCGTTTCTGATATACTGTCTCATTGACTTTGGCGACTGCTAATGTAATATATATTATCTAAGCCAGTGCTTCTTAAACTGGCCAATGGTTGGTTCACCCAGAGGCGAATTAAATTATTTTGGGGTGAATGAAGGATGAACAACTTAATTTATTCAGATATTTTATATATAAGTATATATATAATATATATAAACTTATATATATATATATATATATACTTATATATATTATATATATATAATATTCATTTATATATTCATTTATTTATTCATATATATATATATATCTTTATGTATATATATTTATATTGCCCCGCCTCCCTGTCAAAGTGGGATGCAGGGGATTTGTTGACACATCTATGCCCAGGTTATTGAAGAAAATGGGGGTGAGGGGTCGCTCCCTCCAACAAGCAATCAAATCATTATCAAATTCTGCAGAAAAAAAGCAGCAATTGGATTTGGATCAAAAGGAGAGACAACAATTGGGCAGCAAGATGAAGACAGGAGGGTATGGAATTGAGGGGGTGTAGCTGGGACGCCAGGTATCACCGTTGAGCCCTCTGGAGATGTTGTGGGCTTATCAATGAAACGTCAAAGAAGGATGGTGACCACCTGATGACGTACATACCCGACCTTTCACCGCTCCAATCTCACTGCAAATAGCAAGAGTGCTGACTTATTACAGGGATGGAAACATCAAGTCCTATTACCTCTACATATGTATTGATTTATTTATTATTATATATATATATATATATAATATTTATTTGTGTATGTATATATTTTCATATTTATATATTTCTTTCTGTAAAAAGGCATTGCCATTAGGGTGGCTAGTAAACTCTTATTGGTTTTAATGGCAGTGGAGCTGGAAATTTGATATGTTTTATGATTTGATTGAGGGGGGATCTCATAGAGACTTACAAAATTCTTAAGGGGATGGACAGGCTAGAGGCAGGAAGATTGTTCCCGATGTTAGGGAAGTCCAGGACAAGGGGTCACTGTTTAAGGATAAGGGGGAAATCCTTTAGGACCGAGATGAGAAAATAATTTTTCACACAGAGAGTGGTGAATCTGTGGAATTCTCTGCCACAGAAGGTAGTTGAGGCCAGTTCATTGGCTATATTTAAGAGGGAGTTAGATGTGGCCCTTGTGGCTAATGGGATCAGGGGGTATGGAGAGAAGGCAGGTACAGGATACTGAGTTGGATGATCAACCATGATCATATTGAATGGTGGTGCAGGCTCGAAGGGCTGAATGCCCTACTCCTGCACCTATTTTCTATGTTTCTATGTTTCTATGCAGAGTCTCTTGCCCAGAGTAGAGCAATGCTTCAGAAACGGCTAGAAAGGTGCATGGATAGGACAGGTTTGGAGGGATATGGGCCAAATGCAGGCAGGTGGGACTAGTGTAGATGGGACATGTTGGTCGGAGTGGGCAACTTGGGCCGAAGGGCCTGTTTCCACTCTGCGTGAATCTAAGACTCTATGGCTAGGAGAGAAATTAGCTCTTAGACTGGTTCAGAGAGGTGGAAACAGACATAGGTTTTTTTTTTAGTGTGAAGTGGAGTAAACCACAGCTCACACAAATCAGTGTGTTTCAGCATAATTCCTCACTTTCCACCACAGTCTTAGCCCCTCCAGAACATTACATTTACATGTCTTATTTCTGCATTTTATACCGCTGTGTGCAACAATAATTCAGGAATTTCTAGAGCAGAATGCTTTGGAATTCCTTTGCCACGCGGCGACACGGTGGCGCCGTGGTAAAGTTGTTGCCTCACGGCGCCAGAGACCTGGGTTCGATCCTGACTACGGGTGCTGTCAGTACGGAGTTTGTACGTTCTCCCCGTGACCTGCGTGACTCTGGTTTCCTCCCACAATCCAAAGACGTACAGGTTTGTAGGTTAACTAGTACAGTGAGCACTCTACAGTCACGACAATGCCAATTAATTATTGGTGAACTTTGAAGGAGCATAATCTCAGTGAATAACGTTATTGTCAAGCAAATTGCTAGCCAGTCCTCTAATTCCACTGCCCCAGTCAGTTCGAAGTCACTATCATAAGGTCATAACCTCATGGGTTCATAATTGATAGGAGCAGAATTAGACCATTCGGCCCACCGAGTCCACTCCACCATTCAGTCATGGCTGATCTATCTCTCCCTTCTCCTGCCTTCTCCCCATAACCCCTGACACCCGTACTAATCAAGAATCTATCCAACTTTCCCGTAAAAATATCCATTGTCTTGGCCTCCACAACCTTCTGTGGCAATGAGTTCCACAGATTCACCACCCCCTCTAACTAAAGAAATTCCTCCTCCATCTCCTTCCTAAAGGAACGTCATTTCATGCTGAGGCTGTGACCTCTGGTCCTAGACTCTCCCACTAGTGGTAACATCCTCTCCACATCCTCTCTATCCGGGCCTTTCACTCCATTACTTCAACTAGAGCATCGTTCACCATAAAAGAGAATTTTATCTGTAAATGATCAAATAGATCATATTGCTGAGAGGCAACGCTTAAATAAAATATCTGTTGTATTTCTTGTTGCAAGAATTTGGTTGAAGCTTATCAGAGCGTTACAGTAGTTCCTCAGGGAATGTCGGATTCGTTTTCATGGAATGGGTTTGGACAGGGAAGCTGGTCCTGATTATTATTTTAAGCAACGTGAGTTCATTTTCTTGCTGAGCCTCTTCGCTGAACAGAACCCAGTCAGCAGTTTGGAGCTCGGAGCTCCTGTAAAGCTCTGATGCTTGCGGCACGCTGGCGCAGCGGGCGGGAGAGTTGCCGCCTCACCCCGGTCCAATCCCGACTACGGGTGCTGTCTGTACGGAGTTTGTCCGTTCTCCCCGTGAGTCAACAAAATAGAGAGAGTACAGAGGAGACTTACTAGAATGTTGCCTGGGTTCCAGCAACTAAGTTACAGAGAAAGGTTGAACAAGTTAGGTCTTTATTCTTTGGAGCGCAGAAGGTTAAGGGGGGACTTGATTGAGGTCTTTAAAATGATGAAAGGGATAGACAGAGTTGACGTGGATAAGCTTTTCCCATTGAGGGTAGGGAAGATTCAAACAAGAGGGCATGACATGAGAATTAAGGGACAGAAGTTTAGGGGTAACATGAGGGGGAACTTCTTTACTCAGAGAGTGGTGGCTGTGTGGAATGATCTTCCAGCAGAAGTGGTGGAGGCAGGATCGATTTTAACATTTAAAAGTAAAGTGGATAGGTATATGGACGGGAAGGGAATGGAGGGGTATGGTCTGAGTGCAGGTAGATGGGACTAGGGGAAAATAAATGGTCGGCACGGACTGGAAGGGCCGAGAAGGCCTGTTTCCGTGCTGTAATTATTATATGGTTGTTATATGGTTTTGTTATGACCCGCTGCGTGGGGTTTCTCCGGGTTTCCTCCCACACGTACAGGTTCGTAGGTTACTTGGCTTTGGTAAAGATTGTAAATTGTCCCTGGTGTGTGTAGGATAGTGCGAGTGAGCGGGGATCGCTGGTCGGCGCGGACTCGGTGGGCCAAAGGGCCTGTTTCCGCGCTGTATCTCTAAACTAAACTCAACCAAAACGCATCTACGACAGGCACATGCTGAGGGGTGGGAATATTGACATTACTGGCCCAAGAATGAAGTATAGGAGGGTGGGGGAGTGTGGGGGTGTTAGCCATGGGGAGGATGAGGCTGGATTCCTGACACTCCTTTTCAATAGGAACAGGTTGCCAATGTTAACTTACACATAGACTCATCGAGTCATAGAGTGATACAGCGTGGAAACAGGCCCTTTGGCCCAACTTGCCCACACCGGCCAAAACGCCTGAGCTACACCAGTCCCACCTGCCTACATTTGGCCCATATCCTCCAAACCTGTCCTACCCATGTACTAACCCACTACCCGTCTAAATGTTTCTTAAACGTTGGGATAGTCCCAGCCTCAACTACCTCCTCCGGCAGCTCGTTCCATACACCCACCACCCTTTGCGTGAACTAACAACCTTTGTTGACAAGGGTTTTGAAGAAGGGTTTTGACCTGAATCATCACCACCCTTGTTCTTCATGGTTGCTGCACCACCCTTTGTGTAAAAAAGTTTCCCCAACAGTTTAGTTTAAACTAGAGATACAGCACTGAAACAGGCCCTTCGGCCCACCGAGTCCGCGCCAACCAGCGATCCCCATACACTAACACTATCCTACACACACACACTAGGGACAATTTACAACTACACCAAAGCCAATTAACCTACAAACCTGCACGCCATTGGAGTGCGGGAGGGAACCGGAGAAAACCCACGCAGGTCACGGGGAGAACGTACAAACTGCGTACAGACAGCACCCGTGGTCAGGATCGAACCCGGGTCTCTGTGCGCTGTGAGGCAGCAAATCTACCACTATGCCACCGTGCCACCCATGCCGGTTACTATGAAATCTTCCCCCAGATGGACAATGGCCAGGCTCAGTCTCACCAGCACCTGCCCACAGGACAGTGGCTGACATCCAGAGGCCAGTGGAGAGGAGGGCCAAACAGATGTGAGAACACTCACTGCTTGGTTTGCCAGCCCAACGTGCTGAGCAGTAAATGCCTCTTTGCAAGTATCTTTGTGTCAATCATGCACTATCAACACACTTCATTTCAGGTAGTCCCTGCTTTCTCCCTCGTTCCCCTCCCCTTCCCAGCTCTCCCAGAGCCCACTGTCTCCGCCTCTTCCTTTCTTCTTCCTGCCCCCCTCCCACCCCCACATCAGTTGAAGACGGGTCACGACCCAAAACGTCACCTGTTCCTTCGCTCCATAGATGCTGCCTCACCCGCTGAGTTTCTCCAGCATTTTTGTCTACCTTGGATTTTTCCAGCATCTGCAGTTCTTTCTTAAACACGAAAATGAACACACGTGTGTTTCTGTAACCACCTCCATCGCAGATAGACACAAATGGCCGGCTGTTTAGTTTAGTTTAGAGATACAGCGCGGCAACAGGCCCTTGGGCCCTCTGAGTCCACGCCGACCAGCGATCCCCGCACACTAACACTATCCTACACACACGAGGAACGATTTCTACACTTATACCAAGCCAATTAACCTACAAACCTGCACGTCTTTAGAGTGTGGGAGGCAACCGTAGATCTCTGAGAAAACCCACGCAGGTCACGGGGCGAGCCGACAAACTCCGTACAGACAGCACCCATAGTCAGGATTGAACCCGGGTCTCTGGCGCAGTGAGGCAGCAACTCTACCGCTGCGCCACCGTGCCGCATGAGTTACTCCAGTATTTTGTGTCTATCTACGGTAAAAAATCAATAATACGCACATGGCAAGATCTCACAAAGACAGTGTGAATAACTTGATCATTTGATTCAGGCGTTGATTTATGGATGTGTTTTTCCAGAAGGGGGAGGTATTATTTTCACGTTGTGTCGAGGCATGTTTGGTGAAAACTCACAGGGGGTGTTTCTGGAACGTTGCTGAGTCACGGCGATGCTTCGAGCCACGACCCGAAACATAACCTATCCTTGTTGTGCACATGCACCGAGGTACAGTGAAAGCTTCTTGTTGCGTGCTAACCAGTCAGCGGAAAGACAACGCATGATTACAATCGAGCCGTTTACAGTGTACAGATACATGATTAGGGAATAACATTTAGTGCAAGGTAAAGCCAGCAAAGTCCGATCAAGGATTGTCCGAGGGTCACCATTGAGGCAGATAGTAGTTCAGCACTGATGCTCTCTGGTTGTGATAGGATGGTTCACTTGCCTTAATGCAACCAAGCGTTCTCAACTGTGATGCACAGGGAGGAATATCATAGCAAAAGGATTTGAGTATAGGAGCAGGGACGTTCTACTTCAGTTGTACAGGGTCTTGGTGAGACCACACCTGGAGTATTGCATACAGTTCTGGTCTCCAAATCTGAGGAAGGACATTATTGCCATAGAGGGAGTGCAGAGAACGTTCACCAGACTGATTCCTGGGATGTCAGGACTGTCTTATGAACAAAGACTGCATAGACTCGGTTTATACTCTCTAGAATTTAGGAGATTGAGAGGGGATCTTATAGAAACTTACAAAATTCTTAAGGGGTTGGACAGGCTAGATGCAGGAAGATTGTTCCCGATGTTGGGGAGGTCCAGGACAAGGGGTCACAGCTTAAGGATAAGGGGGAAATCCTTTGGGACCAAGATGAGAAGGACTTTTTTCACACAGAGAGTGGTGGGTCTCTGGAACTCTCTGCCACAGAGGGTAGTTGAGGCCAATTCATTGGCTATATTTAAGAGGGAGTTAGATGTGGCCCTTGTGGCTAAGAGGATCAGAGGGTTTGGAGAGAAGGCAGGTATGGGATACTGAGTTGGATGATCAGCCATGATCATATTGAATGGCGGTGCAGGCTTGAAGGGCCGAATGGCCTACTCCTGCACCTAATTACTATGTTTCTATGGATATTTACGTTTTGTGTAGGCCATTATCAACAAACCGCAGCACCCGGGGAAACCCATGCAGGTCACGGGGAGAACGTACAAACTCCGTACAGACAGCGCCCGTGGTCAGGATCGAACCCGGCTCTCTGGCGCTCTAGCGCTGCGCCACCGTGCCGCCATTAACTAATGACACCGCACCTTGTGAGAATAAAATTGATTTGATATTTGTAGGCGATAGTTGGGCACGAGAATGTTCAGATACTAAAAACTGGGAAGATTTAGTAAAAAAATCATTCTTTTGGCAGTCAATAAATGTGTGAGCTACAAAAGCCTTCTAGTTTTCTCAAGGAGATGGAGGGTTGGTTTTGGGAGTACATTACATGAAACTGCAACGCGAGTAGTTGCTGTCGGGATTAAACTGTCAGCATCTTTCAGTCTTCCTTGGATTTTCGTTTAAGCATGAGAAATCTTGAGTGATATTTGCAGGAACACGTTGTGATTAGTTGCTAATAACGGCGTGAAGCCATTGTTAATCCCCAAGAGCAGATTTTAAGCTGAGCACAGCGTTGAAAGTGTCCCATTGGAATCTTGGCACCCGCCCAAATGGATCCAGCCTCATTTAATCTTCTATTTGTCGTCAATAACTTGAAAATATACCTTCATCAAAAAAAATATTTAAAATGCGATTCCTTGGTTTCAAGTAGATTACACGTTACAGCGCAAGTTGATCGTCTATGCAGAAGTGCACTGCTGGAGTAACTCAGCTGGTCAGGCAGCATCTCTGGAGAATGTTGGATGTTGCCAGGACTCGAGGGTGTGAGCTATAGGTAGAAGCTGAGTATGATGGGTCTCTATTCCATGGAGCGCAGGAGGATGAGGGGGTGATCTTATAGGGGCTTGCAAAATCATGAGAGGAATAGATCGGGTTGATGCTCAGGGTCTCTTGCCCAGAGTAGTGGAATCGAGGACCAGAAGACATTGGTTCAAAGTGAAGGGGAAAAGATTTAATAGGAATCCGAGGGGTAACTTTTTCACACAAAGGGTGGTGGGTGTATGGAACGAGCTGCCAGAGGAGGTAGTTGAGGCTGGGACTATCCCAATGTTTAAGAAACAGTTAGACAGGTACATGGATAGGACAGGTTTGGAAGGATACGGATCAAGCGCAGGCAAGACAGGCTATTATCACAAGCATGAGACACATACTGAAACAGAAATCTGGCTCTTTATCTGTGGCCTTCGGTGATGTCAAAGTCGGCAAGTTTATGTGTTGCAAAATATGTTCATAGTTTAATTTAGTTCAGGTTAGAGATACAGCATGGAAACTGGCCCTTCAGCCCAGCGATCCTGCACATTAACACTATCCTACACACACTAGGGGCAATTTACATTTATACCAAGCCAATTAACCTACAAATCTGCGCGTCTTTGGAGTGTGGGAGGAAACCAGAGATCTTGGAGAAAACCCACGCAGGTCACCGGGAGAATGTACAAACTCCGTACAGACAGCGCCCGTAGTCGGGATTGAACCCAGGTCTCTGGCGCTGTGAGGCAGCAACTCTACCGCTGCGCCACCGTGCTGCCCTCCGCTCACATTCTACCAATAAGTTGCTTTTGATATTATTAATTCTTCCTGCCATTATCCTTTTGTGACATCCTTCCCTCTCGTCTGCCCTGATTTTTTTTTTTTTAATTGTTAAATTGAATTTGAGAAAAGTGTTTGCAAATCCACCATCTCCGATGTTACATCTCATTAGGTTTGGTAAAAGACTCTTAATCTGAATTACAAATCCCTCTCGTTGACGGTAATTGAAAACTATTCCACATGCCAGGAAATAAACCCTTAATGTGATCTGCGTCACAAAGCAAGGGGTTAGGTTACAAAATGGCAGCTTGATCTTATCGCAAACCCTCGTTATTAAATTACATCCTTTCAACGGATTGCTAAAAACTAGAATTTGCAGATAAGCAGAAAGCCATGAAAGGATTAGAGAATTGGAAGCCAAGTTAGGACAGTGATTTGAAGAAAGGGGGTGGGGGATTAGACAAAGGAAACGTACAAACAAGGTACTGCGAAAACTGATTTACGCAGGGAACAACTCAGTGGGTCAAGCTGCATCTCTGGAGAAAAGGAATAGGTGACGTTTCTGGTCGAAAACGTTCTTCAGACGGGTTACGACAGCATTTTGTGTCTATCTTCGGTGTCAGGTCGGGGGGAGTTCCCTCCGCCACGGGTACCCGCTCCATGGTCGGGTAGTCGGCGACTAAACCGTCTCCCCCACCTGGTTTGCCAGGGGACGAGGGGGCTGTGGACCAAAAACAAGACCTGTCAAAGGGCGGATGAGCTCCTAGCGAGCCAACAGCCATCCACACTTCAGTAGAAGTTGTGATCGCTGTAAGCAATGATGATAAAGCACACACACACCAAAATCCTACACTTCCAGCGGCGGAAGTCCGCAGGTACTGGAGGACAGAGATGTGTGGCGCGTCCGTCACCGTTCCCGTTGGAAACCAGCGCTAATGTTTTCAATGTTGGTGATTCGGTGTAAACCAGCATCTGCAGTTCCTTCCGCCAAATGTAGAAAGAAGGAACTGCAGATACTGGTTTATACAGAAGGACAGGACACAGAGTGCTGGAGCAACTCAGCGGGTCAGGCAGCATCGCTGGAGACCATGGATAGGTGACATTTGAAGAATGATCTCGAAACCTGTCCGTGTTCTCCACAGATGTTGCCTGACCCACTGAGTTACTCCAGCACTCTGTGTTCCTCTGTCTCCAACTTTGCCATGAAGGAGAGGCAATGCAAAACAATGAAACAACGATACAGTAAGTGCTGTTATCAGGCAACTGGACCAACAACTAGAGAGCAGTCCTGAGCTACTATCTACCTCATTGGGGCCAAGGAAAGAGTGTTCACGTCGAGGCCCAGTTTCCACCAATCTTTCCCCCACCATGCACAAGAAGCACAAGAAGCGACAAGACAGGCACCATTGTAAGCAGATGCCGAGAGGTGTGTTCAACCCTGGCTGAACAACTTCTAATCTTGTGTGTTTACTCGATAAGAAGAAGATCTACCTCATTGGAGACCATCGGACTATCCTTGATGTGAATTGACTTGACTTTATTTTGAGTATAGAAGTTGGGAGGACATGTTGCAGATGTATAAGATGTTGGTGAGGCCACATTTAGAGTATTGTGTTCAGATCTCGGCACCGTGTTACGGGAAAGATGTTGTCAAGCCGGAAAGGGTACAGAGAGGATTTACGATCCTGCTCGCCACACCAAGCAGTGCCAGCCTGATTTCAACATACACAGGCAGGACCCGTAGTCGGGATCGAACCCGGGTCTCTGGTGTTATAAAGCGGCAGCTCTACCGCTGCGCCACCGTGCCGCGCGTTGTACTGGAGCAATAGATGGTGTGTGATGAAGTGGAAACCTTGGTTCAATTGGAAGACTGGAGTCCGTAAAGAGTGGAGATGGCGCAGCGGTAGAGTTGCTGCCTCACAGCGCTTACAGCGGTGGAGACCCGGGTTCGATCCTGACCACGGGTGCTGTGTGTACGGCATTTGTACGTTCTCCCCGTGACCTGCGTGGGTTTTCCCCGGGTGCTCCAGGTTCCTCCCACACTCCAAAGACGTACAGGTTTGTGGATCAATTGACCTCTATAAATTGTCCCTAGCGTGTAGGATGGAACCGGTATACCGTGAATCGCTGGTCGGCGCAGACTCGGTGTGCCGAAGGACCTGTTTCCATTCCGTCTCTCAAAAACAAAAGATGGTGCAGGTTTGTAGGTTAATTGGCTTGGGTAAAATTGTAAATTATCCTTAGTGTGTAGGATGGTGCTAGTGTGCGGGATCGATGGATGGCATGGACTCAGTGGGCCGAAGGGCCTGTTTCTGCGCTGTAGCTCTAACCCAAACCAAACTAAACTTAACCTAAACTAATGAAGCCAATATTTGTACCGAAGATAGACATAAAAAGCTGGAGTAACTCAATGAGGCAGGCAGCATCTCTGGAGCTGGGGTGTTTAAGAAAGAACTGCAGATGCTGGAAAAATCGAAGGTGGACAAAAATGCTGGAGAAACTCAGCGGGTGAGGCAGCATCTATGGAGCGAAGGAATAGTTGACGTTTCAGGTCTGAAGAAGGGTCATGACCCGAAACGTCACCTATTTCTCCAGCATTTGTGTCTACCTTTAAACTAAAAACCTGATTGTCAGTGGAGGGCTGGTGACAGGAATTGGTTGAATCAGGGATTACATTAATTGTGCCGTGTAGTTTATTGGACGGATTGTACAGGGTGTGTGGAATGAGCAGTCTTGATGGAGAAGGTGACCTTTCCTTGTTCGAACTTGGTGACAATATATCACCTGTGGAATGTAGATTGGAAAGGTTGCTCGCAGAGATTGGGTATTTGATGACACTGACAAGACATCATTGGCATTTGAATTCTCCATAAATCTGTCAGGATTAAAGGAAAGGATTCATTGGCAGCTCCCAAGCCTGTGACATATTATTTAATTATCTCTCAGTCAGCGCCTTCGACGTGAAATTTCGGAGGCAGCATCAACATAATCCTTCATGACTCCTCACGTGTGGAAGGGAAAGGAATAGGCGACGTTTCAGGCCGAGACCCTTCTCCAGACTGCTGTGAAGAAGTCTGAAGAATGGGTCTCGAACCGAAACGTCACTATTCCTTTTCACCAGAGATGCTGCCTGACCTGCTGAGTTACTCCAGCTTGTTGTGTCTACTTTCGGTTCGTATATTCCTCATATAACCATATAACCATATAACAATTACAGCACGGAAACAGGCCCTCACGGCCCTTCCAGTCCATGCCGACCATTTATTTTCCCCTAGTCCCATCTACCTGAACTCAGACCATACCCCTTCATTCCCTTCCCTTCCATATACCTATCCACTTTACTTTTAAATGTTAAAATCGATCCTGCCTCCACCACTTCTGCTGGAAGCTCATTCCACACAGCCACCATTCTCTGAGTAAAGAAGTTCCCCCTCATGTTACCCCTAAACTTCTGTTCCTTAATTCTCATGTCATGCCCTCTTGTTTGAATCTTTCCTACCCTCAATGGGAAAAGCTTATCCACGTCAACTCTGTCTATCCCTTTCATCATTTTAAAGACCTCAATCAAGTCCCCCCTTAACCTTCTGCGCTCCAAAGAATAAAGACCTAAGTCATATTAAGTGGCATGAGACCGAAGATCTCGGAGAAAACCCACGCAGGTCACGGGGTAACTCAGCGGGACAGGCACCATCTCTGGAGAGAAGGAATGGGTGATGTTTCGGGGTGAGACCCTTCTTCAGACCACCCATTCCTTTTCTGCAGACATGCTGCCTGTGCCACTGAGTTACTCCAGCATTTTGTGTCTCTAGTCGGTTTAAACCAGCATCTGCAGTTCCGTCCTACACTGTTCCTGTACTGCTCCATGTTGTGTGTTTCTCTTGCATCCCATGACTTCACTTGACTGGTAGTTTTTCCAGTGACAAATGACAATCCATCTAAACATAATGGTTTATTGTGACATTTCAAGTAAGGGAGTGTTGTTATTGATACACACGACTGCCGTTAACTCCACAAACACAATGGAGCGACTTGTAGCCCAGGATAGATATTAGTTTAGAGATACAGCGGGAAACAGGCCCTTCGCCAATCGAGTCCGCCCCGACCAACAATCTCCGCACTATCCTCCACACACTAGGGACAATTTACATTTACACCAAGCCAATCTACCTATGTACCTGTACGTCTTTGGAGTGTGGGAGGAAACTGAAGATCTCGGAGAAAAACCCACGCAGGTCACGAGGAGAACGTACAAACCCCGTACAGACAGCACCCGTGGTCGGGATCGAACCTGGGTCTCCGGCGCTGTGAGGCAGCAAATCTACCGTTGGCCGCCCGTGCTGATCAACGATGAAAATGAGCAAAGAATACTGCGATCGCCACAAAGTGGTTCCTTGTTAAACCTCAAGTTGTTGTGAAGAATTCAAATTGACATGTCGGTACATTGTTAATGCTTCCTTCGGATTGCTGCTGGAGCCAAACTCAACTCACTGTGGGATGTGGGCCTAATGTAGGCAGGTGGGACCAGTGTAGCTGGGACATGTTGGCCGGTGTGGGCAAGTTGGGCCGAAGGGCCTGTTACCACCCTGAATGATTCTATGAATCTTTGACTTTATAACTCAACTGAACATAAATATATTTTGTACATCAGCGTAAATCTGCTTCCACAAACCACCATGTCATGTGTCAGTAGTTTCTGTGAACCATCTCGTTCCCCACTCGGGTAGACAGGCAGAACCTTTTTTGCCCAGGATGGAAAACTCAGATACTAGAGGACATGGTTTTAAGGTGAGAAGGGCAAAGTTTAAAGGAGATGTACTGGGCAAGTTTTTTACATAGAGGGTCATGAACACCTGGATACGCTGCTGGGGGTTGGTGGTGGAAGCAGGTACATAAGTGACATTTAGAAGGGGTAGATTGATGTTGCATGTTAACCAATCACACACCAGTCAGCATCTCTAACTCCACCCCACTGTAATACTTATACTAACACTATTTCTCAGCACCGACAGTTTGAGCAGCCAGGATGTGTTGATAACTAACCATCCTTCATGCTGTTAAGTTTTAGTACTGATTAAAGATGTTTTCGAATCATGTACTGAGTCTGGAAGTCATTAACATGGTGTCAGAAGTGGGATTCGAACCCACGACTCCAATTGGAGACCAGAAGTTTCAAGATACAAGTTGCTGAGAATGCCATTCGGAATCAACTCTGTCACTTTTGAGTAGGTGTAGAGTAAGTTGCTGTGGAAAGCATCTTGTCCGGAAACATCACGATTTGGTTTGGGAACTGCTCTGCCCAGGACAAGAAGGCTCTGCAGAGAGTAGTGCGTTCGGCCGAACGCACTGTGGGAACTACACTCGCCCCCCTGCAGGAACTACGCATCAGAAGGTGCAGACCCAGAGCCAACAAGATCACGGGGGACCCCTTCCACCCCAGCAACGGACTGTTCCAGCTGCTACGGTCAGGCAAACGCCTCCGTTGCCATGCTGTGAAAACGGAGAGGATGAGAAAGAGTTTCATCCCAGAGGCCATTCGGCCCGTAAACTCCTATCTCACTGACTTACTGGACCAATTTACTGTTGTGGGTGTCTTTTTAAAATTGCTGTTTTTTTCTTGTTTTCCTCCTACAAATATGTAAGATGTGATTCTGTTCCATTCTGTTTCGTAGTTTGTGTGCACAATCGGCAAGCATTGCCACTTTTCATTTCACTGCACATCTCGTATGTGTATGTGGTGAATAAACTTGACGCAATTTGATTTGTATGGATATGCAGGTATTGGAGGATATAGGCTCTGTGCAATGGTCTTGGCATTGTGCTTGCCACAAACAAGGGCCTGTTCTATGTTCTATAAGTTGGTGCTAACTCTTATTCTCCTCTTAGTTAATAACCATATAACAATTACAGCACGGAAACAGGCCCTCTCGGCCCTTCCAGTCCGTGCCGACCATTTATTTTCCCCTAGTCCCATCTACCTGCACTCAGACCATACCCCTCCATTCCCTTCCCGTCCATTTCCCTATCCACTTTACTTTTAAATGTTAAAATCAATCCTGCCTCCACCACTTCTGCTGGAAGCTCATTCCACACAGCCACCACTCTCTGAGTAAAGAAGTTCCCCCTCATGTTCCCCCTAAAATTCTGTCCCTTAATTCTCATGTCATGCCCTCTTGTTTGAATCTTCCCTACCCTCAATGGGAAAAGCTTATCTACGTCAACTCTGTCTATCCCTTTCATCATTTTAAAGACTTCAATCAAGTTCCCCCTTAACCTTCTGCGCTCCAAAGAATAACGACCTAACTTGTTCAACCTTTCTCTGTAACTTAGTTGCTGGAACCCAGGCAACGTTCTAGTAAATCTCCTCTGTACTCTCTCTATTTTGTTAACAATCTTCCTATAATTAGGCAACCAAAATTGTAGATTAATTCTGACAATCTACCAATTAATTTAAATCAGCAATTTTCTTTATTTTTCTTGCATATATGTGCACATACTTGAATTCCAGTCCATGGGGGGGCCATGAGTGCAATCTAAAAAAATATGTTTTTTTATGTATCCACGAGTACTTGGGGAACCATAAAGATGCTCAAAGGCAGACTTTTATCTACCTTCGATTTTCCAGCATCTGCAGTTCCTTCTTAAACATAGAAATGCTGAACATGGGCTAGAGATAGATCCGCCATGAGTGGATGGCAGACAGACTTGATGGGCTGAATGGCCTGCATCTGCTCCTATAACTTATGAACTTATGAATCTAAGATATCCTTTTTCCTCGTTGGTTCTACACTGTGCTGATCCAAGTAAAATTCTCATGCACGCTGCAGGAATTCTATCTTCACAGTGAATTGCAAATTTAAAGCCCTGTCCCACGGTATGAGTTCATTCCAAGAGCTCTCCCGAGTTAGAAAAAAAAAATCAAACGCGTGGTAAGCACGGAGAATGAACGTAGCGGGTACGTCGGAGCTCGGGGACGTCTCATAGCACCAACGGCAGGTACTCGGGAAGACTCACTAACGGCAGGTAAGCACGGAAAGACTCGTGAAGATTTTTCAACATGATGAAAAATGTCCACGAGAGCCCCGAGTACCGACGAGTGGCCATTACCGCAAATCTCCGAGTTCAAATCAGGGCAACTTGGGAGAATTCTTGGAATGAACTCGTACCGTGGGACAGGGCTATTACATTGTAAAGTTGCTGCCTTAGAGCGCCGGGTTCGATCCTGACTATAGGTGCTGTCTGTACAGAGTATGTACTTTCTCCCCGTGACCTGCGTGGGTTTTCCTCCGATTTCCTCCCACACTCCTAACCTCCAGGTTTTATAATTAGTTGGCTTTGGTAAATTGTAAATTCTCCCTAGTGTTGGTGTGGGTGATCGCAGGTCGGTCGGACTTGGTGGGCCGAAGGGCCTGTTCCGCGCTGTATCTGTAAACTAAACTAAACTACACTGCATCAGGATCAGCTTTGAAACCAGTTCCACAACCGGAGATAGACACAGAATGCTGGACTAACTCGGCGGGACAGGCAGCATCTCTGGAGAGAAGGAATGGGTGACTGCTCGTCTGAGGAAGGGTCTCGACCCAAAAGTCACCCATTCCTTCTCTCCAGAGATGCTGCCTGCCCCGCTGAGTTACTCCAGCATTTTGTGTCTACCTTTGATTTAAAGGAGCGTCTGCAGTTCTTTCCTAACCATTTCATTTATCCCTGCACCTTCAGAAAATTCACACCAATCTGCTTCTCAGCACAAGGCATAGCCTGCTGCTACATTGCGAGGACCAGAATGTCAAAAACATTTTTTACTCTCAAAATCCGCCAATCTTTCTCTTTAAGACACGCAAGTTGATGAACGGCAGTGAAAAAGAGGATGGAGAAATGTAGCACTGCCAGAACTCGGCATCTGAATAGGACGAGGACAATGTAATAATTAGTGTCTGAATGTCAAGTCTTTTCTAACACAAGTGTACTTGCATTCTGTCTTAAAAGAGCCTGCAAGCATACACAGCTTCTGAAGCCAGAGGGGCCCCAAAATAGAATTTCCTTTTTTCCTATAAAATGCCCTGTGACTGTTTTTTTCCTCGACACAATCTCCACTTCTTGTCCTTAACGCTGTTGCCTGAAGCTGGCATTAGTCACTTCACCCACTCCTTGATAGCACTGTGTAATTACAATCCATTTGCCGTTCCTTACAAGTGAGTCTGCGTGTGCAACAATACTTGCTTCTGTACAACAGTAGTTGTTTGCCACACAATGCTCGCTGAATCTCTGTGTCTGAAGAAGGGTCACGATCCGAAACGTCATCCAATCCTTCTCCCCAGAGATGTTGCCTGTCCCGCCAAGTTATTCTGTTTCTATACATTTTTCACACAGAGAGTTGTGGGTCTGTGGAATTCTCTGCCTCAGAGGGCGGTGGAGGCCGGTTCTCCGGATACTTTCAAGAGAGAGCTAGATAGGGCTCTTAAAAATAGCGGAGTCAGGGGATATGGGGAGAAGGCAGGAACGGGGTACTGATTGGGGATGATAAGCCATGATCACATTAAATGGCGGTGCTGGCTCGAAGGGCCGAATGGCCTACTCCTGCACCTATTGTCTATTGTCTATTGTCTATTGATGTGTTATCGTGTTAACAGGCTGGTAAAGCTGCAGATAACAAGAATTTCATTGTTCCATTGTCAATACACAAGGCAATTAATGAGTTTAGTTTAGTTTAGGGATACAGCCTTCGGCCCATCGAGTCCGCACCGACCAGTGATCCCAGCGCACCAGCACTATCCTTCCCACACACTAGGGCCAATTTACAATGTTACCAAAACCAATTAACCTACAAACCTGCACGTCTTTGTTGTGTGGGAGGAAACCGGAGCACCCGGAGAAAACCTACACAGGCCACGGGGAGAACGTACAAATTCCATACAGACAGCACCCACTGTCAGAATTGAACCCTGGGTTCCCTTGCGCTGTAAGGCAGCAACTCTGCCGCTACGACACCCCGCCACCCCTAATTCCTCTTAATTATTATGACCAGTGAGTGGATGTGTTTGTGGTTAGGACAGATGACACAGAAAGAACATTATTGTGAGGCAACAATTGTTTTAAGGCAACCAGAATTGATTAGAACGGGAGTCAGAGGTTATGGGGAGAAGGCAGGAGAATGGAGTTAGGAGGGAGAGATAGATCAGCCATGATTGAATGGCGGAGTAGACTTGATGGGCCGAATGCCCTGAATCTGCACCTACAACTTATGAACTTTGCGGACCTTCTTTGGGTTGATGAGTTTGGCCCAGTCCCACTGTACGAGTTCATCCAAGAGCTCTCCCGAGTTTAAAAAAAAATCAAACTCGTGGTAAGCACGGAGAATGAACGTAGCGGGTACGTCGGAGCTCAGGGACGTCTCTTAGCGGCTCGTAACGCAAACGGCAGGTACTCGGGAAACGCGGTAAGCTCGGGAAGACTCGTGAAGATTTTTCAACATGTTGAAAAATGTCCACGAGAGACCCGAGTACTGACGAGCGGCCATTACCGTAAATCTTCGAGTTCGAATCAGGGAAACTCGGGAGAGCTCTTAAAATAGCTCGTACAGTGGGACAGGGCTTTTTTCTTTGCCCATGATAAGTGTTTTATTACAAGATCACATAATAAGCTTATAAGTCCATAAGTCATAGGAGCAGAATTAACTGTACTTGATAACAAACTGCATCTGTAGACAGGAGTTGGTGCAACATAGAAACATAGAAATTAGGTGCAGGAGTAGGCCATTCGGCCCTTCGAGCCTGCACCGCCATTCAATATGATCATGACTGATCATCCAACTCAGTATCCCGTACCTGCCTTCTCTCCATACCCTCTGATCCCCTTAGCCACAAGGGCCACATCTAACTCCCTCTTAAATATAGCCAATGAACTGGCCTCAACCACCCTCTGTGGCAGAGAGTTCCAGAGACCCACCACTCTCTGAGTGAAAAAAGTCCTTCTCATCTCAGTCCTAAAGGATTTCCCCCTTATCCTTAAGCTGTGACCCCTTGTCCTGGACCTCCCCAACATCGGGAACAATCTTCCTGCATCTAGCCTGTCCAACCCCTTCATGTGGGGACGTTGTTTTTTTAAACTGTGGTCAAATCTGTTTGTGTTTTGCATTTGAAACTGAGGGGGGAGGTAAGGTCATCGTACAATGGAGCTATTATAAGTCGGCCTAGTTAATATTCATCTATCGCCCTCTGTAAACAGAATTATTTGGTAGGATTAAATATATTGCCAAATAAGTAGGCATTCCCACTCCATTGTGAGTACTGGCAGCAAGCCAACACAATGCTAGCATTTATTTCGAGAGGGCTGGTGTACAAAAACAGGGATGTAATGCTGAGGCTCTATAAGGCGTTGGTCAGGCCGCATTCGGAATATTGTTAGCAGTTTCGGGCACCATATCTGTGCAAGGATGTGCTGGCTCTGGAGAGGGTCCACAGGATATTTACGAGAATGATCCCAGGAATTAGTAGTAGACAAAAATGCTGGACAAACTCAGCGGGTGCTGCATCATCTATGGAGCGAAGGAAATAGGCAACATTTCGGGCCGAAACCCTTCTTCAGACTGATGCAGGGTTTAGGCCCGAAACGTTGCCTATTTCCTTCGATTTTCCAGCATCTGCAGTTCCTTCTTGACCAGGAATTAGTGGGTTAACCTATGATGAGCGTTTGACTGGACTGGGCCTGTACTCGCTGGAGTTCAGAAGAATAATGGGGAACCCTCATTGAAACACACAGAATAGTGAAAGGTTTGGGCAGAGTGGATGTGGAGAGGATGTTTCCACTAGTGGGAGAGTCTAGGACTAGAGGTCACAGCCTTAGAATTAAAGGACGTTCTTTTAGGAAGATGAGGAGAAGTTTATTTAGTCAGAGGGTGGTGAATCTGTGGAATTCATTGCCACAGACGGCTGTGGAGGCCAAGTCAGTGGATATTTTTAAGGCAGAGATAGTTTCTTGATTAGTGCGGGTGTCAGGGGTTATGGGGAGAAGGCAAGAGAATGGGGTTAGGAAGGAGAGATAGATCAGCCATGATGGGCCGAATGGCCTGATTCTACTCCTATCACTTATGGCCTTTTGACCTTAAGGCATCGTCAGTGTCTCACCTTGGGTCACCTAATGAAAGCCTCTTTAGAAAGGCTGGCTGCTGTCTTTAAAATAGCACAGAGACTTTATGTCTACCATTTGGTTCAGACGCCTGATGCCAGTTGAGAAGAAACTGAACCCGAATCTGGAGGTGTGCGTTTTTATCTCATGAATGAACAACACGAATGAAAGTTACAATATTCATCGACAATAATCTTAACGGTCCGTGCATGTTTTTTTTCCATAAACTTCAAATGATCCAAACATTACATTGGGGGCGGACTGAGAAACAAAGATAACATATCAGTAATTAATGGTAATAAAATGTAATTGCTCTTTAAAAAAATGCGCTGCTGGAAGCAATTACAGCAGGTTAAATGGGGCCAATATGATTTTAATATTGATTTCAGCAAGCCTGTCAAAAGCAGCGTAGAAAAGGAAGGATTACTGCATTTTGAAGATTAACTTTAGTCAAAATGAAGGGCTTTTGTGCACATATTGGGCTGCATCAAAGCTGAATGAATCCAATCAAATCAAATCTCATCCCTGCCATCGGGAGGAAGGTACAGGAGCCTGAAAGCCGTAACGTCCAGGTTCAGGAACAGCTTCTTCCCTACAGCCATCAGGCTGTTAAACACGGCAATCTCAAATAAACTCTCAACTACATAGACTTGGGGGCATTGGTTTTGTCTTTTTGCACTATTATTGTATGTGTGTACAGGCACACACGCATGCACGCTCACACACACTTGCACACACACACGCTTGCACACAGACATGCTTGCACACACATGCATGCGCGCACACACGTGCACTCACATGCATACACACAGATATGCACGCTCACATATGCTTGGACACACATGCATGCACACACACACATGCACACACACATACACGCTCACATATGCTTGCACATCACGTATGCATGCACACATACACACGCACACCTGGACACACACGCATGCATGCACGCACACACCCACTTTAATTTATACATCCACACAAAATTAATCTACCATTAATCTTTAAAGAAACATAAAAACCATCAGATTAGATGGAGAGTGTCAACTGCGATGAGCACCTTTTACAGCTCGTATCGCCTCGACTTCTTCGAATGTGCAGATATCTTTTGCATGATAGCATGGATTCCATCATGGCTGATCTATCGTTCCCTCTCAATCCCATGACCCCTGACACTATGTTTGTTTCGCACGTTACCTGCCGGCGTGGCTTTGACCTTTCTGCTGTTGTTGTTGCAGAGAATTTGCACGTTGGAAGGTGAGGAATACTGCGGTGGAGAGGAGGGACCTCATCCGCAATCCCATCCCACTGATGCCGGAATTCCAGAGAAGCATCCGCCTGCTTGGGAGGAGGCCGTCAACCCAGCAAGTGATCGACACCGTCATCCGAAAATACGGAACACATGTCCTCTCATCCGCGATCCTTGGAGGTAGGTTTGTGCAGTTGCTTACAGCTCACCTTCAATGTTCGTCAGTGATGCAGCACAACAGCCTTGAAATTCAATCAGGTCAAGATTCAATTCGCACAGTAGACAATAGACAATAGGTGTAGGAGTAGGCCATTCGGCCCTTCGAGCCAGCACCGCCATTCAATGTGATCTTGGCTGATCATCCCCAAACAGTACCCCGTTCCTGCCTTCTCCCCATATCCCTCGACTCCGCTATCTTTAAGAGCCCTATCTAGCTCTCTCTTGAAGGTATCCAGAGAATTGGCCTCCACCGCCCTCTGAGGCAGAGAATTCCACAGACTCACCACTCTCTGTGTGAAAAAGTGTTTCCTCACCTCCGTTCTAAATGGCTTACTCCTTATTCTTAAACTGTGGCCCCAGGTTCTGGACTCCCCCAACATTGGTACAGTAGATTTTCACTGGTGGTACAGTGAAAATCTTTTGTTTGCATGCTATCCCAAATCAGTGGTCAGACCCTTCAGAGTCTGAAGACGGGTCCCGACCCAAAGCGTCACCCAACCTTTTTCTCCAAATATCTTGACCCGCTATCATACCCCAGCTACACTGGTCCCACCTGCCTGCGCTTGGTCCATATCCCTCCAAAATTAATTTAATTTAGTTTATTGTCACATGTTTCAAGGTACAGTGAAATTCTTTTTTCTTGCGTAAGTCAGCGCAAAGACTATACGTGATTATAATCGAGCCGTCCGCAGTGTACGGATACAGGATCAATGGAATAATGTTTAGAGCAGGATAGACCCGGGTTCGATCCTGACCACAGGTGCTGTCTGTGCGGAGTTTGGACGTTCTCCCCGTGACTTGTCTGGGTTTGCTCCGGGAGCTCCGGTTTCCTCCCACACTCCAAAGACGTGCAGGTTTGTAGGTTTACTGGCTTGGTAAAATTGTAAATTGTCCCCAGTGTGTGTGGGATAGTGTTAGTGTGGGGGCACGGATTCAGTGGGCCAAATGGCCTGTTTCCATGCTGTATCTCTAAATTAAACAAACTCAACTTAACTCAAATCAATTCAATTGGGTGTCAGGGGTTACGGGGAGAAGGCAGGAGAATGCGGTTCAGAGGGAAAGATAGATCAGCCATGATTGAATGGTGGAGTAGACCTGATGGGCCGAATGTCCAAATTCTGCTCCTATCACTTTTGAACTCAACTCAACTCAATTAGGTCTCTCCATGAAAACTCTGGAAATTGAGCGAGGCATTTTATTTCCCAGGCTAAAAAATGAATTCTAAAAGTTTGAGCTAGTGATTTGTGCCTCAGCCTTTTGATCTTCCAGTCCAGCTCATTCTCACGTGTACCGAGGTACAGTGAAAAGCTTTTGCAGCGTGCTATCCAGTCAGCGGAAAATCAATACATGATTACAGTCGAGACACTCGCATGGACTGATACGTGATAAGGGAATGACGTTTAGTGCAAGGTAAAGCCAGCAAAGTCCAATCAAGGATTGTCCGAGGGTCTCCAAAGAGGTAGATAGTAGTTCAGCACTGCTCTCCGGTTGTGGTAGGATGATTCCTTTATCATTGCTGGGTCAAAAGCCATGCATAACCCACCCCGTGAAAATACATTTGCTGCACAAAGTATTATGCTTGAGAAAGGCTACCCTAATGGATCATTGACAAGCAAGCTGGAGTTGGGTAATAAATCCTGGCCTTGCTACTGACACACTCACAAGCCAAAATATTAATTTAAAATAATTTTTCCAGTCGGAGCTCCATTGTATTCCATTAAAAATAATGGATTTTCCCTTTGAATATATCACTTGAATTTTTAAAATGTAATGATTTTTATTTGGGTAATTACTTCCCCAGAGGTCAATGGGTCTTGTTCATTTATTAGATTTTCTCTGCCCTTGTAATTTGGTTTCTGAAGCGAGCCTTTGTGTTTAATGATCACACCCACCACTTTGTAAAACATACTCAGGGGTTAGGATGCATGAACCTTTCCAAGTTCAAAATAAAAGTTGAATTAAATTAATTAAAAGCCACAGCTAACAATGGCCTGTTTCCTTGATCATCGTTACTTTTCTGAATATCTTTCATTCATTTGTTTTGCATAGAAAACATAGAAACATAGAAAATAGGTGTAACAGTAGGCCATTCGGCCCTTCGAGCCTGCACCGCCATTCAATATGATCATGGCTGATCATCCAACTCAGCCAACTCATCTCTCTGTATCACCGTCTATATCTCTCGTTTCCCTCTCCTCTGACTCTCAGTCTGAAGAAGGGTCTCGACCCGAAACGTCACCCATTCCTTTCCTCCAGAGATGCTGCCTGTCCCGCTGAGTTACTCCAGCCTTTTGTGTCAACCTTCGAAATAAAAGTGCGTTTCATTTGCAAGGGAAATTTAAAGCGCCTGTCCCATTTGTGATATTTTTTCGGCAACTTGCCGGCACCCGTCATAGTCACAGCAGGTGGCCGAAAATTCTCACCGTGTTGAAAATCCAGCGGCGACCAGAAAAAGGTACGACTCTTTGGGCGACTACTCATGACCATACAGGCGACATGTCGGAGGGGGTAGCACAGTGGCACAGCAGTAGAGTTGCTGCCTTACAGTGCCAGAGACCCGGGTTCGATCCTGACTACGGGTGCTGTCTGTACGGACTTTGGCTGTTCTCCCCGTGACAACATGGGTTTCTCCCCCATTCCAAAAGACTTGAAGGTCTGTAGGTCAGTTGGCTTCGGTAAAATTTGTCCCTAGTGTGCAGGGTGTGTAAGGGAGAGTGGGATAACATAGAACTAGTGTGGATGGGTGATTGCTGGTCAGCACTGACTCGATGGGACGAACGGCCTGTATCCACGCAGTATCTCGAAACTGAACTATAATAACAGAGAATAAAATAAAATTTTATATTTGTGGAATCCACTTTTGTTTCGCCCTAGATTTAATTCCCAATGGTAAGAATTAATTTTCAGAGATAGACACAAAAAGCTGGAGTGACTCAGCGGGTCAGGCAGCATCTCTCGAGAGAAGGAATGGGTGACGTTTTAAGTCGAGACCCTTCTTCATTCGTTCTATATTTCTCTACATCACCATCTATATCTCCAGTGTTTCTTTCCCCTGACCCTCAGACTGAAGACGGGTCTCGGCACGAAACGTCACCTGTTCTTTTTCTTCCAGAGATGCTGCCTGACCCGCTGAGTCACTCCAGCTTTTTGTGTCTCCATCTTTGGTTTAAACCAGCATCTGCAGTTCCTTTCCCACTCAATGTTCAGAGAAATGCCGTCCCTTTCCTGACTAAAGCAGGTTCATAATGTGAGGACCAAGCGTCCCTACCTGCTTTCATAACTGAAAGTTGACACCAGGTGGGTGATTTATCCTTGAGGCAGAACATATTTTAAACGTTTCTGCTGAGCCATCAAAGCACAATCAACCTATTGCCTTTAGCTGATCTTCCATCAGCTGTCCAAGTTGAAACAGGTTTGGGCAGTTGAAGGCAGTTATAAAAAGCCAGAGTACGCTGCCCAAAGCTGATCAGTATTGCGTTTCCATATTGAAGGAAATTACCCGAAAATGCAGGACATTCTGGTCGTCTTCAGGTAATTTTAGGGAAATTAAATAAATTTTGGGAAATTTTACCGCATCCGGCCAGCTAAGGGGTCCAATCCGGCCCACGGGATGATTTGGGGGAAAAAATGTTTCTTTACCGGCACCCGCGCCTGCGCAGGTAGGGGAGGCACGTCAGCCGCGTCACAATTGAAAATGGCGCTGGTGACGCGGAAGGGACGCAAAATGACGCCGTCTCCCCGTGCGCCCAGTTGGGGAAGGCTTCGAAAATTTTAGGAAATGGATGAAGTTTATTTGCCAAGTATTCACATACAAGGAATTTGCCTTGGTGCTCCGCCCGCAAGTGACAATCAAATACCATGAAATTTGGGATTTTATTTAAGGAATTTTTTTTGAGGTGTGGAAGCACTGGTTCACTATTCTGCAGTGATCATCAATCACGAGCAAATAAAATAAGGATGAATGATGTGGGCTGGATGAGGGATGAACCCTTTAAGTCTGGACCTGAGCTTACCATTTCTAAAACACAGGGATTCTGCCGTCAGTAGGTCGCTGCCTCACAATGCCAGGGACCCCTGGGTCATATCTGACCTTGAGTGCTGTCGTGTGGACCTGCAATCTTCTCTGCCAGCTCAACATTTGTCAGCAAATTGGGGACCCCATATCTGAGGAAGGATGTGCTGGCTCTGGAGAGGGTCCAGAGGAGGCTTACGAGAATGATCCCAGGAATGAATGGGTTAGCATATGATGAGCGCTTGATAGCACTGGGGCCTGTACTCGCCGGAGTTTAGAAGGTTGAGGGTCACAACTCATTGAAATGTACAGAATAATGAAAGGCATAGATAGAATGGATGTGAGAGAGGATGTTTCCGCTGGTGGGAGAGTCTAGGACTAGAGGTCACAGCCTCAAAATTAAAGGACGTTCTTTTAGGAAGGAGATGGGGAGAAATGTCTTTAGTCAGAGGGTGGTGAATCTGTGGAATTCGGTGCCACAGGAGGCCAAGTCAGTGGATATATTTAAGGCAGAGATAGATAGATTATTGATTAGTACGGATGTCATACGTTACGGGGAGAATGGGGTTAGGAGGGAGAGATAGATCAGTCATGATTGAATGACAGAGTTGATTTGATGGGCCAAATTCTATTACTATCACTTCTGATCTTATGATCTTCTGGATTCTGCAGTCAGTGTTGCGGCCTCGCTGCTCCTGGGACTCTCGGTTCATATCTGTCTGGGTGGACCTGCAATCTTCTCTCCTCGTTCCTGTGACTTTCACATATCTTGTTTCTCATTAATTTGTTCCATATCTCTCCACATCACCGTCAATATCTCTCATTTCCCTCTCCCCTGAATCTCAGTCTGAAGAAGAGTCTCGACCCAAAACGTTACCAATTCCTTTTCACCAGAGAAGGTGCCTATTTCCTCCCTTGTCTGAAAGATATGCTGGCCACTACAAACTACTGCTTTGTGTTGGTTGATGGCCAAGAAATCAAAAGGGACAATGGTTGGCACGTGAGAGAGAATTAGACAAAGAGTCAGAGTCACGCAGCATAGAAACAGGCCCTTCGGCCCAACCTGCCCACACCGACCAACATGTCCCATCTACACTAGTCCCACTTGCCTGCGTTTGGCCCACATCTCTCTAAACCTGTCCCGTCTATGTACCTGTCCATGTTTGTCGATTGTGTAGTTTACACCCCTACGGTATGAACATTGACTTCTCCAATTTCAGGTAGTCTTTGCTTCCTCCCCTTCCCAGCTCTCTCACAGCCCACTGTCTCCGCCTCTTCCTTTCTTCTTCCCGCCCCCCCCACCCCCACATCAGTCTGAAGAAGGGTCTCGACCCGAAACGGCCCCTATTCCTTCGCTCCGTAGATGCTGCCTCACTCTCTGAGTTTCTCCAGCATTTTTGTCTACCTTCGATTTTTCCAGCATCTGCAGTTCCTTCTTAAACATGTACCTGTCCAAATCATTCTTCAATGTTGTGATAGTCCCAGCCTTAACTACCTCCTCCGGCAGCTCGTTCCATACACCCACCACCCTCTGCGTGAACTACCACCCTATGTTATCAACACTTGTCTGAAGAAGGGTACTGTTCTGTTCTTCACAGTTGCTGCTGGACCTGCAGTTACTCCAGCACTTTGTGTCTTTTTAAACAACACTTGCATTTCTCAAATTCTGATCGAATCCTTAATACCTGATTTATATGAGAAAATAAAATGTGGCAACTTGCCTCAAGAACAGTTTATTTTTTAATAAGCATGATTTCCTGGGACTTCCAGTTAAATCATTAGCGTGGGTGATTCTGGCAGACTTACAACGGGTGAAAGAAAGAAGTAGTTGGTGATAGGATGTTTCACAACAATCAACGACGTTTTGTACGTTCTCCTCGTGACAAGCGTGGGTTTTCTCTGAGATCTCCGGTTTCCTCCCACACTCCAAAGACGTGCTGGTTTGCAGGTTAATTGGCTCGGTATAATATGTAGAAATGTCTCTCGCTTGTGTTCGCGAGCGGGGATCGCTGGTCTGCGCGGGCTCGGTGGGGCAGAAGGGCCTGGAGGTAGGGGGGGGCATAAACAAATATGAAGAGACTCGATGGAGTTTCGCAGGCTTATTGTGCGCTGAGTTTGACACCAAACCCTGTAAATCCCCACAGTGGTCTGTAAGTGGGCAGTCAAGGGCCCACAAACTCCTGGGATAAGTCGGCCTTTTAACTCACATCCAGTACATGTTCATGTCATTTGATTAAAACTCAACAACGATCAGAAATGGAACCGAAATGGAAATAGCTCCTGCGGTCTAGTTCTGTGTGTTTACTCAGCAGGCCCCTCTCAGAGAGGTGTCTAGCAATTTATGAGCCCATAACTCTCTGCGACGTCAGATTGTGAACTGAATTAGTAGAGAAAGCAGCATAAATAAGGCTGAAAACATGGCAATCATACTGGGCAAATACTGGAGCCATGGAAGCGGCAGTCACTTTAATTCCTGAAGTTTATTCCTGCTGCATGCCCAGTCGAGTGAGGCAGAGAGAAATGGCTGTGGATCTGAAATGGCGGTGCATCATTGCCACAGGGGCTGTGGAGACCAAATCAATGGATATGTTTATGGAGGAGGAAGATAGATTTTTGATTAGTATGGGTGTCAAGGGCTGTGAGGAGAAGGCAGGGCCCAGAATGGAGTCAATGGATATTTTTATTTTTAAGGCAGAGATAGGGAGATTCCTGATTGCGGTTCAGTTTCAGTTCAGGTTAGTTTAGTGTCACGTGTACCAAGATACAGTGAAAAGCTTTTGTTGCGTGCTATCCAGCCAGCGGAAAGCCAATACATGATTACAATCAAGCCATTGACAGTGTATTAATACAGGTGTTGGGGGTTCTGGGGAGAAGGCAGGAGAATAGGGTTGAGAGGGAATGATAGATCAGCCATGTTTAAATGGGTGGAGGGGACCTGGCCTAATTCTGCTCCTATCACTTATGAACATTAAATGTGTCTTATTATCTTTCATGTCCATTAAAAAATACATGTTCAATTCCTCACTGTTTATCCAAAGTCACTGGCAGAAGATGATTACAGACAGGGTAATGTGTAAGTGAATCCTCTGCAGCAGAGAATTCAGATCATTCTTGGACCATTGCCATGTGTATTGTGAGAGAGAGAGTCATTCCTTTTCCATAGTTTCTCTTTCCCAATGTCTTTTCATTTCATAAGGTCAGAAGTGATCGTAAGGTCAGGAAGGTCATAAGTGATAGGAGCAGAATTAGGCCATTCGGACCATCAAGTCTACTCCGCCATTCAATCACGGCTGATCTATCTCTCTCTCCAAACCCCATTCTCCTGCCTTCTCTCCATAACCCTTGACACCCGAACTAATCAAGAATCTGTCAATCTCTGCCTTAAAAAATATCCATTGACTTGGCCTCCACAGCCGTCTGTGGCAATGAGTTCCAAAGGTTCACCACCCTCTGACTAAAGAAATTCCTCCTCCTCTCCTTCCTAAAGGAACATCCTCTACTTCTGAGGCTGTGACCTCTGGTCCTAGAGTCTCCCACCTAGTGGGAACATCCTCTCCACATCCACTCTATCCAGGCCTTTCACTATTCGGTAAGTTTCAATGACATCCTTCGAAACTCCAGCGAGTACAGGTCCAGTGCCAACAAACGCTCATCATATGGTAACCCACTCATTCCTGGGATCATTCTCGTACGTTTTTATTGACAGAGGATAAGACTCTATGACAAGTGCGATCACAGTGTGGATGATATTTAGGATGCATGGCAAGTCAGGCAAATTTGGTTTATGCTCAGATTATCTATTGAACTAAAGCTGTCAAATAGCAGAAGCAATAATCCTCGGTGATCGCTACAGAGTGGAGAAGCATAACATCGGGCTTTGTACCATCTGTGGTTTCTGTGTTTCCCGATTACTAATTCAGGTAATGTTTACTGTGAGATATTAGCCCGGGTTTCTAAATGCGATAGATTGCTGCCCACCATTTTCAAAGGGATTAGTCACGCAAGCTTTGATGCTAATGCTGCCACGTTGGATCGTGATGATACGGCTAATCCCATCGGCTTCGAGAAGGAAAACTCGTCCCCCCCAAAGACCAGAGGATGGAGCCGGCGTCGACAAGGGATGTGATGGGAGAGGAATGAGGCCAGAGGAGAGGAGAAGGAACCGGGGTCTGGGCACCTGCGTGGGTCCGGCCACCGGCAACAAACTGGAGCGTGGGAGGAAACCGAGGATCTTGGAGGAGAAAACCCACAGAGGTCACAGGGAGAAACGTCCAAACTCCGTACAGACAAGCACCTGTAGTCAGGATCGAACCCGGGTCCCTGGCGCTATCAGGGCTGCTAGATAATAAATGTACAAAACCACGAGGGGAATGAATCTGGTAGATGCACAGAGTCTCTTGCCCAGAGTAGGTGAATCGAGGACCAGAGGACACAGGTTCAAGGTGAAGGGGGAAAGACTTAATAGGAATCCAAGGGGTGACTGTTTCACACAAAGGGTGGTGGGTGCATGGAACAAGCTGCCAGAGGAGGTAGTTGAGGCAGGGACTATCCCATTGTTTCAGAAGAGGTTAGACAGGTACATGGATAGGACAGGTGTGGAGGGATATGGACCAAATGCAGGCAGGTGGGACTAGTGTAGTCGGGGCACGTTGGCGGGGTGGGTAAGTTGGGCCGAAGAGCCTGTTTCCACGCTGTATCACGCTATGACTCTAACTCTACTGCTGTGCCACCGTGCCGCATGATTGGAGGGGAAGCTGGGGTTAGACAGGGAATGTGTGTGGTCCAGGGGGTCATAAGGTCATAGGTGATAGGAGCAGAATTAGGCCATTTGGACGATTGAGTCGTGGCTGATCTATCTCTCCCTCCTAACCCCATTCTCCTGCCTTCTCCCCGTGGCCTCTGACACCCGTACTGATCAAGAATCTATCTAGCAGTGCGTGCAGTCGTTTCTGTGGTTCTGCCTCATCACCACTGGTTATTTCCTTGGATATCTTAAATTATATTGTGTCGGAAGGAACTGCAGATGCTGGCACAAATAAAACGGAGTAACTCAGCGGATCAGGCAGCAGCTTCGGGTCGAGAACCGAAACGTCTCCTATTCCTTCGCTCCATAGCTGTTGTCTCACCCACTGAGTTTCTCCAGCATTTTTTATCTACCTTCTTCAGGTTGGTTATCATTCTGCTAGTGTAAGAGTTTTGCTTTCAATAATTTATCAAAGCAAGAAGAATGGATGATCTTTTAATGAATCTCATGGAAATTGGCCAGAATTTTATGCATTCCCCATCCATCTAAACTTTAACAATGGATTAAATAACACAAGTGTGTGCTCTTGGCCGGAATATCCAAGTGCACCGATGTTTTCTCATGCAAGTGACGGTCGATGCAAGAACATTAATTCAACAAGGCCCCAAAACACAAGATTCTCCCATTCACTGTCCCATGAGCGGACATTAAAATAGCCACCATTCACCAACATCTCATACAAGGTGCCAAATGAATAAATAAATTAAGGAAGGTAAATTAAGGCTCACACCTCACGCTGCCTCGGCAAGGCCAGCAGCATAATCCAGTCGCACCCCGGCCACCCCCTCTTCTCTCATCGGGCAAAAGGTACAGAAGTGTGAAAACGCACACCTCCAGATTCAGGGTCAGTTTCTTCCCAGCTGGTATCAGGCAACTGAATCATCCTACCACAACCAGAGAGCAGTGCTGAACTACTATCCACCTCATTGGTGATTCTGGGACATTCCTTGATCGGACTTTGCTGGCTTTACCTTGCACTAAACGTTATTCCCTTATCATGTATCTGTACACTGTGAATGGCTCGATTGTAATCATGTATTGTCTTTCCGCTGGCTGGTTAGCACGCAACAAAAGCTTTTCACTGTACCTCGGTACACGTGACGATAAACTAAACTAAACTGAACTGCACTGAATATTTATTTGGATATTTGTATCCCATTATTACTTCTCTGCAACAAGGGGAAATGCACATCTTGTAAAATATCTAATGTTTCTGTCAGGAAACAAAGTAACCGTAGAGGAGGCACAGCTGATAGATTCGCCGTCTTATATTACCAGAGACCCGGGTCCGATAATCTCGGGTGCTGTCTGTGTGGAGTTTGCACCTTCTCTCTGTGACCGCGTGGGTTTCCTCCGGAGCTCCGAATTCCTACCACACCCCAAAGACGTGCGTAGTTCTGTAGTTTAGTTGGCCCTCTGTAAATTGTCCCCCGAGTGTGTAGGGAGTGGATGAGAAAGTGGGATAGCATAGAACTTCGGTGAACGGGGTGATCCCTGGTCGGTGCGGACTCGGTGGGCCGAAGGGTCTATTTCAATGCTGTATCACTAAAACCAAACGAACGTGAAATCTAGATCATACACCACATGATTGGGACACCTTGCCTCGTGAGAGACCATCCTCTTTGTTTACCCAGTTTTGTTTAAGGTATCTTTGGCCCAAAATGGAGCCAGCTCACTTGACCAAGATGAGAAATTCAGAAGCTCCACCAACTGAGAGATCAAATAGACTGACAATAGATGGTCCTTCAATGGTAGACTATCAGAGTTAAGGGCCTGTCCCACCAGCATGCAACTCTATGCGATGAGCGTGACCTAACGTGGTCACTTGAGCCGTCCGGCGTCGCGGGGCCGGTCCCACTCCGATCGTAGGAGCCGTGCGGAATTGTGCAGAGTTCGTCCCGACATCGCGCGGGGCCCCACGAAAAACTGACCATGTTCAAAAATTCCGTGCGGCAACGGCTTGTCGGCTCGCAGTCGCCTCGACGCATTACACACCGCTTCGACGTCGTGCCTCCGTGACCCTCTCTGAGAGTGGTGGGTCTCTGGAACTCTCTGCCACAGAGGGTAGTTGAGGCCAGTTCATTGGCTATATTTAAGAGGGAGTTAGATGTGGCCCTTGTGGCTAAAGGGATCAGGGGGTATGGAGAGAAGGTGGGTACAGGATACTGAGTTGGATGATCATATTGAATGGCGGTGCAGGCTCGAAGGGCCGAATGGCCTACTCCTGCAGCTAATTTCTATGTTTCTATGTCTATGTTTCTAAAACCCACGCAGGTCACGGGGAGAACGTACGGACAGTGCCCGTGGTCGGGATTGAACCCGGGCCTCTGGCGCTGTGAGGCAGCAACTCTACCGCTGCGCCACCGTGTTCTTTCAGATTGCATCCCCTTGTTCTCCACTCCCCCGTATTGAGGCCAAGAAAAGTTTGAAAAAGCTCCAACTATTCATTAAACCTAGTGTATTGACCACAGTAATTAAGTGACCCGCACAAGCGAAGTGAACAGGCGCACAATACAGCCGTGACATTTAAACGGAACAATGGAGATGCTGTGAGAAGACATGGCAGAGCCTTTCAGCAGAGATTGATGGGAGTTATAATAAGAGTCAACATATTTCCGTCAATAAGTCGAGCCAGTGCCATGTAGTGTGCTGAATGTGCTGGGATCATCAAGGGAAAATCATAACACAGCCGATTAAGGTTCAGAGTTTCGGAGTTTAGAGATTCGGCATGTAGGGTTGCCAACTTTCTCACTCCCAAATAAGGGACAAAAGGTCAAAATAAGGGACAAATTCCCGACGGCAATTCATTGACCCACTCGGCCGTGGCTGGGTGAATGATGAGTTGGCCCCGGGTGCTGGACTGCACACAAAGCCCAGCCGGCGGGACAGCTGAGGAGGTTTGGCCCGGGGACCGCACTCAACATCCGGCGCCCCGTCCAACTCGTGAACCGATGATCAGCCATGAGAAGGAGAGGTGGTGGTGTCCGAAGGTCCGAAGGTCGGACAGCTGGCCGGGCTGCCGACCGACCGACGGGGCCACGGGCGAGGCGCTGCTGCTGCTGCTGCACTCCACGGGCTGCACTGCGTCGGGACGGGTGAGGCGTGACCGGCGCGGCGCTCCGACCCGACAGTCCCCTCGACCCGAGTAGTCGCAGTCAAATCCCACACACACACTGGGGATAATTTTACATTTATACCAATTAACCCACAGACTTGCACGCCTTTGGAGTGTGGGTGGAAACAGAAGATCTCAGGGAAAACCCACGCAGGTCACAGGGGGAAGGTACAGACAGCACACGTAGCCAGGATGGAACCCGGGTCTCTGGCGCTGTGAGGCAGCAACTCGACCGCTGTGCCACCGAGCCGCCTCTATATGTGTTACATGCTGGTGTGTTTTATAATTACCTGAGAGGGAACCTAATGATGGCCAGGTTACCTGCTAACCAGACATGCATCTCAGCGTGTTTAAAAAGGAACTGCAGATGCTGGAAAATTGAAGGTAGACAAAAGTGCTGGAGAAACTCAGCGAGTGCAGCAGCATCTATGGAGCGAAGGAAATAGGCAACGTATCGTCCTGAAACGTTGCCTATTTCCTTCGCTCCATAGATGCTGCTGCACCCGCTGAGTTTCTCCAGCACTTTTGTCTACCATGCATCTCAGCGTGTCTGCTACCTATAATAGCCGTGGGCTACCTTGACCATTACCTCTGCTGACTGACATAAATTCCACAAGTGTATCGATGGTTGGAGTGAGCGTACATCATTGCCACTAACAGCTCCGCAATTAACACTGACGGAAGAATTATTTTCAGGTTGCTAAAACAAGCTATTGTTGCGATAATTGGATGTATTTGCTGAACAATGGTGCCATCACGTGGAGTTAAAGAGTGCTCATGTGCGGAAGCAGGGCCTGTCCACATTTATTGAGGTTTTTTCCCCTTTGACAGCAGAAACATTTTCACTACAAACTCAAAACGTTGGAGTAACTCAGCGGGTCAGGCAGCACCTCTGGGGATGCAAATGTTTTCACAACTTACCTTTCCATATCTTTGTGTCTCCCTCTCCCCTGACTCTCGGTCTGTATAAGGGTCTCGACCCGAAACGTCACCCATTCCTTCTCTCCAGAGATGCTGCCCATCCCGCTGAGGTACTCCAGCATATTGCGTCTATCTTCTGTGTAAACAAGCGTCTGCAGTTCCTACCTACACATCTATGGTGAACATGGATAGGTGATGTTTCGGGCCAAGACCCCTTTCATTTAGGGGGTACACAAAAGGCTGGAGGAACTCAGCGGGTGTGCCATCATCTAGGGAGCGAAGGAGATAGGCGACGTTTCAGGTCGAGACCCTCCTTCAGACCCGAAACGTCGCCTATCTCCTTCGCTCCTTAGATGCTGCTGCACCCGCTGAGTTTCTCCAGCCTTTTGTGTAACCGTCGATTCTCCAGCATCTGCAGTTCCTTCTTTAACCCGCTTAGTTTAGTTTAGTTTAGAGATACAGCACGTAAACAGGCCCTTCGGCCCACCGAGTCTGTGCCGACCAGCGATCCCCGCACACTAACACTATCCTACACACACTAGGGACAATTTACATTTATACCAAGCCAATTAACCTACAAACCTGTAGGTCTTCTATGGAGTGTGGGAGAAAACTGAAGCACCCGGAGAAAACCCACGTGGTCACGGGGAGAACGCACCAACTCTGTACAGACAGCACCCGTAGTCGGAATCGAACCCGGGCCTCCGGACCCGGGTTGCTGTAATTCAGCAATTCCACCCCTGCGCCATCGTGCCGCCCTTCTTCAGACTGATTGTGGCGGGGAGAAAAACTAGCTGGGAAAGGCAGTGAGTAAATGCTCATAAGTTGGAATGGACTTAGTGCCTCTGGCATTCTGATTTAGAGGCAATGTCAATCAGGCTGAAGAAGGGTTTCAACCCGAAACGTCACCCATTCCTTCTCTCCAGAGATGCTGCCTGTCCCGCTGAGTTACTCCAGCATTTTGTGTTTGTCCCCGGTTTAAACCAGCATCTGCAGTTCATCCCTACACGTCGGTCAATGACTGATCTAAAGCAACAATGGATTCAGTCACGATACATTATATTAAGGGCCTGTCCCGCCAGCATCCGACTCCATGCGATGAATGCGATCGAACTAGAAGCGGGGGCCGCGCGGAGGTCGGGTGATCCCTGTACAGGGCCGTTCCCACCAGCATACGCCTGCATGCGGCAAGCGCGACCAAACCGGCAGCGAGGGCCGCGCGGAGGTCGGGTGAGTGGCGCAACGCGGCGCAAAGTGAGGCGAACTTGGAGCGAAGTCTTAAAGGTAAGTTTGCCAGGACAGAGAGGGGCACACAGAGAGGGGCACAGAGGCACACACAGAGAGGGCCACGGAGCCACACACAGAGAGGGTCACGGAGGCACCTACAGAGAGGGTCACAGAGCCACGACGTCGAGACGGTGTGTAATGCGTCGAGGCGACAGCGAGCCGACAAGCTGTCGCCGCGCGGAATTTTTGAACGTAGTCAGTTTTTCGGAGCCCCGCGTGATGTCGGGACGAACTCCGCACAATTCCGCACCGCTCCGGCGATCGAAGTGGGACCGGCCCCGCGACGCCGGACGGCTCAAGCGACCACGTTAGGTCGCGCTCATCGCATGGAGTTGCATGCTGGTGGGACAGGCCCTTTAGGGTTGGAGCTAGCCTTCCATGCTCCTCTGTTCAGTAGATTGTGGGTGATTTCTGCTTAAATCAAACTTAATGTTCACAGCATCGTTTCATATCCCAGCGGTACACTTCCGTGAGAATAGTACACAATAATCTTGTAATAATCTTGTCATCAAAATCAAATACGTTTATTTGTCATTGCACATCAACTGTACAACGACATTTCATGTGCGTCCCCTTCAATGGTAAACAATAAAAGATTAAAAAGAACAAAACACAATAACACAAGCAACCATTTACTCTCACATTTACATTTACTACAAGATCAATGCACAAAATAAGTAATAGATAATAAAAAAATGCACATTATATTGCACATTCTAGCAGACAAATGTTTATAATGCACCCCGAATTGTGTAGTGTTGCCCGTAGTGTTATCTGTTTGAGTTAAGTTCTCTAATGGCACGTGGGTAGAAACTGTTAGTTAGTCTGCAAGTGCGGGCCTTCAAAGACCCGTATCGCCTCCCAGAGGGCAGCAGAGTGAAAAGGTGGTAAAATTTCGGGTAAAGACCCTTCATGAGACCTGTTCAATCCGAAATGTCTCTTATCCATGTTTTCCACAGATGCTGCCTGACCCGCTGAGTTTCTCCAGCACTCTGTGAAACGTCACCTATCCATGTTTTCCACAGATGCTGCCTGACCTGCTGAGTTTCTCCAGCACTCTGTGAAACGTCACCTATCCATGTTTTCCACAGATGCTGCCTGACCCGCTGAGTTACTCCAGCACTCTGTGAAACGTCACCTATCCATGTTCTCCACAGATGCTGCCTGACCCGCTGAGTTACTCCAGCACTCTGTGAAACGTCACCTATCCATGTTCTCCACAGATGCTGCCTGACCCGCTGAGTTACTCCAGCACTCTGTGTCCTTTTGTGCAGTAACCAGCATCTACAGTTCTTTGTTCCAACTCTCTCTTCGTTTTTCTATCTCTGGTCACCTTTGCTAAACGCTTGATGTTTTTCCCCTCTGCAGGAGAAGAAGCACTTACCATGTACATGGACAAAAGCATGTTGGATAGAAAGTCAACAAATGGCAGTCAGAGTGTGGAGGCCCTTCACCAGCTCGCCTCCTCCTACTTCATCGATCGTGACGGGACAATGCGCAGACTTCACGAAATACAAATCTCAACTGGAGCAATCAAGGTATTTCGCACGTGGTCTTTTCAAATGCAAAAACTATCCCGGTGGCGACACGGTGGCGCAGCGGTAGAGTTGCTGCCTCACAGCAACGCTGCGCCAGAGACCCGGGTTCCATCCCGACTACGGGTGCTGTCTGTGTGGAGTTTGTACGTTCTCCCCGTGACCTGCGTGGGTTTTCCCCAGGATTTCTCCGAGAGCGAGAGAGTGAAGGAGGGAGGGAGGGGGAGAGAGAGGGAGGGAGGGAGGGAGGGAGGGAGGGAGGGGGAGAGAGAGAGAGATGATCCTCTTTAGATGTTCATTCAGATGTCTTCCTGGGTACTATTTCAATCATTGGCTTAGGGGACAGATTCATATTGTGGAAGAGGTTTGTAGCTGATATGTCTTCTTAGTCCACTAGCGACCCACGGATTGTAAAGTTTAGAGCGGTGCCGATAGACTGAAAGGCTGCAGTAATTTATTCACATGGGGGCTGTAAGACAAGCCTGCCAGCGATGGGGTCATTAAATTCGAGACATGACCCTGAGGGTCCAGGGTTTGTTTACAGCTAAACCGTAGAACTCTGCTGCAGAAGCGTGGGTTCGGCACGGTGGTGCAGCGGGTAGAGCTGCTGCCTCACAGCGCCAGAGACCCGGGTTCGATCCTGACCACGGGCGCTGTCTGTACGGACCTGCGTGGGTTTTCTCCGGGAGCTCCGGTTTCCGCCCGCGCAGGTTTGGTTCGGTAAAGAGTGTGAATTGTCCCTAGTGTGTGTAGGATAGTGCTAGTGTATTGGGGACCGCTGATCGGTGCGGACTCGGTGAGCAGAAGGGCCTGTTTCCGCGCTGTACCTCTAAACTAAACTGAATTAAACTAAACTAAAACTGAAGGGATAGACCTAACTCAGTGGGTCTGAAAAGGAATAGGTGACGTTTCGGGTCGAGACCCTTAGAGTGATAGTCATAGAGTGATGCAGTGTGGAAACAGGCCCTTCGGCCCAACTTGCCCACACCGGCCATAGATCAGTCCAAATCAGCCATGATTGAATGGCAGAGTAGACTTGATGGGCCGAGTGGCCTAATTCTGCTCCTAGAACGTATGAACGTATGCTGTTTGCACCTCAAGTCACAATCAGATATCACCAGTGACAATTCACCAATATTCTTCCAGATTCATTTGACAGGATAAGTGAGCCACAGTCTATGTCTTCTCCAAGGCAACATCCTCAAAAATGTAACACTTAGACAACTGCACTTGGCAATAGATATCTCAGGCTTATTATAAAAAAAGGCAGACAGTAAAAGATTCAGCACCCCTTATAAAGAGGCAACATTGCCATGACACTTGGAACTCATGTTCATAAGTTCTAGAAGAATTAGTCCATTCGGCCCATCAAGTCTAATCCGCCATTCAATCTTGGCTGATCTATCGTAGGTTGTCGTCAGTTTTGACCGGTGAATTCCATCGTACCGGCGACTGAATTGTCTTCAGTTGTTGCTGACGGGGTCGTAGCTTGTCGCGGTTGGACGTAGGTTGACTTTGGTTGTCGCCTGTGTGGTCATAGGTGGACGTCCTAACGGGTTGCCGGTTGTCGGTAGCTTGCCGTAGCTGGCCAATTATATCAGCCAATTAACCTACAAACCTGCACGTCCTTGGAGTGTGGGAGGAAACCGAAGATCTCGGAGAAAACCCACGCGTTCACGGGGAGAACGTGCAAACTCCGTACAGACAGCACCCGTTGTTGGGATCGAACCCGGGTCCCCGGCGCTGTGAGGCAGCAACTCTACCGCTGCGTCACCGTGCAGGTGAAGGAATAAGGAGAAGAACTGTCAGAGACGGCATCTTATCTGCCTCTCAGCTCTCAGCTTGGCAACATAGAAGGAAGAGCAAGGGAGCTCTCCCTGGCACACTGATCTTCTGTGGTCCTAAACTCACGTCAAAGTAGGTCATATCATTATTAACATAATGCTATTAGTGACTGCTGTGTATCCTATATCTCATGGGATGCACTTTGATTGAAAATGCTTTGACATTCAGTGGAACTCTGCAAAGTATAATGGAAATGAAAGTATTTTTCTGAGATGATTTCCACCTATAATTATGTAACCTCAGTCATGGTTCTCTCCCTTGCATATTTACTCTCTCCTCACTCTCTCTCATCTTTCTCTTCCTTCTTTCTCTTTTTCTTATGTTCTATCTTTATCTCTCTATTTCTCCTATCTTTCTTCTCTATTTCTTTATTTTTCTATCGATTTCTCTCTGTCTCTTTCCCTCCATATATAGATATATTTCTCTCTCTCCTTCTCTCCTTCTCTCTCTCCCTCTCTCTCTCTCTCTCTCTCTCTCTCTCTCTCGCTCACCAACATTTCCCATTTGATCTGTACCCCACTTTAATTGTACCCCAGAGTGCAGATGAGTGGCAACATCTGAAGGGAATGGGGGAATCCTGACCACGGGTGCTGTCTGTACGGAGTTTGTACGTTCTCCATGTGACCTGCATGGGTTTTCTCCAGGAGTTCTGGTTTCCTCCCACACTCCAAAGATGTACAGGCGTGTAGGCTAATTGGCTTGGTATAATTGTAAATTATCCCTAGTGTGTGTAGGATAGTGTTAGCGTGCGGGGATTGCTGGTCGGCGCGGACTCGGTGCGCCGAAGGGCGGTTTCTGCGCTGTATCTCTAAAACGGAACAAAATGAAATGATAATTTAATTGCTAGTATCCAACGCCCAGCGGTGGAGTGGCTACCTTCCAGCAGCAGAAACCTGGGGTCCATCCTGACTATGAGTGCTGTCTGTGCGGAGTTTGTACGTTCTCCCTGCGACCTGCGTGGGTTTTCTCCGGGCGCTCCAGTTTCCTCCCGCACTCCAAAGACGTAGTTTGGAGGTTAATAGGGCTCGGTAAAAATTGTAAATTGTCCCTAGTGTGTGTAGGATAGTGTTAGCGTGCGGGGATCGCTGGTCATCGTGGGCTCAGTGGGCTGAAGGGCCTGTTTCCGTGCTGTATCTCTAAATTCTAAATGTTTACAGACATTTAAGTAGTTTGGAGCTTGAATGTAGCAACACAGGAGATTCAACGTTGACCTCAAGTGCAGCAGAATAGTTTAACAACTAACTGTGGAGTAAATAATCCTTATGAAGGTACAAAAAGAAAGTTATTAAATTTGATCGTGTTTTTTTTTCCAAAAGGCTTTTGGGCATAAATACAGTAGCAATTCTCTCTGAGCTTGCTGATTCATTTCTTCCTACAGCTTAGCCCAGAATGACATGAGTTATGTAAGTGCAATATAACGTTGCCACAGCCAAGATTTCTTGCTATCTCTGCTTGTTCCCCATAGTATGTAATAAAATTGTTTTATGTGTAAAGTAGCCTAAATAAATTGCAAAATTATTCATATAACCTCACGTTGTGGCATGGCAAAAACATTAATAAACAGAATTGGGAAGTGGCAAAAATCCTTATTGTTGGAGATTGTGTACGGACCAAACTCAAATATCGTAGCTCCTCATCTCTGAAGTCAAAACTCCCCTCAAAATTCTCGTGGCAGAGTTTCTGCCTTACAGCACCAGAGACCCAGCTTTTCGATCCTGACTACGGGTGATGTCGGCACGGAGTTCGTACGTTCTCCCCGTGACCGCGTGGGTTTTCTCCGGGTACTCCGGTTTCCTCCCACACCTCAAAGACGTGCAGGTTTGCAGGTTAATTGGCTTCGGTAAAACAAAATTGGAAAATCGTCCCTAGTGATTGTTGGAAAGTGTTAGTGTACGGGGTGATCGCTGGTCGGCATGGACTCGGAAGCGTCTCGGCCCGAAACGTCACCAATTCCTTCTCTCCAGAGATGCTGCCTGTCACGCAGAGTTACTCCTGTTTTTGTGTCTTTCGGCGAGCCAAAGGGCCTGTTTATGCACTATCTCTGAAGTCTTAAGTCTAAAGAGTATGCATGATTAAATCCTCTCTTATCTAATGTAGAATGGCACAGCCTCCAACTATATTCAGTTGCATCTGCCAAAATATACTATCTTGGTCTGAAAACCTAGTCATATAACACACTCAGGATGATGAGCCTTAAGGCCAAGTTAAGACATTTTTCAATGGACATACAATGGCACCAGAGACATGGCAGCTCTTATGTACTGCCTCAGTGTAATCCACTATTCTTACACTCTGGTACCTCAAGGTTTCGAGATCTGTTTATTGTCACATGTACCAATTAAGGTACAGTTGTTGATCCTGCTAAGATTTTTATGAATTGTATGAAACTAAATAATTTCACTGTAGCGAGGCAAAGACAATAAAGGATCATAATGTGATTGATCAGTGCGGGTGTCAGGGGTTACGGGGAGAAGGCAGGAGAATGGGGTTGAGAGGGAGAGATAGATCAGCCATGATTGAAAGGCGGAGTGGACTTGATGGGCCGAATGGTCTAATTCTGCTCATGGAACTAATGAATTTATGAAAAACAATATCTGTTTATAAACATTGAACCTTCAGCATGCAAATTAAAGACTATCTTCTCTGTTGACATTCACTTGCAATTCATTCATGGAATAGAATGCAGATTGTGGAAGTGATATATAGGATTCAAAAATGCAGTATCATTTTTTTGCAGAAGGCTGCGTTCCTTGTACCTCCTCCCTCGACTCTGTCCAGGGACCCAACAGTCCTTTCAGGTGTGGCAGAGGTCCACTTCCCACCTCCTCCAACCAGATCTACTACATCCAGGTGTAGACTCCTGTACATCGCAGGCAGAGACCAAACGCAGGCCATGGTTTCGCTGAACACCTCCGCTCAGTCCGATTAAACCTACCTTGAACTCCCTCTCTCATCCCCACACTGGCCTTTCTGTCCTGGGCCTCCTCCACTGTCAGAGTGAGGCCCGATGCAAATTGGAGGAACAGCGCCTCATATTTCACTTGGGCAGCTTACACCCCAGCGGTATGAACACTGACTTCTCTAACTTCAAGTAGCCCTTGCCTTTCCTCTCCCTCCATCCCTCCCCCACCCTAGATGTCCTGTTAGTTTTAGTGTTCTTATCTTTTCAATATCACTTCCTCCACAGCCAGCAATGGACCATTGTGGGCTCCTTGGCCATCTTTGATCTGGTGCCGGGTTTGATTTGTTCTGTACATTTTCATCCCTCTCGTTTCCCTCCGCCCCCCTGGCTGTCGGCCTGCAGAAGGGTCTCAGTCTGAACCGTCACCTGTTCCTTTTCTTCAGAGATGCAGCCTGTCCCGCTGAGTTACTCCAGCACTTTGTACCTGTCCACGTTCTCCAGAGGTGCTGCCCGATCCGCTGAGTTACTCCACCACTGTGTGCCCTTCCACACGATCAAGTTGTGTGTGCTACCGATGGCATCGATGACATAGAAAGCGAAGACATCTTTGCTTCACCGTCAGTTTAATCTTACGTTAACGTGTCCATGTCCTGGCGATGCTGTCTGACCCGCTGAGTCACTCCAGCACATTGTGCTTGTTTTTGTATGTCCTCGGGTGGCGCAGCGGTAGAGTTGCTGCCTCACAGCGCCAGAGACCCGGGTTCAATCCCGACTACGGGTGCCGTCTGTACGGAATTTGTACGCTCTCCCCGTGACCTGCGCGGGTTTTCTCCGGGTGCTCCAGTTTCCTCCCACATTCCGCAGGTTTGTAGGTTAATTGGCTTCGGTAATAAAATTGTAAATTGTCCCTAGTGTGTGTAGGATAGCGCTGGTGTGCGGGGTAATCGCTGGTCAGTGCGGACTCGGTGGGTCGAAGGGCCTGTTTCCGCGCGGTATCTCGAAACTAAAAAACTATTGCCCGGTTGAAAATCATCTTCCTAAACTCACTAAGTGGAGATTGATGAACAAATAGATATTATGATTCAAATCTTCCAATGGATGTTACGATTCTGATTTGGTGAGTAAGTTTGAATAATGGTGATACAGGAACGTAATTGCTTTTGAGTATATTTCCTTTCAAGCCTTTATCATCAGGGGAATATGTGGCAATTTCCGATTTGCAGAGTTTTTAACAAAATACATTGAGACGGATGGACAAATAACATTAGTTCCTTTAATTCTTAATGCACAGATAAATCTCCTCCAAACTACAATTTTCTAAAGTTTCCGTTTTAGAGATACAACACGGAAACAGGCCCTTCGGCCCAACAAGTCCGCGCCGACCAGCGATCCCCGCACATTATCACTATCCTACACACCCTTGGGGCAACTCACATTTATACAAAGCCAATGAATCTACAAACCAGTACAACTTTGGATTGTGGGAGGAAACTGGAGCTCTTGGTTCTTGGTTCTTGGTTACTTGGTCCTCCAAAATATTCCAACTGGAATTTAAACTGGAGGTGGTGAAGGGAGGGGTTTAGCCAGAGAGGGTTATTGGGAAGAAAGTGCCACTTTAAATTTAGTTGCATCCGGCTGGGCAACCGTGGCTTGGTGGAGATTATTCCGTGCTTTAATAGTGCGTGGAAAGAACGAATTGCTGCACACATCTGTCTTTGTGGCTGGGACCACAAATTGGATCGAATGCCCTCGTCTGCTCCTAATTGGTTTGGGGTTGGTGTAGGTCTTGTGATCTATGTCTAGCTGACCATTTAACATTTTGTAAAAACAGGTCAAATGGTGAGCTTCACGTCTGTCTTGGAGAGGGTTCCACCCCGCCCAGAGAATTCAGAAGTTTGGTGACACTCGCTTCTCTCTCGTAGGTGTTAGTAACAAATCGAGCGGCCTGTCTTTGGACACGTTCAATGGATGAAATGTTTTTATCTGTGTATGGGTCCCAAGCTGCAACTGCGTAGTCCAGATGAGGTCTAACGAGGGTGAAAAACAGCTTCTGGAGAAAACCCACGCAGGTGATGGGGAGAACGTACAAACTCCGTACAGACAGCACCCGTAGTCAGGATCGAACCCGAGTCTCTGATGTTGGACTGCAGCAACTCTACCGCTGCACCAGGGTGCTGCTCTCAATACCCTTTGTGAGAGCTGATCCCGGGTTTAATATTATCTTCTCAAGATCACCAAGTTCAGAGTGATGAACAGATAGACATTATTATTAGCCAAATATCTCAATGGAGGCAAATATTCCAATGGATGTTGTGGTTGAGATTCGGCGAGTGTGTTTGAATAATGGTGATACAGGAACGTAATTGTTTTTGAGTATTCGAACCTTTATCATGAGGGGAATATGGAGCAATTTCCGATTGGCAGCGATCTCCACAAAATGCATTGAGATGGATGGTTGAATAACATTGGTTCTTTAATTCTTAATGCGGAGATAAATCTCCGCTAAACTGCAGTTTCCCTTAACTCGATGTTCAGACCATCCATGCATTGCGGTATTCTATTTGACACATCATCTATCTGGAAGTCCATGTGATTCAGATGCCCAATAAATAGTGCACAGAATTTGATGCAAACTTGTATCTATGTCATAAGATCAGAAGGTCAGAAGGTCAGAAGTGATAGGAGCAGAATTAGGCCATTCAGCCCATCACGTCTACTCTGCCATTTAATCATGGCTGATCTATCTCTCCCTCCTAAACCCATTCTCCTGCCTTCTCCCCATTAACTCTGACACCCGTATTAATCAAATGACAGATTGAGTTGGGACTTGATCCTTGTTTTGTGCACAATCAAAGCACCAGAGACCCAGGTTCGATCCTGACCACGGGTGCTGTCTGTACGGAGTTTGTACGTTCTCCCTGTGACACACGTGGGTTTTCTCCGATTTCCTCCCCCACTCCAAAGACGTGCAGGTTTGTCAACTAATTGGTTTTGGTAAAATTGTAAATTGTCGCTAGTGTGTGGAAGATAGTATTAGTGCGCGGGGATCGCTGGTCGGCGCGGACTCAGTCTGTTTCTGCGCTGTATCTCTAAACTAAAACTAAGTAATCAATCCACCAATGGCAACACACTATAATTTAGAGAGCGCTGCAGCAGAGTTTAGTTCAGTTTAGTTTATTGTCACGTGTATCGAGGTACAGTGAAGAGCTTTTGTTACGTGCTATCCAGTCAGCGGAAAGACAATACATGATTACAATCAAACCATCACAGTGTACAGATACATGATTAGGGAATAACGTGAATAACGTTTAGTGTAAGATAAAGCCAGTAAAGTCCGATCAAAGATAGTCTGAGAAACAGACAGTAGACAATAGACTATGGGTGCAGGAGTAGGCCATTCGGCCCTTTGAGCCAGCAATGTCATTCACTGTGATCATGGCTGATCATCCACATTAAGTACCCCGTTCCTGCCTCCTCCCCATATCCCCTGACTCTGCTACCTTTAAGACAGTGCCATTACAAGCGGGGGACAGGTGTACGAGGCAAAAGCGAAGAGACAGACGTCAGGCAGAGTCCGGGACTCCACCGTGAGAGGTACAGACAGGGGTTTCTGCGGCAACAGGCGGGAGCCAATTTTCCCACTCAAATGTGGACAAATGGATGCTGCAGGAAGGAACTACAGATGTCTAATGTTCCGTCGCAGATGTTCAGGGTCTCGACCTGAAACGTCACCCATTCCTCCTCTCCAGAGATGCTGCCTGTCCTGCTGAGTTACTCCAGCATTGTGTGTCTAACTTCCATCAGACTGCTGTTGTCTACATTGTGTTCTCTGGTCCCTAACTCAGGATCAGAGACGTATGAGCTTGCAGCCGAGATGCCGCTCAATTGTGCATTCGTTGTGCTGCAATTAATCGGCAAAACTGGTACGAACAAAATCGGTACGAACACAAATAAAAATAACTCCAGCAATCTCGATTCCAGTGCAAAAGTAAATTGCTGCAAATTGAAGGACAATAATTTGGACAAGTGGCACTCAACCTCAAATTTCACTTGCAAACAGTGATTGCGTTTCCCTGTTTCTGAAGTACCTGTATGCTGGGGGTAATCAGAAGCACCAGATGAAGCAGTCATTACCCACCTGCCCCTCGCCTTCCTTCTCAAACCACTTCAGCAGTTTTTGAAAGCAAATACCTTTTGCGAGCAAATTCACACCAAGGGTGGTGGGTGGGTGCACAGGACAAGCTGCCAGAGGAGGTCATTGAGGCAGGGGCTATTTGCGTTTAAGAATTGGACAGGTACATGGATAGGACAGATTTGGAGAGATATGGGCCAAACACAAGCAGGTGGGACCAGTGTAGATGGGACATGTTGGCCTGAGTGGGCAACTTGGGCCGAAGGGTTTGTTTCCATGCTGTATCACTCTATGACCTGTTCAGTTAAAATGGTATTTGCTATTCAGTGGGATGACATAGGTAGTTGAGGCAGGGTGTATCGCACCATTTAGAAACACTTAGACAGGTACATGGATAGGGCACGTGGGACTAGTGTAGATGGGACATGTTGAGGGATTATGGCCAAAAGCAGCAGGTGGGACTAGTGTAGATGGGACATGTTGGCCGGTGTGGGCAAGTTGATTGGTTGATTATATTGATACTTTATCATCATGTGACGTCACGGTGATATTCTTTGTTTTGTGTACAATTCACAAGGTATGCCAAGAGTGGCCACCTAAAGGGCGCTGACCACGTTAGGGCAAAGTGCCTGTTTCCACGCTGCCATAACCCAGCCTATCAACATTTAATGCGTGGGAATGTGGTTTCAATATCATGATATGTGCGTCTGCCTTTAAACAAAAGTGTAGATGTTTACAAAAAGCTGGAGTAACTCAGCGGGTCAGGCACCATCTCTGGAGAAAAGGAATAGGAGACGTTTCGGGTCGAGACCCTTCCTCAGACCACGAGTCAGGGGAGAGGGATACGAGAGATATAGGCGGTGATGTAGAGAGATGTAGAACAAGTGAATGCAAAAAAAGTACTGATGATCAAGGGATGAGTCCATTGTTAGCTGGGCCAGGTGAAAACGTGTTATACAGACAATGAGACTCCACAGGACGACAGTGAGACGTGTAGGAAGGAACCGCTGATGCTGGTTTACACCTGAGATGGACACAAAATACTGGAGTAACTCACCGGGTCAGGCAGCATCTCTGGAGAGAAGGAATAAGTGACGTTTTAGGTACAGACCCTTCTTCAGACTGATATTCTGTCTTTGTGGTCTTTCTGGTCTATATCTCTCGTTTCCCACTCCCCTGACTCTCAGTCTGAGGAAGGGTCTCGATCCGAAACGTCACCTATTCTATTTCTAGAGAAGGAGAGGGAGGGGGAGAGGGAGGGGGAGAGGGAGGGGGAGAGGGAGGGAGTGAGGGAGGGAGAGGGGGAGGGGAGAGGGAGAGAGAGGGAAAGGGAGAGGGAGAGGGAGAGAGAGGGAGAGGGAGAGGGAGAGAGGGAGAGGGAGGGGAGGGAGGGAGAGGGGGAGAGGGAGAGGGAGGGGGAGGGGGAGAGGGAGGGGGAGGGGGAGAGGGAGGGAGAGGGAGAGAGGGAGAGGGAGAGGGAGAGAGAGAGGGAGAGGGAGAGGGAGAGGGGGAGAGGGAGAGAGGGAGGGGAGAGAGTATGCAAGGGTTACTTGAAGTTAGAGAAATCCATAATCATACCCTCGACCCGAAACGTCGCCTACCTCCTTCGCTCCTTAGATGCTGCTGCACCCGCTGAGTTTCTCCAGCTTTTTGTGTAGCCCTCCATAATCATACCGCTGGGTTGTATTTGTTAACGAAATAAAGACAAATTGTGAACTTGGAGAAGTGCCAAACGGCCTGAGCCTCATCGTAACCAACTGCGCGGCTTCCAGCTGAGCCAGTGAGCACTTCTCTCTGCCATTACCACCTGACCACAAAGCACACATTGAGCCAATAATAAGGTTCCATCACCTGTCCGTGCTGTCAGGGCGGAGGATAGTGCTGCTCACGGCCAGAAAGCTGAACAAACACAACACAAGTACGTACCCGTGTGGGAAGGAACTGCAGATGTCGGTTTACACCGAAGATCGACACACAATGCTGGAGTAACTCAGCGGGACGGGCAGCATCTCTGGAGAGAAGGAACGGGCGACGTGTTGGGTCGAGACCCTTCTTCAGACTGGTTAGGGATAAGGGAAACGAGAGATTGAGACGGTGATGAGCAGAGACAAAGAACAGCGAGGGAGGATGTTACAGAACTCTCGTCGAGAGGGGAGGTGAACTCTGCAGTGGAGCAGACGCAATGCGTGGGAATGAACTGCAGATGCTGGTTTATGCTGAAGATCGACTACCTCTACTCATCTCAGCTTTACAACGGATACAACGTTAGTAAACCAATGCTTGCCATCATATTACACCTTGTTCAGCAAAAATTTAACATTATCTACCCCAACAGATGTCCAGCAGTGTAGTTTCATACGCAATTGGCAGTTGTTTAGTTGAGTTTAGAGATACAGCGCAGAAACAGGCCCTTCGGCCCACCGAGCCCGTGCCGACCAGCGATCCCCGTACATTAGCATTATCCTTGGGGTGGGAGATTGCAACCTTCACGTGGCCCACCCTGTTTCGACGAATGCAATCAACCTGGCGTGCACAAATGGAAGATTAAATAGAACACGATGTCTTCCAACTCCAGGCTGTGCACGCCTCACGCAAGAAGACAAAGAAGAATCGCTATCCTACACACACACGCTGGGGACAATTTTTACGTTTTTATACCAAGCCAATGAACCTACAATCCTGCACGTCTTCGGAGCGTGGGAGGAAACCGGAGCACCTGGAGATATCCCACGCAGGTCACAGGGAGAACGTACAAACTCCGTACGGGCAGCACCCGTAGTCGGGATTGAACCCGGGTGTCTGGCGCTGTGAGGCAGCAACTCTACCGCTGCGCCACCGAAGAAAAACAATTATCTTCGCCAGCAGATGTCGAATGGTATTGTTTTTACGCTCAATTGGCAGCGGGATTAACCATTTTTGCTGCGTCGGAACATTAAGGGGATTTCGACTGCAAACAGGAATAAGTATCAATTACTGCTGCTACTTATCAGTGGCAGGAGAAGAATTAATTGTACAATGCATCATTGTTAGAACGACTATCTGTTCAGGAGATTAAGATGATGGTTGATGAGTCTAGCTCACCTTTCACCTCTGGGACCCCAGTCCTAATCCAATACAAATTGATTGGTTTACCTTCCGCAGAAGACTACAGTTTAGTTTAGAGCCACTGCGCGGAAACAGGCCTTTCGTCCCAACCGAGCCACGATCCCCGCACACTAACACTGTCCTACACACACTAGCGACTATTTATAATTTTTGTCCAAGGCAATTAGATGACAAACCAGTACATCTTTGGAGTGTGGGAGGAAACCCACGCAGGTCACGGGGAGAATGTACCAACTCCATACAGACAGTGCCCGTAGTCAGGATCGAACCGGGGTCTCTACTGCTGCGCCACCGTGCCATCATGGGAGAGAAGGATGTAAAAAGGGAGCCAACACCTGTAACGTCGTGTATCCATGTTCTCCAGATGTGCTGACTGACCGGATGAGTTACTCCAGCAATTTTGTCTCTTTCTCTGGGAAAGATTTCTTAGGCGGCCCATGTGAGTGTAGCCTGTCCATTGAGATTGATGGTGAATAGAGCAAGTTGTGACTTAAGCACGGGATACGGTCTGGAATTAGCCTCAGAATAAAAAGACGTAACTTTAGAAATCAGATGAGGATGAATATCTTTAGTCAGAGGGCGATGAATCTGTTTAATTCATTGCCACAGAAGGCTGTGGAGGCCAAGTCAATGGGTATTTATAAGGCAGAGATAGATAGATTCTTGATTAGTGCGGGTGTCAGGGGTTATGGTGAGAAGGCAGGAGAATGGGGTTAGTAGGGAGAGATAGATCGGAGTAGACTTGATGGGCCGAATGGCTTAATGCTGCTCCTATCACTTATGAACATGAATATCAACGTTATATTCTCAGCGCTGTATAAATATTTGAGGGCATGTGTCAACAACTGTGGTACTGGAAGTATCTCACCAATTGATGCTCTTGTACTAAAACCATCAACATGTCAACACATCATAGCTCTCGGTAATGTCTCAATGTGCTTCACGTGCTCTAAATAACTTCAGCATGACCATGCAGGCAAACGTGTTCGGCACGGTGGCGCAGCGCTAGAGTTGCAGCCTCACAACGCCAGAGACCTGGGTTCGATCCTGACCACGGCTGCTGTCTGTACGGAGTTTGACCGTGCCCTAAATAACTTCAGCGTGATCATGTAGGCAACCAAACAGACATTTTCCCCAGAAACAAAGAGCGATCACTCTTGGATAATGATTTCATTTTGGCCTGGACAACGGGAATGTGTCCCTGGTAGACACAAAATGCTGGAGTAACTCAGCGGGACAGGCAGCATCACTGGAGAGAAGGAATGGGTGACGTTTTGGGTCAAGACCCTTCTTCAGACTGTATTTTTCTTTATTCTTTAGCAAATGGTTTCTCACCATAAAAGGTCCTATTCCAATTGAACGCAATACTCCAAATGCGGCCTCACCAATGTCTTACGCAACTGCAACATGACCTCCCAATTATACTCAGGGATTTGTGAGAAAACTTACTAGGTTTGAGAACTCTATTTAAGCCCAATTGGAAGAATGCCCAAACCAACACCTTTACCTGTTCAGGAAAGTGACTCCGAAAGTGTAGCTGGTCAGTTGAATGGTTTCAAAGGTCTTTCAGGTAGTCCCTGCTTTCTCCTTCCTTCCCCTCCCATTCCCAGCTCTCCCACAGCCCACTGTCTCCGCCTCTTCCTTTCTTCTCCTGCCCCACCCCCACATCAGACTGAAGAAGGGTCTCGACCCGAAACGTCACCTGTTCATTCGCTCCATAGATGCTGCCTCACCCGTTGAGTTTCTCCAGCATTTTTGTCTACCTTCGATTTTTCCAGCATCTGCAGTTCTTTCTTAAACAAAGGTCTTTTATTGTCACGTGCAGCATTGAAGGTACAGTGATATGTGAATTACCATACAGCCATGCGGAAAAAAGCACCAAGAGACACAACTACATGAAAGTTAACATAAACTTCCACCACAGCGGATTCCCCACATTCCCCACTGTGACGGAAGGCAATAAAGTCCCATCTTCTTCCTCCAGTTCAGTACGAACACTGCAAAACAGTGCAGGAGAGATGGTTATTAGCTTACTGGCACACTGAGTGTTTGTGGGATAAAGATGCAAGATTAGGAAACGCACTACTTCCTTCAAAACTGCAGAGATTGAAACATTGCGCATAGGAAGGAACTGCAGATGCTGGTTTAAACCGGAGATAGGTTGCGTCCATATCGACTACCGGCCACAGTTATAAACCTGATCCTACTCTAAACCACAGAGAGACATGGAGTGCTGGAGTAACTCAGCGGGACAGGCAGCTTCTCTGGGGAAAAGGAATGGATGACGTTTCAGGTCCAGACCCTTCTTCTGAAAGTCTCGACCCGAAACATCGCACGTTCCTTTTCTCCAGAGATTTCAATCAATCAATCAATCAAAGACTTTATTGTCATTCAAAAATACACCAACAGATGCAAGTCTGAACGAAATTTTGTTGCATCTGGCTCACCGTTCAACATAAAATAATAAAAGGATAAAATAGATAAAAAGATAAAAATGGATAATACTGGCGGCACATTATGTGGAATTCAAGAGTCTGATGGTTTGGGGGAAGAAGCTGTTGCAGAACCTGGCCGTTCAGCTCCTTAAGGGCCTGTCCCACCAGCATGCAACTCTATGCGAGGAGTGCGACCTAACGTGGTCACTTAAGCTGTCCGGCGTCGCGGGGCCGGTCCCACTTCGATCGCCGGAGCCGTGCGGAATTGTGCGGAGTTCGTCCCGACATCGCGCGGGGCTCCGAAAAACTGACCATGCTCAAAAATTCCGCGCGGCAACGGCTTGTCGGCTCGCAGTCGCCTCGACGCATTACACACCGCCTCGACATCGTGCCTCCGTGACCCTCTCTGTAGGTGCCTCCGTGACCCTCTCTGTGTGTGGCTCCGTGGCCCTCTCTGTGTGTGCCTCTGTGCCCCTCTCTGTGTGCCCCTCTCTGTCCTGGCGAACTTACCTTTAAGACTTCGCTCCAAGTTCGCCTCACTTTGCGCCGCGTTGCGCCACTCACCCGACCTCCGCGCGGCCCCCGCTGCCGGTTTGGTCGCGCTTGCCGCATGCAGGCGCATTCTGGTGGGAACGGCCCTGTACGGGGATCACCCGACCTCCGCGTGGCCCCCGCTTCTAGTTTGATCGCACTCATCGCATGGAGTCGGATGCTGGTAGGACAGGCCCTTTCGACTGCGATACCTTTTGCCCGAGGGCAGCAGAGTGAACAGTCCGTGATGCAGATGCTGCCTGACCCGCTGAGCTACTCCAGCGTTTTGTGTCTATCTGTGATTGAAACATTGTTTGACTTTGGGCTTGCTTGATCGCTGAATTGGGCTGCCATCTATGGGTGAGATGGTTTAAATGTCTTCCGATTAATGCCATACGTTGGCAACAGCCTTTCTTCCCCTGTGAATCAGGAGACAAAGGATTTGGAAATCAGGTTGGTTTTTGCTGCTAACAATGCAAATGGAAATGCCTTCCATAAGGTCAGAAGTGATAGGAGTAGAATTAGGCCATTCGGCCCGTCAAGTCTACCCCGCCATTCAATCATGGCTGACCTGTCTCTCCCTCCTAACTCCATTCTCCTGCCTTCTCCCCATAACCCCTCACACCCATACTAATCAAGAATCTATCTATCTCTGCCTTGATGATGTCCACTGACTTGACCTCCACAACCTTCTGTGAAGAATTCCACAGATTCACCATCATGCATCTCCTCATCTCCTTCCTAACAGAACGTCCTTAAATTCTGAGGCTGTGACCTCTAGTCCTAGATTCTCCCACTAGTGGAGACATCCTCTCCACATCCACTCTATCCAAGCCTTTCACTATTCTGTATGTTCCCCCTTCATTCTTCTAAACTTCACATGTAATGAATAATTGATTCACAAGATGTCATTCACATAGAGTCATAGTCATAGAGTGATACAGTGTGGAAACGGGCCCTTCGGCCCAACTCACCCATACCGGCCAACAATGTCCCATCTACACTAGTCCCACTTGCCTGCGCTTGGTCCATAACCCTCCAAACCTGTCCTATTCATGTACCTGTTTCTTAAACAGTGAGCCTCAACTACCTCGTCTGGCACCTTGTGAAAAAGTTACCCCTCAGATTCCTATTAAATCTTTTTCCCTTCACCTTGAACCTATGTCCTCTGGTCCTCGATTCCCCTACACTGGGCAAGAGACTCTGTGCTTCTACCCGATCTATTCCTCTCATGATTTTGTACACCGCTGTAAGATCTCCCCTCATCCTCCTGCGCTCCATGGAATAGAGACCCAGCCTACTCAACCTCTCCCTATAGCTCACACCCTCTGGTCCTGGCAACGTCCTCGTAAATCTTCTCTGAACCCTTTCATGCTTAACAATATCTTTCCTATGACATGGTGGCCAGAAGCAGCATGGTGCGATTTGAGTGAACGTAGAACATTACAGCAAAGGAAAGGTCCCTTTGACCCTCCATGTCTGCTTAACTAAAAGATCTTCAGTTACAGCATTTCTATAAATCTATCTAAATTGCACAAAAGGTCTTGCACATTGGAGCAAAGAATCCAAATGAATTGAGTTCCTGAACTCCAACTAGCACTGAAGGTTTTTTGCCACTGGGGGTGATACAGCACAGAAACAGGCCCTTCGGCCCACCGAGTCCGCACTGACCAGTGAGCACCCCGCACGCTAGCACGATCCGACACACACCAGGGACAATTTACATCTCTTACAGAATCCAATTAACCTACAAACCTGCACGTCTTTGGAGTGCGGGAGGGAAACCGGAGATCCCAGGGTAAATCCGCGCAGGTCACGGGGAGAACGGACAAACTCCGTACGGGCAGCACCCGTAGTCGGGATCGAACCCGAGTCTCTGGCGCTGTGAGGCAGCAACTCTACCGCTGCGCCACCGCGCCACCCACTATAATAGTTTCACCGCAGCTGACGTTTCAGAATCTTAAGCACCTCGCAAGGAAACAGCAGACTCTGGTGAGTTACGGTCTGTGCATCATAGTGCAGAACCACTGAGGGAAGAATTCGCAGAGGGAGTAAAATGGACAATTCCGTAGGCTGACTGAAGGCCACACATAGTCACCATTTCATCACTCCTGCGTTGCCTTCAGACCTTGCAAGGTGTGAAGTATCTGCACAATTGTGCTGCAGGAGAGGCAGTAGACAGCACAGGAACCGTGCAGCCCAAGGGAGCAAGACTAGTTGCAAACTAAGGGATAAAAGACAGGGGGAACATTTAAAGCTGCCCCTAGTGACTGAAGAGGTTTAATCCATCAGGGAAAACTTGCTGGTGTTACATATGGCCTTCAGATCAGGCGCTAAAAACAAATCTCTGGAGGAATGGTGGCGCAGCGGTAGAGTTGCTGCCTCACAGCGCCAGAGACCCGGGTTTGATCCCGACTATCTGGACGGAGTTTGTACGTTCTCCCCGTGACCTGCGCGGGCTTTCCCCAGGATCTCCGATTTCCCCCCACACACCAAAGACGTACATGTTTGTAGGTTAATTGGCTGTGTGTAAATGTAAAATTGTCCCACTGGTAGATACAAAATGCTGGAGTAACTCAGCGGGACAGGCAGCATCTCTGGAGAGAAGGAATGGGTGATGTTTTGGGTCGAGACCCTTCTTCAGACTCAGTTATTGGAGAACTGTTTTTTTTGCAGATCTTTCATTCATTGTTCTGTATCTCTCTATAGCATCAACTATATCTCTCGTTGCCCTTTTACCTAACTCCAGAGATGCCACCTATCCCGCTGAGTTACTCCAGCTTTTTGTGCCTATCTTTAGTTTGAACCAGCATCTGCAGTTCATTCCCACACATTAGGTTTAATATTTTCATCATTTCACCGCCTTTTTTCCATTTTCCGATTCTCCGCGGCTGTCTCATCTCTTGGCAGGGATGTGAGACCAGAAGGGATGACGTTCTTGGATTTTCACAGCAGTCCCGCACAGCAAAGTAATGCCCCCATAACTGTGCATGGATGAATGGTTGCCAGCTGAGAGAAGAGTTCTGAAAAAGTATATCTCCCTCGGGAGCGCAAGTAACTGCAATACTCTCTCAAGATTTTATTTTTACTTTGCTGATATCTGCTGGGCAACAGCAGAATATTGAATTTGATTTTTTTTACATCCATAAGTTATAGGAGCAGAATTAGGCCGTTCGGCCCATTGTCTTCTCTGCCATTTGATTATGGCTGATCTGTCTCTCCTAACCCCATTCTCCTGCCTTCTCCCCATAACCCTTGACCCCCGTACTAATCAAGAATCTGTCAATCTCTGCTGTAAAAATATCCATTGACTTTGACTCCACAGCCATCTGTGGCAATGAATTCCGCAGATTCACCACCCTCTGACTGAAGAAATTCCTGCTCATCTCCTTCCTAAAGGAAGGTCCTTTAATTCTAAGGCTGTGACCTCTGGTCGTAATTTCTCCCACTAATGGAAACATTAATTTAATTTAGAGATACAGGGCGGAAATACACCCTGCAGCCCACCGAGTCCGCGCCGACCAACGCTCCCCGCACACTAGCACCATCCTACACACACTGGGGACAATTTACAATTTTACCAAAGTCAAATAACATCCAAACCTGTACGTCTTTGGAGTGCGGGAGGAAATTGGAGATCCCGGAGAAAACCCACTCAGGTCACGGGGAGAACGTGCAAACTCCGTACAGGCAACACCCGTAGTCGGGAGCGAACCCGGGTCTCTGGCGCTGTGAGGCAGCAACTCCACCACGTCGCCCAGGTTTTGAGAACTTTGTTGATTCTCACCTCAGTTTCTGGGATGGCACCATAATGCAACTGGTAGAACTACTGCATCACAGCGCCGGGTTCAGACCTGGCCTTGGGTGCCGACTGTGTGGAGTTTGCACGTTCTCCCTGTGATGCATTCAAGAGATATAGCTCTTAGGGCTAACGGAATGAAAGGAAGAATGGAGAGAAACCAAGAACGGGGTACTGATTTCGCATGATCAGCCATGATCATATTGAATGGCGGTGCTGGCTCGAAGGGCCGATAGGCCTACACCTGCACCGATTTCCTATGTTTCTATGTGATTCGGTGGGTTTCTTTTGGGTACTGCGGTTTCCTCACACAATCCAAAATCCTGCGGGTTTAGAGATTATTGGCCTCCGTAAATTGACCCGAGTGTGTGTGGAATGGATGTGAGCATTGGAATACACAGAACTGGTGTGAATGGATGCTCAAATTGGTGGGACAAAGGGCCTGTGTATTTCAACCATTTAATATACTGCATGTGGTAGCCTTTGGGAGGCGAGAGATTGAAATTGGCAAATAACAGGTTTAATAGGTAGAGCTAAGCATTAATCCTTCCAAACAAACAGTGCTGGAGAAACTCTGCCGGCCAGGCAGCATCTGTGGAAAGCACTCGTCAGTCCTTTCAGGTTAGGCGGAAATTCACTTACACCTCCTCCAACCTCATCAGTCTGAAGAAGGGTTTCGGTCCGAAACGTTACCTATTTCCTTCGCTCCATAGATGCTGCCTCACCCGCTGAGTTTCTCCAGCATTTTTGTCTACCTCCAACCTCATCTACTGTATCCATTGTTCAAGATGTGGACTCTTGCACACCGGTGAGACCAAACGTAGACTGGGCGATCGTTTCACTGAACACCTTCGCTCAGTCCGCCTGGACCTATCTAATCTCCCCGTTACTGAACACTTTAATTCTCCTTCCCATTCCCATGCTGGCCTTTCTGTCCTAGGCCTCCTCCATAGTCAGAGTGAGGCCAAACGCAAATTGGAGGAACAACATATTTTGCTTGGGCAGCTTAAAGCCCAGTGGTATGAATATTACCGGGAAACCCCGGCATTCCCTCTCTCTCTATCCCTCTCCCACCCAAGTCGCACTAACTTCACATTTTCACGCAACAAACCGCCAACAATGGCCTGTTTTCTTTATCATCGTTACTTTTTTGCATGTCTTTAATTCATTGTTCTTTATCTCTCTACTTCACCACCAATATCTCTCACTTTCCCCTGACTCTCAGTCTCGACCAGAAACGTCTCCTATTCGTTTGCCTCCAGAGATGCTGACTGTCCCCTTCTGAGTTACTCCCACTTTTTGTGTCTTATCTTCGAAAGAAATGGACACATGACGTTCCAGATTTCCAACTCTTCTTACACATCTCAAGGACATTTCCAAGGGACAAAGGTGGAAATGATACTGAATTTTAGAAATGAAATCCAATTCACATTTGCTGCCATATCATATTTTTGGCACATTGAACAGAGGAGGAATTTTCCAGCCTTTGAATTGGAAGCAAACTAATTTCCAGTAAATTGGCTACACTGGACGTGTAATTTAAAATACGTCACACATAGCAAGAGTAATTGATATTAATTTGAAATAAATTAATATTTCTGTCAATGTAGCACTTTTAATGACCTCAGAGCCACACAAATACTTGGCAGCTAATTAACCACCTTTGAAGTATTTTAAATACTTTTTAAATACTTAAAAATGGAAGAACTGCCGTGAGGGAGGGGGAAGGGGACGGGGGGGGGGGGGGGGGGGTTGGACAATGGGGGACCTGGCATTGAAACTTTGTCGGTGTCCTTTATGTAGCGACTATTCACATACACTGGGTGTACAAAACAAAGAATTTCATTGTGACCATAGCAACAGTGAAGTAAGATTGTAAATGACTTGGTTACCTCTTCAGAATGGTGCAATATTCAATGATTGAATGAAACTTTATGTTTAAGAAAGAACGGCAGATGCTGGAAAAATCGAAGGTAGACACAAATGCTGGAGAAACCGGGTGAGGCGGCATCTATGGAGCGAAGGTGACATTTCGTGTCAAGACCCTTCTTCAGACGGATGTGCGATGGGGGGGGGGGACAGGGAGAAGAAAGGAAGTGGCGGAGATGGTGGGCTGTGGGAGAGCTGGGGAGGGGAAGGAGGGAGAACACTTTATAGTCAGAACCACCCAACTAAGTACAGCGAAATTCACTTTTATTGCGCAAAGTACGTAAAGAGTCGCCGCGGGCGACATGGTGGCACTGCGGTAGAGTTGCTGCCTCACACGCCAGAGACCTGGGTTCAATCCCGACTATGGGTGCTGTCTGTACAGCGTTTGTACGTTCTCCCCGTGACCTGCGTGGGTTTTCTCCGAGATCTTCGGTTTCCACCCACGCTCCAACGACGTGAAGGCTGGTAGGTTAATTGGCTTGGTGTAAATTGTAAATTGTCCCTAGTGTGTGCAGGATAGTGTTAGTGTGCGGGGATCGCTGGTCGGTGCGGACCCGGTGGGCCGAAGGGCCTGTTTCCGCGCTGTATCTTTAAACTAAAAATTATCTTGGTATCTTCTTCTTCAGAATGGTGCAATATTCAATGATTCAATTATACTTCATTGTCACTAGGTACTGTGAGAGTCTTTGCTTTTAACAGATGCGAAGGTGACAAGGAGGCATCCAATCATTAATATTAATCTGGAGGACAATGATGATGGGCGTTTGTCGGCGCTGGGCCTGTACTCGCTGGAGTTGAGAAGAACGAGGGGGGACTTCAATGAAACGTACAGAATAGTGAAAGGCCCGGATAGAGTGGATGTGGAGAGGATGTTTCCACTAGTGGGAGAGTCTAGGACTAGAGGCCACAGCCTCAGAATTAAAGGACATTCCTTTAGAAGGGAGATGAGGAATTTCTTTAGGCAGAGGGTGGTGAATCTGTTGAATTGTTTGCCACAGACGGCTGTGGAGGCCAAGTCAGTGGATATACTTAATCCTGAGATTCCCGATTAGTACGGGTGTGAAAGGTTATGGGGAGAAGATCATAAGTGATAGGAGTAGAATTAGGCCATTCGACCCATCAACTCCACTCCGCCATTCAATCACGGCTGATCGATCTCTCCCTCAGGCAGGAGAATGGGGTTAGGAGGGAGAGATCGATCAGCCATGATTGAATGGCGGGGTAGACTTGATGGGCCCGAATGGCCTCTCAACTCCTATCACTTATGATCTTATGATGAAGGGGCAATGTGAAGCACACTCATCATCAAACATGCATTGCCAGAACAAAGTGCTTGCTTGTTTTCACAGTGGGGGAGGAGGTTTGGGTTTCTATAGAAGTGTTGAATAAGTGTTGAGCAGCCGCGGTGGGTGCGCTTCGAGATGCAAAAAGAGAATCACTGCCATTAATCTTTTCTATTTAGGGGAGAGCAGAACGCGCACTTAATGAGACCCTATCCATTTACCTGCTTTTCCGTTCACAACTATCGAAGACAACCTTGAAACTCAGATTAAATTATTCGTGTTTTATCAGTCACGCGAGAATTCTTAAATCGGTCAGCTCCAGATTCTCTGTCATCTCCACTCTATTTTGCTAAGCCTCGATCTTGCAGATGTACAGGAACAGTTGCAGGGAAGCTGTTGGCTACATGGCCGAGACAATGTTTATGGCCGAGACAATGGGTGATGTTTTGGGTCGAGGCCCTCCTTCAGATTGAAATCCAAAACGTCTCCCATCCAGTGATGCTGCCTGCCCCGGTTAATCATAGTTTTTGGTCCAATAACTCTGGTAAAAGCACACCAATGCATCTACTTCCTGAGAAGTCTTAGGAAGTTCGGCATGTCCCCAACAACTCTCACCAACGTCTACACATGCGCCGGAGAAAGCGTTTTATCGGGCTGCATTACAGCTTTGGAATTGGGAACGTAGGGCAGTCACGGTGGCACAATGGTAGAGTTGCTGCCTTACAGCGAATGCAACGCCGGAGACCCGGGTTTGATCCTGACCACGGGCGCTGTCTGTACGGAGTTTGTACGTTCTCCCCGTGACCTGCGTGGGATTTTCTCCGAGATCTTGGGATTCCTCCCACACTCCAAAGACGTACATGTTTGGCGGGTAATTGTAGGGTACGCGTAAATTCTCCCTAGTGTGTGTAGGGTAGTGTTCGTGTGCGGGGATCGCTGGTTGGCGCGGACTCGGTGGTCCGAAGGGCCTGTTTCCACGCTGTATCTCTGAACTAAACTAAACTAAACTAAACTTGATGTTGTTCTGAAATGGTTTTATTATACAGTACTGGAGATGTGCATGGTGAAAGCTGTACAAAGGTGATATTCCAGGGCATTGAATGGCACGAGTAATTCTGGAGCAAAGCACGAGGGCTTTGATGTTGTTCAGAACTTTATTTAATGACAAAATACCATAGATTGGAGATAACAAAGGCTATTTGGCTGAGAGTCAAGATCAGTCAACTTGTAAAGGGAGATCCAATTTGTGCATTGATTTTCAAAGGGTACATATAGTCCGAGAGGGCGGATAAGTGTAGGAACCACTGTGGAAGTTTAATTTTCAGATACAGCGCGGAAACAGGCCCTTCGGCCCACCGGGTCCGCACGGACCAGCGATCCCCACACACTAACACTATCCTACACACACTAGGGACAATTTACATTTATATCCAGCTGATTAACCTACAAACTGTCTTTGGAGTGTGGGAGGAAACTGGAGCACCTGGAGACAAAACCTATGCAGGTCACGGGGAGAACGGACAAACTCCATACGGACAGTTCTATGTTATTCTAATTTTGCATTAACACTCTAGGGGTGATTTACAGCAGACAATTAACCTACAAACCTGCACGTCTTTGGAATGTGGGAGGAATCCGGAGCACCCGGAGACAACCCTCGCGAGAATGTGCAAACTTCATGCAGACAGCACCCGTAGTCAGAATCCAACCTGGGTCCCTGGCGCTGAGAGGCAGCAACTCTACCGCTGCGCCACCACCGTGCTGCCCAAGTGTGGGAATGGAGCCCTTGAAGTTGGCGTGGGCATGAAAGGTCTCCTAATGTACTGGACCCGAATCAGGAATCATTCTTTGTTGAGCATGTGGCTAGTTTAAACCTCGCCTCCACTGGAGTGAGATTGAGCTGACTTAGCAGTGTATCGTTCGTCTGTGTTGCAGGTAACCGAGACTCGCACTGGACCTTTGGGATGTAGCAGCTACGAGAACCTTGACTCAGTGAGTTCTGTCCTACTGCAGAGTCCTGAGAGCAGGCTGCACTTGCAAGGTGGGTACAGTATGCTGTGGTACCTTATGATATGGTGTTGCATGGTATGGTATGTTATAGTGTGGTATGGTGTGGCATGTTATGTTATGGTGTATTATGGTATGCTATATGTTATGTTATGGTATGTTATAAACAATAGGCAATAGGTGCAGGAGTAGGCCATTCGGCCCTTCGAGCCAGCACCACAATCCAATGTGATCATGACTGATCATCCACAATCAGTAACCCGTTTCTGCCTTCTCCCTATATCACTTGACTCTGATATCTTTAAGAGCTCGATCTAACTCTCTTATGAAAACGTTCAGAGAATTGGCCTCCACTGCCTTCTGAGGCAGATAATTCTACAGATTCACATCTCTCTGGGTGAAAAGGTTTTTCCTCAACTCCGTTTTAAATGGCCTACCCCTTACTCTTGTTATGTTATGTTATGGTGTATTATGGTGTATTATGGTACACACAAATGCTGGAGAAACTCAGCGGGTGAGGCAGCATCCATGGAGTGAAGGAATAGGCGACGTTTCGGGGTTGAGACCCTTTTTCAGACTGATGGGGGGGGCGGAAAGGAAGAAAGTAAGGAAGAGGCGGAGGCTGTAGGCTTGTGGGAGAGATGGGAAGGGGAGGGGAAGGAGGGAGAAAGCAAGTATCTTATGTTATGATATGGTCAGGTACTATATTTTCCACGTGTAACGAGGTTCCAGTGAAATCCTTTCTTGTAGACAGTTCAGTACAAATGTCACAATACATGAGCAGCACATTGGATATATCTTACATAAACGTGTCAGATGCAGTACAGTGTGTAGCAGTAGTGTACAGCCGCCAGATTGGGGCCATTTTCAAGTCCCAGTTGTTGTAAATGCAGGGATCTTGATCTGACCATCAAACTGACCTTTCTTCTTCCCGCCCCCTCCCCCACCCCCACATCAGTCTGAAGAAGGGTCTCGACCCGAAACGTCACCTATTCCTTCGCTCCGTAGATGCTGCCTCACCCGCTGAGTTTCTCCAGCATTTTTGTCTACCTTCAAGCTCACGCTGTTTTCCATTCCCATTATTTAATAAAAGCAACTCCTCAGAAATTAATCTTAATTATATCCAGCGCTAAAAAGACATAAGGAAAGCAGGATTTTTCGTGAAGTTCCTCCTCAGTGGCTCAGCTGTTATCAGGCAACTGAACCATCCTGCCACAACTAGAGAGCGGTCTTGATCGACTATCTACCTCATTGGAGACCCTCGGACTATCTTTAATTGGACTTTATCGTGCACTAAACGTTATTCCCTTTATCATGTATCTGTGCACTGTGGACAGCGCGATTGTAATCATGTATTGTCTTTCCGCTGACCGGCTAACACGCAACAAAAGCTTTTCACTGTACCTCGGTACCCGTAACAGTAAACTACACTGAAATTGTGTGTGAATATTAACATTTTAATATTTCAAGTCATTGCTTACACTGATTGAGCACATCAAGCTTATAAAAAAAATTAAATGCTGAATACTTCATAATTTCTATCCTAATCCATCCTGCTGCCACAGAACATGCATTCAACGATGTATGAGACGCTGTGCAAGAGGTGAGGCAGAGAGGTTTTTGGGGAGAATCTCATAAATTACAAAAAACAAAAAAACAAAAAACTGCACAAGTCACAAAAGGCCATTTAAGTTACATGAATTTTCCCAATATATTGCACTGAAAGGCACCTTAATTCCCTTGCTTTGGTGCAACGATTGTGTGAAGGTCACAAAATGGAAGTATTAAAGAGGAACTGCAGATGCTGGTTTACACCAAAGATAGACACAGAGTGCAAACATAGAAACATAGAAATTAGGTGCAGGGGTAGGCCATTCGGCCCTTCGAGCCTGCATCGCCATTCAATATGATCATGGCTGATCATCCAACTCAGTATCCCGTACCTGCCTTCTCTCCATACCCTCTGATCCCCTTAGCCACAAGGGCCATATCTAACTCCCTCTTAAATATAGCCAATGAACTGGCCTCAACTACCCTCTGTGGCAGAGAGTTCCAGAGACCCACCACTCTCTGTGTGAAAAATGTCCTTCTCATCTCGGTCCTAAAGGATTTCCCCCTTATCCTTAAGCTGTGACCCCTTGTCCTGGACCTCCCCAACATCGGGAACAATCTTCCTGCATCTAGCCTGTCCAACCCCTTAAGAATTTTGTAAGTTTCTATAAGATCCCCTCTCAATCTCCTAAATTCTAGAGAGTATAAACCAAGTCTATGCAGTCTGGAGTAAGTCAGCGGTTCAGGCAGCATCTCTGGCAATATGGATAGGTGACGTTTCAGGTCGGGATTCTTTTTCAGATATTATATTTGGGGGGTTGGGGGAGGGGGGGGTGGAATGGAGCCTGTGAGACCTGGAAACATGAAAGGACCAGGACAAATCAGGGGTTATGGGGAGAAGGCAGGAAAATGGGGTAGACAGGTAAAGATAGATCAGCCATGATTGAATGGCGGAGTAGACCTGATGGGCCGAATGGCCTGATTCTGCTCCTATCACTTATGTACTCAGCGCAATCAACAGATGGCCTCAGGCAGGGAGGTTCCCTGATAGGCCACCAGAGATACCTCAGCCAACAATTAGCCACATGAGGTCACCTGTTGCCGACCATTATTTGTCCTTATCTTTTCTTGCTTTCAGTTCCTCTAACCCCCTCCACCCCTACAACCTGGCAACAGAAGGGTTCCAACCCAAAACGTCACCTCTCCATGTTCTGCAGAGATGCTGCCTGACTCGCTAGTATTTAGAAGATTGAGGGGGGATCTTATAGAAACCTACAAAATTCTTAAGGGGTTGGACAGGCTAGATGCTGGAAGATTGTTCCCGATGTTGGGGAGGTCCAGGAAAGGGGTCACAGTTTAAGGATAAGGGGGAAGTCTTTTAGGACCAAGATGAGAAGATCTTTTTTCACACAGAGAGTGGTGAATCTCTGGAATTCTCTGCCACAGAAGGTAGTTGAGGCCAGTTCATTGGCTATATTGAAGAGGGAGTTAGATATAGCCTTGTGGCTAAAGGGATCAGGGGGTATGTAGAGAAGGCAGGTACGGGATACTGAGTTGGATGATCAGCCATGATCATATTGAATGGCGGTGCAGGCTCGAAGGGCCGAATGGCCTACTCCTGCACCTATTTTCTATGATTCTATGTTTCTATGACCCGCTGAGTTACTTCACAGCACTCTATGTCTATCCATCAAGGATGTAACCTGGACATATCTTTTTCCACCAGAACATTAGGCAAGGTATTCATGTATTTAGGTTAGATTAGTTTAGAGATACAACACGGATGCAGGCCCTTCAGCCCATTGAGTCCGTGCCGTCCAGCGAACCCCGTACACCAACACTATCCTGCACACACAGGGAATAATTTACAATCTTTATCAAAGCCAATTAGCCTACAAACCTGTTCGTCTTTGGAGTGTGGGAGGAAACCGGAGCACCTGGAGAAAACCCACGCTGGTCATGGGGAGAACGTGCAAACTCCATACAGACAGCACCCGTGGTCAGGATCGAACCCGGCTCTCTGGCGCTGTGAGGCAGCACCTCTACCGCTGCGCCACCGTGCCGCGCTGCATTTCATTTGGTCTATTCTCCCAGAAAATACATGAAGACTCCCTAGTGCCATTATTCACAGTATTGAAGCTTCCATCAATTACCTGTCAGTCCATTGCTGTATAAATTTGAAATTTATCTAATTTGGTTGTAATTTGAAACCATTGAAAAATTAAAAGATGGAAATAGGATACATTTATCTTACAGATTTATCTTTTCTGGGCTTCGAGTCCCCTGCACCCTCAATGTACAAATCTCATAGATGTTAGACACAATATGCTCAGTTTGTTTAGTACGCAGTGCATTCAGAAAGTATTCAGACCCCTTCACTTTTCCCACAATTTGTTACGTTACAGCCTTATTTTAAAATGGTTAAATTTTTTTTTTTTTTATCATCAACCTACACACAATACCCCAGAATGAAGAAGCAAAAACAGGTGTTTTGAAATTTTTGCAATAGGTGTTTTAAAATAGGCTGTAACATAACAAAATGTGGGAAAACTGAAGGGGTCTGACTATGTTCTGAATGCACTGTAAATCTTCTCTGCACCCTTTCCAGCTTGACAACGTTTTTCCTGTAACATGGTGCCCAGAACTGAACACAATACTCTAAATGTGGTCACACCAACAGCGTATACAACTGCGACATGACCTCCCAACTTCTATACTCAACCCTCTGACTGATGAAGGTCAATGTGCCAAATGTCCTTTTGACCATCTGATGTACCTGTTTTATTCTTCTGAAACCTCCCCTCAATATATAAGAGTCAAGAAAGTTTATTGTCATGTGTCCCTGACGGGACAATGACATTCTTGCTTTCCTTCAGCGCAACAGAACACAGTAGGCATTGACTACTCGTAACGAGTATATCACTCGTAACAGAATGAGGAGCAGTTTTATAGTGGCAAGCCCAGTCATCTCTGGGATGTGGTTTACGATTGGAGCATCTGGGGAAAAAAACGCAGGGAATGCATGCAAACTCCACACAGAAAGCATTCAAGGTCAGCTTTAAGCCCATGGAGCGGTTGGTGGCAGCTACTTTGCTGTGTTGACCACTTATCATTTTAAATACATTGCATTCCTGTTAGACTTGCAAGGAATTTATCATTATTGGCCTGAACACAATTCTTCACAGCGAGTCTGACCAAGTTGTATTTCAGTTCATGTTCAACAGAGTGGAGTGTAAAATGAGCAATTACCCCGCCTTAGTTAATTGGATAGTTGTGATCTTCAAACAGCATATGTATTTTCCCCACCACATCTGTACGCATCAATAGACAATAGACAATAGGTGCAGGAGTAGGCCATTCGGCCCTTCGAGCCAACACCGCCATTCAATGTGATCATGGCTGATCATCCCCAATCAGTACCCCGTTCCTGCCTTCTCCCCGTATCCCCTGACTCCGCTATCATCAATGCAACAAAGTGTGTAGGAAGCAAGTGCAGATGCTCGTTTGTACCGACGATAGCCACAAAAATAGCTGGAGTAACTCGGCGGGTCAGGCAGCAGCTCTGGAGAAAAGGAGAGGGTGATGTTTTGGGTTGAGACCCTTCTTCAGACTGAGCTTTAGAGGTGGGGGTTTGGGGGAGAAAAAGCTGGACATTAGAGCAGGCCAGAAAAAATCTGGGCTGGCACCAGATGACCTTAGGAAGGGTGGAGCCCACAATGGCCCATTGTTGGCTGGGGAAGATGTGCTAAGGAGAGCGGTGCATGGATGTGAACAGAGGAACTAGTTGGATGACTAGAATGGGGAGGGGGAGGGGAGAAGAAAGAATGCAGGAGTTACCTGGAGTTAGATAAATCAAACTTCATACCGCTGTCCAAGCGAAATATGAGGTGCTGTTCCTCCAATTTGTGCTGGACCTCTCTCTGACAGTGGAGGAGGCCCAGGAACGAAAGGTCAGTGTGGGAATGGGAAGGAGAAGGGGAATTTAAGTGTTTGGCAACCGGGCGATCGTGCAAGCCGAGGCGGACTGAGCGGAGGTGTTTGGCGAGACTGTGTATAGGCACGGAGTTTGATCTGGTGAACGCTGTTCGTCCCTGCTGCAGCCTCTCTGGAACTGTTGGCAGGTAATTGAGATGCAGTAGAAGGCATCATCTGAAGAAGGGTCTCGACCCGAAACGTCACCTATTCCTCCTCTCCAGAGATAAAGTCAAGTCGAGAGAGTTTATTGTCTTGTGTCCCAGATAGGACAATGAAATTCTTACTTTGCTTCAGCACAACAGAATATAGTCGGCATAAATACAAATCAGTTCAGATCAGTGTGACCATATACCATAGAATATATATAAATATACATAAATACACAGATACAGTGCAATAGGCTGTTATATTTCATAGTTTGTTTGAAGTTGTGTTTAATAGCCTGATGGCTGTGGGGAAGTAACTATTCCTGAACCTGGTTGTTGCAGATTTCAGACTCCTGTACCTTCTACCTGATGGTAGCGGGGAGATGAGTGTGTGGCCAGGATGGTGTGGGTCCTTGATGATGCTGCCAGCCTTTTTGAGGCAGCCACTGCGATAGATCCCCTCGATGGTGGGGAGGTCGATGATGGACTGGGCAGCGTTTACAACTTTTTGCAGCCTTTTCCGCTCCTGGACGCTGCCTGTCCCGCTGAGTCACTGCAGCTTTTTGCATCCGTCGTCATTCAGGATCCTGCTTGGCATACAATTACTGTCCTGAAGGAATTTTAAATTACAAAAGAGCAAAAAGAATGCAGTAAGGGTTTGTTCCCTAATTAGAGTCACGGACAGGAATGGAGAACGGATAAAATTTCACACTCCATCATCCAAAGCTTATCCAAAAATAGACGATAGTTATTATTCCTTGAACCCTTTCAAATTCACTTCTATCCTGGTAATTGTGCCGTGACTGCAGAATTGATGAGAGGTTGTATAAAAGGCCAGCATCTAATTTGTTAATGTTTCGGCATTGGAAAAACAAGACTTAATAACACTGCTCTTGCATTCAATTAGCTAAGAGGCTCTCAACTTGTGATGGATATTTCAATTAAAATGATGAAGTGAGGTTTGGATGTTTGTGCCACGAGGTCTGTATAGGAATGACCAGAAGACGTACAGCAGTGCTGAATCGTGAAAGGCCTGGATAGAGTGGATGTGCAGAGGACGTTTCAACTTTAGTTTTTGGAATTCAGCGCGGAGATCCGGCCCTTCGGCCCACCGAGTCCGCACCGACCAGCGATCCCTGCACATTGTCGCTGTCCTACACACACTAGGGACAACTTACAGTGTTTAAGAAGGAACTGCAGATGCTGGAAAATCGAAGGTAGACAAAAGTGCTGGGCAAACTCAGCGGGTGCAGCAGCATCTATGGAGTGAAGGAAATAGGCAACGTTTCGGGCCGAAACCCAAGGGTTTCGGCCCGAAACGTTGCCTATTTCCTTGGGTTGCCTATTTCCTTCGCTCCATAGATGCTGCTGCACCCGCTGAGTTTCTCCAGCACTTTTGTCTACCGAGGGACAACTTACAAGTATACAACCCCAAGACAATCGACCTGCAAACCTGTACATCTTTGGAGTGTGGCAGGAAACCGGTGATCTCGGAGAAAACGCACGCAGGTCACGGAGGGGAAAGTAGCTGCTTCATACGGTAGACTTACTTAGACTTGGTTCCTCCCACTCTGTCGGGTACATTGGGCAGCAAGCTCTCGCCATTCTGTTCGGTCACGTGCGACGTCTTCCACCCTTGATAGGTCAGCGTCCCGTGCTTCCAAATCCTTCTGGAATGTTCACCTCCATGTGACTTTTGGTCGGCCTCTTTTCCTTCTTCCGTCAGCTTGCCATGTCATTGCCATCATTAAGGGCCTGTCCCACCAGCATGCAACTCCATGCGATGAGCGCGACCTAACGTGGTCGCTTGAGCCGTCCCGCGTCGCGGGGCCGGTCCCACTTCGATCACCGGAGCCGTGCGGAATTGTGCGGAGTTCGTCCCGACATCGCGCGGGGGCTCCGAAAAACTGACTATGTTCAAAAATTCCGCGCGGCAACGGCTTGTCGGTTCGCAGTCGCCTCGACGCATTACACACCGCCTCGACGTCGTGCCTCCGTGACCCTCTCTGTAGGTGCCTCCGTGACCCTCTATGTGTATGGCTCCGTGGCCCTCTCTGTGTGTGCCTCTGTGCCCCTCTCTGTGTGCCTCTCTCTGTCCTGGCGAACTTACCTTAAGAGTTCGCTCCAAGTTTGCCTCACTTTGCGCCGCTTTTTGCCGCATGGAGGCGCATGCTGGTGGGAACGACCCTGTACAGGGGATCACCCGACCTCCGCGCGGCCCCCACTTCTAGTTTGATCGCGCTCATCGCATGGAGTCGGATGCTGGTAGGACAGGTCCTTAAGGCGCACACTCTGGTGACATTCTGAGTACACGTCCTGCAGATTTAATCCTGTGTCCCTCCATGTCCAGGCTGAGAGGCTTTGTTGCAGTTTCCCCGTAGATCTCCTCGTTTGTGATGTGGTCTCTGTCGATAGTCTTCAGGATCCTCCTCAAGCAGCGGTGTTGGGACGCATCCAATTTATTTTTCATCTTCACATTGATTTTCCGCGTCTCACTGGCGCAGAGGGCTGTAGGGAGGACCGCGGACTGGAAGAGCTCGACTTTTAGCATCTTGGATATCCCGCCACTAGACCATATTTAGAGTAGAGAGAACTGAACACTGGTGCTGAAATTCTGCACAGAACTGTTTAATTTGGGCGAGAGATGGGTGTTCAGGGATTGAAGAGAAATGCCAGAAGTAGTGCAGAGATAATGAGAAATATTTGATCCAGTCATTTCTCACAAGAGGTGAAGGAAACGCACTTCCTGAAGGGAGATAGAATGAACTTTATTCATAGTTTGCAAAATAATATTGCAATGCCCTTTAAAAATCTGCTTCATTCAGGCTTTTCCATGTTTAGAGATACAGCGCGGAAACTGGCCCTTCGGCCCACCGGGTCCGCAGCAACCAGCGATCCCTGCTATCCCTACGACACACCTTGGACAATTTACAATTAGACCAAAGCCAATTAGCCTACAAACCTGTACGTCTTTGGAGTGTGGGAGGAAACCGGAGCTCCCGGAGAAAACCCACGCAGGTCACGGGGAGAACGTACAAACTCCGTACAGACAGCACCCGTAGTCAGGATCGAACCTGGATTTCTGGCGCTGTGAGGCAGTAACTCTACCGCTGCGCCACCGTTCTGCCCATGGTATGCAGTGAGTTCTAACGAGAGATGAGGGGAAATGCACTGCCTCGAGGGAGATAGAATCAAATGTACGCCTAGTTTGCAAAATTATATTGCAATGCCCTTTCAAAGGCTGGTTCATTCAGCCCATTCTGTGTGACCTTTCATTAGTTTAGTTTATCATTAAATCTTTAGTCAGAGGGTGGTGAATCTGTGGAATTCATTACCACAGCAGGCTGTGGAGGCCAAGTCAATGGATATTTTTAAGGCAGAGATAGGTAGATCCTTGATTAATACGTGTGTCAGGGGTTATGAGGAGAAGGCACGAGAATGGAGTTAGGAGGGAGAGATAGATCAGCCATGATAGGATGACAGAGTAGACTTAAAGGGCCGAGTGGCCTAATTCTCCTATGCCCTTTATCGTCCACTCGTGTATGAGACGATGTCGCTCGCTGCTGGCATCTGTCACCGTCCAACATGTTGACAGAATTGTTGCTGGACGCGTCACAGAGCGCATCACGTAGTCGCTTCCAACGCATCACCACGGGGAGGCGTCTGGGCTTGTACAGTCTGGAGTTTAGAAGGATGAGAGGATATCTCATTGAAACATATAAGATTATTAAGGGTTTGGACACGCTAGAGGCAGGAAACATGTTCCCGATGTTGGGGGAGTCCAGAACCAGGGGCCACACACAGTTTAAGAATAAGGAGTAAGCCATTTAGAACGGAGACGAGGAAACACTTTTTCTCACAGAGAGTGGTGAGTCTGTGGAATTCTCTGCCTCAGAGGGCGGTGGAGGCAGGTTCTCTGGATGCTTTCAAGAGAGAGTTAGATAGGGCTCTTAAAAATAGTGGAGTCAGGGGATATGGGGAGAAGGCAGGAACGGGGTACTGATTGGGGATGATCAGCCATGATCACATTGAATGGTGGTGCTGGCTCGAAGGGCCGAATGGCCTCCTCCTGCACCTATTGTCTATTGTCATGATCCCCAATGGCCTTTATAAGGCTGGTTCATTCAGCCTTCTCTGTGTTCCACTTTCTCTTCAAAACAGTCGCTCGCAGTACCATAGTCTGGGAGGTCTCCATGTGCCTGATAGCTGGATTTGAATCCCTTCCCACCCCTATTATGCGGAGAGCTGTGTTTCCCTGTAGTGTGAAGTCCTACACTAATCACTACACTCGTATCCAATTATAGCCAGAGAGTCTTTCTCTCACCGAGCATTAAGGGCTCAGTCCGTGGAAGCAGGACCTCCACATTATCAGTCCCTTAGGTGATTTTTCAGCATTTTTGCAAGACCTAATCTATTTTCAGATTATCCGGCCTCCGGAGAGCGGAGAAATGCTGCAGAAATTGGCGTAACTATCGATGATGTGGTTTGAAACTAAAATACTTTGCTGCATTTTATGCCGTTTACTGAGCATTCTGCTTCTGCCACTTAAATCAACGTAGTGTCAGACGACATCATAGTTTTAGTGGTACAGCCTGGAAACAGGCCCTTCGGCCCACCGAGTCCATGCCGACCAGCGATCACCTGTACATAGTTCGATCCTACACACTGGGGACAATTTTACAGAGGCCAAGTAAACTGCAAACATGTGCATCTTTGGATTTATTCACATTCAGGATGTCCTTGATTTGGCACTTTGTCTCAGTCAATTTAGTTTAGATTAGGAACGGCGTCTGCGTAGAGTTTGTACGCTCTCCCCATGACAGCGTGGGTTTTCTCCAGGATCTCCAGTTTTCCTCCCACACTCCAAAGACGTACGCGTTTGCAGGTTAATTGGTTTGGTGTGAATGTAAATTGTCCCTAGTGGTGTAGGGTGGTGTTACAGTGCGGGGAGCGCTGGTCGGCACGGACTCTGTGGGCCGAAGGGCCTGTTTCCGCGCTGTCTCTCTCAACTAATGTAAACTAAATTGACTGAGACAAAGTGGCAAATCAAGTACATCCTGAATGTGAATAAATCCAAAGATGCACATGTTTGCAGTTTACTTGGCCTCTGTAAAATTGTCCCCAGTGTGTAGGGTCAAACTATGTACAGGTGATCGCTGGTGATCGCTGGGAGGAAACCGGGGCGCCCGGAGAAAACCCACGCAGGTCACGGGGAGAACGTACAAACTCTGTACAAGACAGCACCCGCAGTCTGGATCGAACCCGGGTCTCTGGCGCTGTGAGGCAGCAGCTCTACCGTTGCGCCTTAAGTTACATGGATTTTTACCATTCAGCCACAGGTTGCCTGTAAAGATGTTTTTTTTTCTGTTCTGTATTGGGTGGTGGATACAATTCCACAGTTAATTATAAACAGTTTGATCAAGATTTACGAGGATGCTAGACATTAAATGCTGGACGCTGGAGTAACTCAGCGGGTCAGGCAGCATCTCTGGTGACAAGGAATAGCTGACGTTTCGGGTCGGGACCCTTCTTCAGACAGTGAGGCTGTTGCCAGGACTTGGTGGTCCTGAGTTATGGGGCAAGATTGGCCATGCTAGGACTTGATTCCCTTAGACCACAGGGGGATGACGGGTGATTTTATGGAGGTGTATATTATAATAGGAGCTACTGCCTGTCCCGCTGAGTTACTCCAGCATTTTGTGTCCATATGCAGATAGTTGTGGGTATGGATCATGCTCGTTGGCCTGCCCTAGGGATGGCTACAATGGGTTTGTTGGGCTTAAGAGCAGCATTCCTGGATGGGAGATGGGAAGAGGCAGAGTGTGACTGCATTGTGCGACCCTCTCACCGAGGACTGCATTGGAGACCGCCGTGCCCCTGAAGGAGCTCATGCAGCCTGGCCCGCCAACAGCTAAATGCATTTTAGGTCCCCTATCTCAGGGCGGGACGGTGGCGCAGCGGTAGAGTTGCTGCCTTTCAACGCCAGAGACCCCAGTTTGATCCTGACTACGCCCGCTGTCTATGTAGAGTTTGGTCGGCACGGACTCTGTGGGCCGAAGGGCCTGTTTCTGCGCTGTCTCTCCCAACTAATCTAAACTAAATTGACTGAGACAAAGTGCCAAATCAAGTACATCCTGAATGTGAATAAATCCCTCACCTGCTAAATGAGAACAACAGCAACATGATGTCCTAAAGCTAAAGATGTCAACCCCTGTCTTAGTTATGTTTCTCTGATTGTTTCTGATAATGTTTCCAGTGTGATCCCTTTTTTCACGAGAACTAATTGGATCAATTTCTATCTGAGGATATCAGCTCCGTGGATCAACTTCTCTTTTGCTACTTGGACTTGATAGCGCTGTCATTCACGATTAGCTCTTTGTTTTTTTTATATCAGGAGACATCAGTAGATAGTTTAGCCCTTCAGCCATTTGTTCTCATCCATTTACAATGTCATCCTGCACCGCTTTAACTGCTGTATCTAAACTGTTCTCCAGGTTAATCCAGTAGATGGACACACAATGCTGGAGTAACTCAGCGGGACAGGCAGCATCTCTGGAGAGAAGGAATAGGTGACGTTTCGGGTCGAGACCCTTCTTCACTGGATCAATATTTTCAACAAACTCGTACCTTTAGAAAGGAGATGGGGAGGAATTTCTTTAGTCATAGGGTGGTGAATCTGTGGATTTCTTTGCCACAGACGGCTGTGGAGGCCAAGTCAATAGATATTTTGGCTTGGATAGGGTGGATGTGGAGAGGATGTTTCCACTAGTGGGAGAGTCTAGGACCAGAGGTCATAGCCTCAGAATTAAAGGACGTCCTTTAGGAAGGAGACGAGGAGGAATTTCTTTAGTCAGATGGTGGTGAATCTGTGGAATTGTTTGCCACAGAAGACTGTGGAGGCCAAGTCAATGGATATTCTTAAGGCGGAGATTGCCAGATTCTTGATATGATACAATCGGACTTTATTTATTCCAGGAGGGAAATTGAAATTATTACGGGTGTCAGGGCATACGGGGAGAATGGGGTTGAGAGGGAAAGATAGATCAGCCACAATTGAAGGGCGCAGTAGACTTGATGGGCCGAATGGCCTAATTCTGCCCCTAGAATTTGTGAAGTTGTGAACTCATTCCAGTTGACCAATAAACTATATAAGGGATAATATAGGAAAGATTGTCATAGCAAAGATGTCAAGCAAGAAAGGCTACAGAGAAGGTTCATGAAGAGGTTCCCAGGACTCGAGGACCTGAGGTGGAGCAGGATAAGACTCTATTACTTGGAGCACAGGAAGATAAGAGGTGATCTGTTAGAGGTGTCTAAACGTCACCTATCCATGTTCTCCAGAGATCCAGCCTGACCCTAGCATTACTGGATGTTTTCAAGAGAGAGTTAGATTTAACTCTTAGGGCTAATGGAATCAAGAGATATGAATGATTGAATGAATAGGTTTATTGGCCAAGTATTCACATACAAGGAATTTGCCTTGGTGCTCCGCCCGCAAGTGATCACATGACATACAGTGCCAGTTAGGAATGACACATAAAACATGGGGAAAAAGCAGGAAAGGGGCACTGATTTTGGATGATCAGCCATGATCATATTGAATGGCAGTGCTTGCTTGAAGGGCCGAATGGCCTACTGCTGGACCTATTTTCTATGTTTCTATGTTTACTGGCTTTAGCTTGTATTAAATGTTATTCTCTTATTGTGTATCTAAACACTGTGTATGGCTCATTTGTGATCATGTGTTGTCTTTCCGCTGACTGGTTAGCTCGCAACGAAAGCTTTTCACTGTAACTTGGTACACATGACAATAAACTAAACTGAACTGACGCACTGAGTTACTCCAGAACTTTATGTCAAAATCAACTTTATTTCCAAAAATATTTGATGTTTTGAAGGGAGCTAAATTATCTTGAAGAACCCTAGTGTTAAGGTGGTGAATTCACAAGTGACAGGAGCAAAATTTGGCCATTCAGCCCATCAAGTCTACCCCGCCATTCAATCATGGCTGATCTATCTCTGCCTCCTAACCCCATTCTCCTGCCTTCTCCCCATAACTCTTGACACCCGTACTTATCAAGAATCTGTTCATGTTCTCCTTAAAAATATCCATTGACTTGGCCTCCACAGCCTTCTGTGGCAATGAATTCCACAGATTCATCACCACCCTCTGACTAAAGAAATTATCTCTCATCTCCTTCCCAAATATATTCTTTTATTCTGAAGGCTATGACCTCTAGTTCCAGGCTCTCTCATCTCTAACTAGCTGATATATTGTTTTCAGCTTGACGAAGGCAATGTTCTGAAGATAGACACAAAAAGCTGGAGTAACTCAGCGGGACAGGCAGCATCATTGGAGAAAAGGTCTCAGTCTGAAGAAGGGTCTCGACCCGAAACGTCAAATATTCCTTTCCTCTGGAGATGCTGCCTGTCCCGCTGAGTTACTCCAGTGTTTTGACTCTATCTTCGGTTTACACCAGCATTTGCAGTTCCTTGGATAGACGCAAAAAATTGGAGTAACTTAGCGGGCCAGGCAGCATCTCTGTAGAGAAGGAATGGGCAACGTTTTGGGTCGAGACCCTTCTTCAGAGACATGTTTCGGGTCGAGACCCTTCTTCAGCCACACGTTTCGGGTCGAGACTCTTCTTCAGACACACGTTTTGGGTCAAGACCCTTCTTCAGACAGTTCTTCTGCAGCGCCTTCCTCGGCAAGGGTGATGTTCATTTGTATTCCAGTGACAGCAGAGCAAAACAATTGTCTTTTTTCTTTCATTCCACTCCTGCAGGTCTCCAGGTTGTTCTTCCTGAATACCTGAGGGAGAAGTTTGTGCAGTCGGCCTTGAGCTACATCATGTGCAATGCAGAGGGGGAATACATCTGTAAGAACAGCCAGTGCGCTTGCCAATGTGCGATGGAATTCCAACAGTGTAACTGTCCCATCACCGACATCGAGATCATGGAGAATACATTGTCCGGACTGTCCGAGTCCTGGAACACGGCCTATAAAGAGTTTGAAATGTCAGGTACGCCAGACAAGCGGCAGATGTGAAAACCACTGCCTGTAAAACTACACGGTGGCGCAGCGGTAGAGTTGCTGCCTCACTGTGCTTACAGCGCCAGGGCCGCGCGTCCGTGCTGACCGTTTCTGACGGGCCCGTTTCCGTTCTGTATCTCTAAACCAAACTAAACCTCCGATTGTTCTGCGCTCCCTCAGGGCCGGAGTGCTTCTTATTTGTTCCAAGGTCCTAACATCTCAGACTCAACTTGGGCGGCACGGTGGCGCAGCGGTAGAGTTGCTGCCTCACAGCTCCAGGGTCCAGGGTTCGATTCTGACTATGGGTGCTGTCTGTACGGAGTTTGTACGTTCTCCCCGTGACCTGGACCCTGGGAAAACCCCGCGGTCACGGGGAGAACGCGCCAACTCCAGACTGCACACTATTTCTATCGTACACCACTAGGGGCAATTTACAGAAGGTTACAAACCTGCACACTAACGTTATCCCACACACACGAGGGACCATTTAGAATTTTCCCAAAGCTAATTAGCCTACAAACCTGTACGCTTTGGAGTGTGGGAGTAAACCGGAGAAAACCCTCGCAGGTCACGGGGAGAACGTATAAACTCCGTACAGACAGACACTGTGGTCAGGGTCCCTGGGGCTGTGAGGCAGCTAGTCTACCACTGCACCACCGTGCCGCCCCAATTTACAATGGCCAACTAATGTTTCAGCCAGCACTCCTTTGGGATGTGGGAAATATAGAAACATAGAAAAATAGGTGCAGGAGTAGGCCATTCGGCCCTTCGAGCCTGCACCGCCATTCAATCTAAACTAAACTAAACCTTCTCCTTCTTAATCTCAAAGTGCCCTTGCATATTAGCATTGATAAGCATAGAATCATAGAAACATAGAAAATAGGTGCAGGAGTAGGCCATTCGGCCTTTCGAGCCTGCACCGCCATTCAATATGATCATGGCTGATCATCCAACTCAGTATCCCCTACCTGCCTTCTCTCCATACCCCCTGATCCCTTTAGCCACCAGAGCCACATCCAACTCCCTCTTGAATATAGCCAATGAACTGGCCTCAAAGACCTCCTGTGGCAGAGAATTCCAGAGACTCACCACTGGGAAGAAACCAGAGCACCTGACGGAGACCCATATGATCATGCAAACTCCATACAGAAAGCAGAAGGGTTGAACCCAGGTTGCTGAAACTGCAGGGGGGAGGATTCAATAGGAATCTGAGGGGTAACTGTTTCACACAAAGGGTGGCGGGTGGATGGAACAAACTGCTGGAGGAGGTGGTTGAGGCTGGGACTATCGCAACATTTAAGAAACAACTATACAGGTACATGGATAGGACGGGTTTGGAGGGATATGGGCCAAATGCAGGCAGGTGGGACTAGTGTAGCTGGGACATGTTGACCGGTGCGGGCAAGTTGGGGCAGAGGGCCTGTTTCCACAGTGTATCATTCTATGAGTCTATGTCGGACATCAGGACTAACTGCTGCATAGCTACATCACTCTCTGGGTGGTCATGAAGATCCTCCATCACTTGCTGAGATCTTTGTTCATAAGGTTATAAGTTCTCAGAATAGAATTAGGCCATTCAGCCCATCAAGTCTACAATCATCCAATGTAGATCAATGTAGATCAGCCATCCAATCATGGCTGATCTACCTCTCCCTCCGAACCCCATTCTCCTGCCTTCTCCCCATAACCCCTGACACCCGCACTAATCAAGAATCTATCTATCTCTGGCTTAAAAATATTCACCAACTTGGCCTCCACAGCCTTCTGTGGCGAGGAATTCCACAGATTCACCACCCTCTGACTTGTTTCATGCCAAATGTCGAGAAAAAAAAACTGACGGTAGACAAAAATGCTGGAGAAACTCAGCGGGTGAGGCAGCATCTATGGAGCGAAGGGAATAGGCAACGTTTCGGGTCTCCACCTATTCCTTCGCTCCATAGATGTTGCCTCACCTGCTGAGTTTCTCCAGCATTTTTGTCTTCCTTCGATTTCTCTGCATCTGGCGTTCCTTCCTAAAAAAAAACCTGACGCTCATGTAAACTCTATTCTGGTGATACAACGCTGTGATTAAGTGGACACGATAAAAAAAAAACGTTGGAATTTATTACCTCACAATTTCTAAAATTCGGGTTGAAAAAAGAAATTGGCTCAGGCGAAGGGATGAGGGAGATTATAAATCAGACAAGCTCCTCACAACTCCCTGGTTCCAGTTAGCTTGTCGGCAGGAGCTCAAATAACATTAGGAGGATGTGAAGGGTTCAGCGATTTAGAATTTGCTGGGAGACTTCACCTCAGTCACTTCAGCATAATCAGGGGCCGTGGGTCTTCCAAGTGAGTTAATGCCGCTGTTTCACCGGTGTGGAACGGCAATGAATTATTGGTGCTGATGACATGATTTACCATAGCCTTAAGCAAGACAGAAATGAAATGAGGGCCATAACTCTGTCCTGTATGTTTTTCCCATCTCGCCCGCCTTACCATGCGGGGCCGAAACATAAATTAGAATTATGAATGCGTCAGCAAAGGCCGGCGATACAGTCGTAAGATCATTTTGTGAACCCAGCATGAGAAGAGACAATAGACAATAGGTGCAGGAGTAGGCCATTCGGCCCTTTGAGCCAGCACCGCCATTCAATGTGATCATGGCTGATCATCCCCAATCAGTACCCCGTTCCTGCCTTCTCCCCATAATCCCCTGACTCCGCTATCTTTAAGAGCCCCATCTAGCTCTCTCTTGAAAGCATCCAGAGAACCGGCCTCCACCGCCCTCTGAGGCAGAGAATTCCACAGGCTCCCCACTCTCTGTGAGAAAAAGTGTTTCCTCGTCTCCGTTCTAAATGGCTTACTCCTTATTCTTAAACTGTGGCCCCTGGTTCTGGACTCCCCCAACATCAGGAATATGTTTCCTGCCTCTAGCGTGTCCAAGCCCTTAACAATCTTATATGTATCAATGGAGGAGGCGGCAGAAGATGTGGCTCGGCAAGGTGCCGTAGCGGTAGAGTTGCCGCATCACAGCGCCAGAGACCCAGGTTCGATCCCGACTACGGTTGCTGTCTGTACGGAGTTTGTACGTTCTCCCCGTGACCGCGTGGGTTTTCTCCTGATAAGTCCAGGATTGGGGATGTGCAAAGATTGGGGGGGGGGGGGGGGGGGGGGGTCAGTCTACCCCACGACAGAAGGGGGAGGAGTTGTACAGTTTGATAGCCACAGGGAAGAAGGATCTCCTGTGGCGTTCTGTGCTGCATCTCGGTGGAACCAGTCTGTTGCTGAAGGTGTTCCTCAGGTTGACCAGTGCGTCACGGAGGGGGTGAGCTGTATTGTCCAGGATGCTCCGCAGATTTGAGGGGCATCCTCCCCTCCAAGACCAACCTCCCGTGAATTCAACTCCACCCCCAGGACAGTCATTCAATGACAGCGATGTGGAGGTGGTCAGTAGCACTAAGTTCCTGGGGGTGCAGATCACTAACAGTCTGACCTGGTCAAATAGCATCTCATCAACTGTTAAGAGAGCGCAGCAGCGGTTGCACTTTCTGCGCCGATTGAGAAGAGCTCACCTCCCCCATCCCATCCTCACCACTTTCTACAGGGGCACCATAGAGAGTATTTTGACCAGCTGTATCTCTGTCTGGTTTGGGGACTGTAAAGCCTCCGACTGGAAGTCCGTGCAGAGAGTGCTGAGGACAGTGGAAAAAAATCATCGGGACTTCTCTCCCCTCAATCGGTGATTTTGTGACCAAACGTTGCGTGTCTAAGGCCAGCAGTATTATAAAACCCCACACATCTCCATCACGGACTGTTCACTCTGCTGCCCTCGGGAAAAAGATATCGTAGCATAAGGAGCAGAACATCAAGGTTCCGCAACAGCTTCTTCCCACGAGCCATCAGACTCCTGAATGCCATGTAATGGGCTGCCACCATTGTCTATTTATCCTTTTATCCATTTTATCCTTTTATCCATTTAATCCTCTGTTTATTATCGTGTTGCACAGGGATCCAAATACAACGGAATTTCGTTTGGAACGGCATATATCAATGTATTTCTAAATGACAATAAAGTTTGTTTGACTTTGACTTTGAGCCGGCCGTCCTGATGAGTTTGTTGATCCTGAGGGCAGGATTGGGGTAAAAATTGGGTGCTTGGCAAACATTCGTTGGACAAAGGTTTGTCCCATTGCTCTTTGTCTCTGTGCCTGACGTTTCTAACACAAACCCATCTCCATTCCTTGCAGATGAATTCAAGTCCTTCTTGAAGAGGTTACCCACCACCCATTTCTTGACCATGGGCAGTGTCCACCAGCACTGGGGCAATGACTGGGATCTCCAGGCACGGTACAAGATGCTTCTGGGCACAGTGGAGCTGCTGAAGTTGAAGATCCAGCGGACTGCCCGCAAGCTCTTCAGTCTCAGCATCCATTGCCGACACAACCCCAACCACCAAATGCCCCGGGAGAGGTAAGATCGGCAAAATCTCAGTCGGGAGCCCAGTGGCAAGTTCTATCACAGTCATCAGTCTCCATCTTGTGGTTAGACAAAAGTGCTGGAGAAACTCAGCGGGTGAGGCAGCATCTATGAAGGGAAGGAACAGGTGACGTTTTGGGTCGAGACCCTTCTTCAGACTGGTTGTTAGACTTCTTCTTTCTTAACATCCCACTAAACAAGCTCATCAGGAAGGTCGGCTCCATCCTGGGGGTGGAGATTGATCCACGGGACGTTGGTCTTGGAGGGGAGGATGCTCCTCAAACTGCGGAGCATCCTGGACAATACAGCTCACCCCCTCCATGACACACTGGTCAACCTGAGGAGCACCTTCAGCAACAGACTGGTTCCACCAAGATGCAGCACAGAACGCCACAGGAGATCCTTCTTCCCTGTGGCTATCAAACTGGACAACTCCTCCCCCCCCCCCCCCTTCTGTCGTGGGGTTGAGTGGGATGTTAAGAAAGAAGAAGTCTGAAGACCAGCCTGAAGAAGGGTCTCGACACGAAACATCACCCTTTCCTTCACTCCATAGATGCTGCCTCACCCGCTGAGTTTCTCCAGCATATTTGTCTACCTTTGATTTTTCCAGCATCTGCAGCTCCTTCTTAAACACAGTCTCCATCTTGTAATGCTTCTTAGACCTGGAATCCATCTCGATGGCACCACGCATCAGGAGGCAGTAAATACCTCATCATTTCCAGAGATTTCCAGAACTTTGAACGCTCTGTAATCTATTAATGAGTAAACATCCAGTTTTATTTTCCATTAAAAATGTAAAAGGACTTCCCTTTACTTGAAGGCAGACACAAATGTCGGAGAAACTCAGCGGGTGAGGCAGCATCTATGGAGCGAAGGAATAGGTGACGTTTCGGGTCGAGACCATTCTTCAGACTTCCTGTACTTACAAATGTGAAAAGAAAACCTGATTTGGTGACAACCATTGTCCATTTCATTTGAAGATAGACACAAAAAGCTGGAGTAACTCGGCGGGACAGGCAGCATCCCAGGAGACAAGGAATAGGCGACATTTCGGATCGGGATCCTTCTTCAGACTGAGTCAGGGAAGAGGGAAACAAGAGGCTTGGATAGAGTGGACAGGCCCAAGTCTGAAGAAGGGTCTCGACCCGAAATGTCACCCATTCCTTCTCTCTAGAGATGCTGCCTGTCCCGCTGAGTTACCCCAGCTTTTTTGTGTATATCTTCAAATGAAATGGACAATGGTCATTTTTGGTTGCCTTAAGGGCCTGTCCCACTTGGGCGACCTAATCTGCGAGTTCTGGCGAGTTTGCCCTCGACTTATACTTGCAGCATGGTCGACACAAGGTCTTAGGAGGTCTTCGTAACTTTCCTTCATGCTCGCGAGCGGTCTCCATGTACTCGAGGCCTCAGCTAGGTCGTGGCGTTTTTTTTCAATATGTTAAAAAATGCCCGCAAGTAAAAAAAGGTTGCTATGGAAAAAATCAATACTTTTTTTACTCGTAGATTTAGTCGTAGTAGGTCGGCATGTTAGTCGTAGGTAGTTGAAGGTAATCAAAGGAGTCGTAGATAGTCTTCATCATAGTCGAAGGGAGATCGAAGGAGGTCGTCTTCACTCTCCATTATTCAGTGTCCAATTTTCCCGAAGTTAGTCGTAGCTAGTTAGTCTTCAACATAGTCGAAGGTGGTTGAAGGAGGTCTTCTACATAGTGGAAGGAGGTCTTCAACGTGACATTTTTTCAAACTCTTCTAAACTCGCCAATTAGGTCGCCCAAGTGGGACAGCCCCTTTATGTTTGACGAGCCCCTCATCACCCGCACATTCCCTGCGCCTCCACTGCAAGTGTGAGAAATGAAAAGAAAACGGATTGAATGGAAATAATTTCAAGGAGACAACTTTATTAAGAAAAGGAAGCGTATTTGATCAAGTTCACATTAATAGTCTTACACAGCTAATGTATGCTGCATTCGTATGATTCATTGATCCTTTCACAGCACAAGTGAGAAGAATGAAGAAAATCACTAGCTAATCTTTTATCTGCCATTAGCACCATCTTAGACATTGGAAGGGAAAAAAGTGATGCAATGGTTCAGAGTTGTCAATGTAATTTATAGCTGGCACAATCAAAGTCCTATAAGGGACCTTATGCTGCCGTTATATATTTACTCATCCACACCCTAGGAGCCTACGATTTGCCAGCATCGTATCGTGTCTTGCCTGGCGGGAATGCTACATGGAGTCCTGAAATTTGGCTGGGAAGAGGATGCAATTTATTGACACAAAATGCTGGAGTAACTCAGCGGGACAGGCATGGGTGACGTTTCAGGTCGATGGGCAGCCACGGTTGTGCAGCGGTAGAGTTGCTGCCGCACAGCTCTTGCAGCGCCAGGGACCTGGCTTCGATCCTGACTACGGGTGCTGTCCGTACAGAGTTTGTACGTTCTCCCCGTCACCTGCGTGGGTTTTTTTATACGGGTGCTCCGGTTTACTCCCAAACTCCAAAGACGTACAGGTTTGTGGGTTAATTGGCTTGGTATAAGTGTAAATTGTCCCTGGTGTGTGTGTAGGATGGTGTTAATATGCGGGGATCACTGGTCGGCGCGGATTTCTTGGGCCAAAGGGCCTGTTTCCACGCTGTATCGCTAAAAACCTAAGCTGCAAGGGTCAGGCAGCATCTGTGGAGAAAAGGAATAGGTGACGTTTCGTGTTGAGAACGTTCTCCAGGTCTAGAGAGTGGCTAATGTTCCTTATTCCTCAGGAATGGTCTCGACCCGAAACGTCACCTATTCCTTTTCTCCAGAGCTTCTCCTACATAATGGACCAAACACATAACTCGCAAAGTTGCTGTCGGTTGCAAAAGGGAATGAAGGAAGCACAGAAAGGACCATGGAACAAAGAATAATCCGCCATGGTTTTATGGAACTTTGGATGCCGGCACAAAGAGCGGAACAGCCTGCCCTTGCTTTTATTGTTTATATTATTATGCTTAATAGATTTATTCTTTTTCTTGCGAATGAAGTGCACAGCCTAAAGTTGTAGATCAAGAGTACACATCCAGGCCAGGGCAGCGTCAGTTACTGGGTGAATGGCTTTGATGCCCCCAGGGAAAAGCCTCAGTGAGCGGTCATTCACGATGTGTGGGATGGTCTGCTCTGGTCTGGATGTCCACAGTCACAAGCAGGGCTGTCTGTCACCCCCCACTGATACAGGCGATGGCCTGTTCTTGCATGGTGGGTGCGGATTCTGTGCAGGGTTAGACATTGCTTGCAATGGACAATAGACAATAGGTGCAGGAGTAGGCCATTCGGCCCTTCAAGCCAGCACCGCCATTCAATATGATCATGGCTGATCATCCAACTCAGTATCCCGTACCTGCCTTCTCTCCATACCCTCCGATCCCCTTAGCCACAAGGGCCACATCTAACTCCCTCTTAAATATAGCAATAGACAATAGACAATAGGTGTAGGAATAGGCCATTCGGCCCTTCGAGCCAGCACCGCCATTCAATGTGATCATGGCTGATCATCCCCAATCAGTACCCCGTTCCTGCCTTCTTCCCATTTCCCATTAGCCCTCAGAACTATATCTAACTCTTGAATATATCCAGTGAATTGGCCTCCTGTGGCAGTTAATTCCACAGTTTTGCAACTCTCTGGGTGAAAAAGGTTTTTCCTCATCTCAGTCGTAAATGGCCTACCCCTTGTTCCAAATATGTGACCCCTGGTTCTGGACTCCACCAGCATCAGGACCAAAACTGCACACAATACTCCAGGTGTAGTCTCACGAGGGCTCTGTACAACTGCAGAAGGACCTCTTTGCTCCTATACTCGATTCCTCTTGTTGTAAAGGCCAACATACCATTCGCTTTCTTCACTGCCTGCGATGGAGGTCAAAAGCCAGATGTTTCATCAATAAATCTATTATTAATGCCACAATAGATTTATTGACTGTGCCTTGATGCTGGAGATGGGATTCACGCGCCATCTGCACAAGTTTGGATTCAGTACTATATCCCAATTTATTTCAATGTAGAGAAGGTGCTTTCATGAGGATAAGGGAGGAGGGAGAGGGGATGTAATATATAGATTCATTTTTCATTGTTCCTTCTTCAGTCTGAAGAAGGGTCTCGACCCGAAACGTCGCCCACTCCTTCTCTCCAGAGACACTGCCTCACCCGCTGAGTTACTCCAGCATCTTGTGTCTGCCTTTGTTTTAAACCAGCGTCTGCTGTTCTTTCTTACACAATTGTTCATTGTTCATTGCCTTTGGTAAACATTGTAAATCGTCCCTAGTGTGTGTAGGATAGTGTTAGTGTGCGGGGATCGCCGGTCGGTGCGGACTCGGTGATACGAAGGGCCCGTTTCCACGTTGTTCCCGATGTTGGGGAACTCCAGAACAAGGGGTCACAGTTTAAGGATAAGGGGGAAGTCTTTTAGGACCGAGATGAGAAGATCTTTTTTCACACAGAGAGTGGTGAGTCTGTGGAACTCTCTGCCACAGAAGGTAGTTGAGGCCAGTTCATTGGCTATATTTAAGAGGGAGCTAGATGTGGCCCTTGTGGCTAAAGGGATCAGGGGGTATGGAGAGAAGGCAGGTACAGGATACTGAGTTGGATGATCAGCCACGATCATATTGAATGGCGGTGCGGGCTCGAAGGGCCGAATGGATTCTATGCTTATGAATGCTAATATGCAAGGGCAATTTGAGATTAAGAAGGAGAAGGTTCAGTTTAGTTTAGAGTTACAGCGTGGAACCGGGCCCTTCGTATCTCCGAGTCCGCACCGACCAGCGATCCCCGCACACTAACACTATCCTACACACACTAGGGACAATGTTTATCAAAGCCAAATTATCCTACAAACCTCAAAGGACAAAGGACATTTATTGGCACACACACCAATTGGTGCAGTGGAACTTGAGTTAGCATGCAGCACCCAAATAAGATAAACGCAACACTGTAGAAGTTAACATAAAAACATAAAGACATCCCTCCACAGTGGAATATATGTTTCCCACAGTGAGGGAAGGCACCAAAGTTCAGTCCTTATATATTCAAGCGAAAAGCAATCTGGCCTGGTGAAACACCGGTCAACAATTAGCCCTGTTTGGTGCTCGGTCACCCCAGTGTTGGTCGTTCCACGTTGTATGCCAGCGTGTGTGATAGTCATGGCACCGTGTGACAGAGATGGCACCCGGCCACATTCTCCAGAGATGCTGCCTGACCCGCTGAGTTACTCCGGCATTTTGTGTCTATCTTTGGTATCAACCGGCCCTTGCACTTTTTAAAATTACATTTGGGTGATTTAGGGTCAAAGTGCACAGAATATGCAAGGTCCTGGATGGTTTTGAGAGCGTTAGATAGAGTTCTTCAGGTTAACAGAATTAAGGGATATGAGGAGAAAGCAGGAACGGGGTACTGATTTTGGATGATCAGCCATGATCATATTGAATGGCGGTGCTGGCTCAAAGGGCCGAATGGGCTACTCATGCACCTATTGTCTATGTTTCTATGACTCTGTGACTCTATGTCTCTGTCTCTGTGTCTCTGTGTCTCTGTGTCTCTGTGACTCTGTGACTCTGTGTCTCTGTGTCTCTGTGCCTCTGTGACTCTGTGTCTCTGTGTCTCTGTGACTCTGTGTCTCTGTGACTCTGTGACTCTGTGTCTCTGTGTCTCTGTGTCTGTGTGACTCTGTGACACTGTGACTCTGTGACTCTGTGTCCCTGTGACTCTGTGACTATGTGACTATGTGTCTCTGTGTCTGTGTGACTCTGTGACTCTGTGTCTCTGTGACTCTGTGACTCTGTGACTCTGTGACACTGTGCCTCTAAGTCAGATGCAAGATGCTGACGTCGGTGTTTTCTGTCCCTGCAGGTCCGTGCACCAGTGGTTGAATCGTGTCCAGTCGTTTTTGTACTGCAGTGAGAACGGTTACTGGGGCACCTTCCTGGAGAGCCAGAAGACGTGCGTGTGCCACGCGGTGGCCAGCGTGTGCCAGCGCGCCATCCCCTGCAACATCGGCAGCAACAGCAGCTGCGCCATGTGCAGCCTGGCCAACATCTCGCTGTGTGGGTCGTGTAACCGGGGCTACAAGCTGTACCGTGGCCGCTGCGAGCCGCAGAACGTAGACTCGGAGCGCAGCGAGCAGTTCGTCAGCTTCGAGACAGAGCTGGACTTCCACGACCTGGAGCTGAACTACCTCCTGGCCAAGAAGGACTCCAGGTTGTCCATCCAGACCATGTTCATCAGCAACGAGATCAGGCTGGACACCTTCTTCGACCCGCGCTGGAGGAAGCGCATGTCCCTGACGCTGAAGAGCAACAAGAACCGGGTGGACTTCATCCACATGGTGGTGGGCCTGTCCATGAAGATCTGCCAGATGCGGAACAGCAGCCTGGACCCGGTGTTTTTTGTTTACATTAACCCCTTCAGCGGCAGCCACTCGGAGGGCTGGAACACGCCGATCGGCGAGTACGGCTACCCCAGCTGGGAGAAAACGAGACTGCGTGACTCGCCCTGCCACAACTGGACCCTGCTGCTGGGCAACCGCTGGAAGACGGTGTTCGAGACCGTCCACGTCTACCTGCGGACCCGCGCCAAGCTGCCGGCGGCCCTGCGCAACGAGACGGCCCAGGGGCCCGTGGACCTGTCCGACCCCAGCAAGCGGCAGATCTACATCAAGATCTCGGATGTGCAGGTTTACGGCTACAGCCTGCGCTTCAACACGGACCTCCTGCGCAGCGTGGTGCAACAGGTCAACCAGTCGTACGCCCAGGGCAGCCCCTTCCACTCCTCGTCCTCTGTCATGCTCCTGCTCCTGGACATCCGGGAGCGCATCAACCGGCTGGCACCGCCAGTGGCCGCCGGCAAATCCCAGCTGGACCTCTTCTCCTGTATGCTCAAGCACCGGCTGAAGCTCAACACCAGCGAGGTGATGAGGATCAACCATGCCCTGGATATCTACAACTCCGAGGTCCTCAAGCGGGCCGACCTGCTCACCACCAAACTCTGTTGACACTCACCGGCAGGACTTGTACAGCGGCAAACACAACAACAACAACACAACAACAACAAGAAAGGAAGGAAGAGAGAGAGAGAGAGATGGGGGGGAGCACGGAAAACATGGAAACACGCTAAGCGATTTCTTGTGGAAAGGCAAGGAGTCGATGGGGGGGGGGGAGAGTGGGGGAATTCCGCAAATCAATCCGTCCAAGCATGTTTTATATCCCTTGAGAGGAGGGCACCTTTGCAGCTCTTCCCTGGATGTGTACAGGAGCCGAGAATGTTTGTTCCCGATTACTGCCGTTCCAAAATTTACACACAGGCTAGCTGGTAACTAGCGCAAATTTGTACAGAAGATATAACACACACACTCATGTGCACACACACACACACCCTCACACCCACACTCACACACACGCGCGCACACACGCACACACACACTTACACTCACACTCACACCCACAGTCACACCCACACTCACACACACACGCGCACACACACACGCATACACACACACGCACACGCACACGCACACGCACACACGCACGCATGCACACACTCACACACTTACACTCACACACTCACACGCATGCACACACACACACACGCTCACACATTCACACGCACGCACACATGCACACAGACACATGCGCACGCACACATGCACACACGCACACTCACACGCATGCTCACACGCATGCACACACACGCACACAGACACATGCTCATGTGCACACACTCACACACACACTCACACTCACATGTACACACGCACACACACACTAAAAAAAATATGCCTCCACTGGAGTAAGTGGAATATAAACGATTTTTAAATTATTAAGGAATAAGGAAATGGCAAGCAGGAGGAGAACATGCAGAGTTTTGTTGGAAGTTAAAGGTGAGAGTTTACTGACGTTGGGGCGAATGCGGAATTACGAGTTATTTAATGCGTGGGAAGGAACAGCAGATGCTGGTTTACACCGAAGATAGACGCAAAAAATCGGAGTAACTCAGCGGGACAGGCAGTATCTCTGGAGAGAAGGAATGGGTGATGTTTTGTGTCTGAGTCTGAAGAAGGGTCTCGACCCGAAACGTCACCCATTCCTTCTCTCCCGGAGATGCTGTCCGTCCCGCTGTTACTCCAGCTTTTTGTGTCTATCTCGGAGTAATTTAATCCTGCCCATCCATCAGCACTGTTGGACTGGAATCAGGGAGCACTTTAAAACACCAACAAGCATTCTCCTCTATCGTCACGTCGAACTGGCATCAAGGTGTGGGTCGAGTAGCCCCCGGAAAATGGTTGTCTATTGAACTAAATAATCAGGGGGAAAAATCATTCCAGAGTCGTAGACGTCCACGGAGGCGCAGCGTAGAATTGTTGCCTCACAACGCTTACAGCGCCGGAGACCCGGGTCCCATCCCAAATCCGGGCACTGTCTGTACGGAGTTTGCACGTTCTCCCTGTTACCTGCGTGGGTTTTCTCCAAGATCTTCGGTTCCCCCCCCGCACACTCCAGGTGCAGGTGTGTAGGTTAATTGGCTCGGTGTGTGTGTAAAATTGTCCCCAGTGTGTGTAGGGTGGTGTTAGTGTGCGGGGATCGCGGGTCAGCGCAGACTCGGTGGGCCGAAGGGCCAGTTTCGGCGCTGTATCTCTAAACTAAACTAGAGAATGTTACCACAGGATAGTGCAGTGAATATCCCTCGATCTGCCGAGCACTTGGATTAAAAATTAAACAGCGTTTTCGGAGATATTGACTCAGCATTGGTTAACTATAAGGGGGGGGGGGGGGCGGGAAAAAATCACGACATGAAAGGGGCCAGAGGTCGTTGCGTAAATTGAGAAATAAAGTTTGATAATTTGACAGTGTTTACCCCTCGCTGTTTGATTAATGGTGTGCAGATGTTTAAAAGCCATCCACCGACTTAATAATTCAACACAAACCTCTTTTACTTCATGAATCAGAAGGAGCTGATGGATTTTTTTCTCTCTCCCCTCAATAAAATGAGAAGGTTTTCTCTGTATTTATTCTCTGTTGAAAAGACAGAGTTGGGAGCAGAACAACAGCCCCTAGTCCAACATCGCAGACAGTTATAGGTTCGATTCCTCATGGTCTTTTTTATTTCAGAAGGTGATTGCCAATGCATTCCTATCATTTTTTAAAATTATTTTACTTTTAAGGAACGATATCCCTGAGCTCAGAGATCCCTCTGCTCTACAACACTCCCTGTCTATTGGTGAGGCCTCCCTCACGGAACTATGTACCTTGAAAGGATTGTTTCCTCGTACTTTTAATTAATTATTTCATAGAAGGAGGTAGTTGAGGCTGGGACTATCCCATCCATTAAGAAACAGTTGGACAGGTACATGGATAGGACAGGTTTGGAGGGTTACGGACCAAGCGCAGGTAAATGGGACTAGGGTAGCTGGGACATAGTTGGCTGGTATGGGCGAGTTGGGCTGAAGGGCCTGTTTCTACACTGTATCACTTTATGACTCGATCAATTATTCCATTAGGTGAGTGGAGATTAATATGGCCTCTGACTGCTTCAATGCTGATATGTAACTCCTGGCAGGGATTCAGGGCTTCAATCAGTTCCACCCCCAACACCCCCACCAAGCCCTTCCCCGCCCTTACTGTTTGAGACATGTAAATACATATAAAATTCTTAAGTGAGCGGACAGGCTAGATGTAGGAAAAATGTTCCCGATGTTGGGGGAGTCCAGAACCAGGGGTCACAGTTTCAGAATAAGGGATAGGCCATTTACGACTGAGGTGAGGAAAAACCTTTTTCACCCAGAGAGTTGCGAAACTGCGGAATTAACTGCCACAGGAGGCCAATTCACTGGATGTATTCAAGAGTTTGATATAGTTCTGAGGGCTAATGGGATATGGGGAGAAAGCAGGAACGGGGATCATGATCAGCCATGATCACATTGAATGGCGGTGCTGGCTCGAAGGGCCGAATGGCCTACTCCTGCACCTATTTTCTATGTTTCTATGTCTTTGATCCTGGGACATTATGACCTATGAATCTACCATCTGTGCGACCAACCTATAAAGCCCTAGAGAGTCTGGTCCAATAAATCTGAGTTTGGACAGCTTACAACCCAGCAATGTGATGCTGAAGATGACAATAATTTATTGTCACTTGCACCTAGCTAGGTGCAGTGGAACTTTTTGTTTTTGCATGCAAAGTTCACAAAGGAGTCGCCATAAAGGCGGCAACAGTTATAAAAAGTGCCTGTCCTGCTAAGTTACTCCAGCATGTAACTACAAATGCCCCCTGCTGTCCCTCTCTCTCCATCCCTCCCCAATCCTAGTTCTCCAACTAGTTTCTACTGTCCAACTGATTAGATCTTACTGATTGTGGATGATCAGCCATGATCACATTGAATGGCGATGTTGGCTCAAAGGGCCGAAGGGCCGAATGGCCTCCTCCTGCACTCATTGTCTATTGCCCTCACCTAACAATGTTCCATTCTACATTTTCCTTCACCTTCGTCCCCTTTGACCTGTCATTTTCACACCTTCACCCTTCCATGTCTCCCTTTCCCCTGACTCAGTCTGAAGAAGGGTCTCGGCCCGACACGTCTCCCATTCCTCCTCTCCAGAGACGCTGCCTGGCCCGCTGAGTTACTCCAGCATTTTGTGTCTATCTTTACAACACAATGGTGCATTGTCCCTGTTATGACTTTAAAAACCCAGCCAGCCAGCAGGAATGATTCAACCAGCGTGTGCTCTGGTCCAGGATTCAATTAAACACTGAAATTTCTCAATTCAAGTACCCCTCTCTCCCCTCACCCTCCCCTCAACCCTACTCGTTCTACTGGCTTCACTGTTTGCATTCATGTATCCCTTCCTTAATCACGTCCACCCCAGCCAACAATGGACCATTGTGGGCTCCACCCTTCCCTGATTTGTTCTGCCCTTTCCCTACCTCCCCCCACCTTCAGTCTGAAGAAGGGTTCCTTCACCTCTTTCACTTTCTACAGAGATGCTGCCTGACCCGCTGAGTTACTCCAGCACTTTGGGACTTTTTATTACGTGTCTCCCATGTTTATAACTCTGGCCATAACTTTAAACCTTTCTAATGCAAAGCTTTAATTTGTGACCTGTTGTCATCTATTTGGCGCAGATGTGGCATTCTTGACTAAAATACATAAAAAGTAAAAATCGAGTGCTTGTGCATCTAACACATCCATTTGCTTAAGTTGACAGAGTCCTTGTTCAGTGACATTGCTTCCCTTCTCACACATTCCCGACACAAGGCTCACATTTCTCTGGGATGCTTAAATAAGTACAATATTCACCTTGGCGGAAAGAACGATACGATGATATGATACGGTAGAACTTTATCCATCCCAGGAGGGAAATTGGTCTTCCTACAGTCATAAAATATGACAACAAAATCCATGAAACGTGAAATTAAAGAGATGAGTGGAAGGTCCGGGATTGGAGATGTGCAAAGATTGGGGATGGGGGGTTGGGGGGGGGGGGGGGGGGAGTCAGTCTACCCCACGACAGAAGGGGGAGGAGTTGTACAGTTCGATAGCCGCAGGGAAGAAGGATCTCCTGTGGCGTTCTGTGCTGCATCTTGGTGGAACCAGTCTGTTGCTGAAGGTGCTCCTCAGGTTGACCAGTGTGTCATGGAGGGGGTGAGCTGTATTGTCCAGGATGCTCCGCAGTTTGAGGAGCATCCTCCCCTCCAAGACCAACCTTCACCCCCAGGACGGAGCCAGCCTTCCTGATGAGCTTGTTGAGTGGGATGTTAAGAAAGAAGTCTGAAGACCAGTCTGAAGTAGGGTCTCGACCCGAAACGTCACCCATTCCTCTAATCCAGAGATACTGCCTGTCCCACTGAGATACTCCAGCATTTTGTGTCTGTCTTTAGTTTAAACCAGCATCTGCAGTTCCTTCCTACACAGTCAATTATTTTATTTCCTCCACTTCCCTCCCTGCTCCTAAAACAGAGAGCAGAAACAAGAAAGTGCAGGTGCTGGTTTACAAAATAAAAAGACACAAAGTGTTGGAGTAATCCAATTAGGTCTGGCAGCACCCCTGGAGAACATGGATAGGTGATGTTTTCATAAGATCATGTGATAAGAGCAAAATCAGGCCATTCGGCCCATCAAGTTTACTCTGCCATTCAATCATGGCTGATCTATCTCTCCCTCCTAGTCCCATTCTCCAGCCTTCTCCCCATCATGAGGGCCTGAACTATTAAGGGAGATTGGGTAGGACTTTATTCCTTGGAGTGCAGAAGGGTGAGGAGTGATCTTATAGAGATATATATTTGAGTAGAAGACATGAATGTCAATTTGGGCTTCATCTGTAATGTTATTCAATGGGAGATAGTTTGATAGTTATGGAACAGAGTTAGTTCCAGAGAGATAGTTATGGAAAAGCTTAGTGCAGTAAATCTTGCGTGGTCTCATTGAATGGATGGAAGTGTGGCTAAATGACTCATTCTTGCTTCAGTTCTTGCCATTCTTTTATTCCAACTTTTAATTGCCTTGTTGCAGTCGTACAAGACGTTGGTAAGGCTGCATTTGAAGTATTGTGTTCAGTTTTGGCCCGCCTGCTGTAGGAAGGATGTTATTAAGCTGGGCCAGGCGCAGAGGATGTTGACAGACCTTGAGGCTCTGGGCTAGAAAAAGAGAGATTGGGCAGGCTAGGACTTTATTTCTTGGAGCGCAGAAGGGTGAGGGGTGATCTTATAGAGGCGTATAAAAGAAGTATAAATATGCTAGTGGAGTCAACATAGAAACATAGAAACATAGAAAATAGGTGCAGGAGTAGGCCATTCGGCCCTTCGAGCCTGCACCGCCATTCAATGTGATCATGGCTGATCATCCAACTCAGTATCCCCTACCTGCCTTCTCTCCATACCCCCTGATCCCTTTAGCCACAAGTGCCACATCTAACGCCCTCTTAAATATAGAAAATGAACTGGCCTCAACTACCTTCTGTGGCAGAGAATTCCAGAGACTCACGACTCTTTGTGTAAAGAATGTTTTCCTCATTTCGGTCCTAAAGGAATTCCCCCTTATCCTTAGACTGTGACCCCTTGTTCTGGACTCCCCCAACATCGGGAACAATCTCCCAGCATCTAGCTTGTCCAACCCCTTAAGAATTTTGTAAGTTTCTATAAGATCCCCCCTCAATCTTCTAAATTCCAGCGAGTACAAGCCGAGTCTATCCAATCTTTCCTCATATGAAAGTCCTGACATCCCAGGAATCAGTCTGGTGAATCTTCTCTGTACCCCCTCTATGGCAAGGATGTCTTTCCTCAGATTTGGAGACCAAAACTGTACGCAATACTCCAGGTGTGGCCTCACCAAAACCCTGTACAACTGCAGTAGAACCTCCCTGCTCCTATACTCAAATCCTTTCGCTATGAATGCTAACATACCATTTGCTTTCTTCACTGCCTGCTGCACCTGCATGCCTACTTTCAATGGTTACACAAAAAGCTGGAGAAACTCAGCGGGTGCAGCAGCATCTAAGGAGTGAAGGAGATAGGCGACGTTTCGGGTCGAGACCCTTCTTCAGTCTGAAGAAGGGTCTCGACCCGAAACGTCGCCTATCTCCTTCACTCCTTAGATGCTGCTGCACCCGCTGAGTTTCTCCAGCTTTTTGTGTAACCCTCGATTCTCCAGCATCTGCAGTTCCTTCTTTAACACTTTGCCTACTTTCAATGACTGGTGTACCATGACACCCAGGTCTCGTTGCATCTCCCCCTTTCCTAATCTGCCAAGAACCAGAGGTGAGAGGGGGAATGATTTACTGGGAACCTGAGGGCAACGTTTTCACACAGATAGTGATGGGTGTATAGAATGAGCTAATTGAGGTAGTTGAGGCAGGTACTATAACAGCAATACTTCAAGTAACCCTTGCTTTCCCTCTCTCCCCATCTCTCTTCCTTCCTAGTTGCCCAACCAGTCTGACTGACCCACTGATTACATTTTATCTCTATATGCTTCATTGTCACCTTCTCCCAGCTAACAATGATCTACTCTACTTTTGCCTTGATCTCACCTCCTTTGATGTCTCGATTTCACACCTTACACTTCCTTATCTCTGTGTCTCCCTCTCCCTCGACTCTCAGTCTGGGTCGGATCTCTCTCCCCAAAAGATCACCCATTCCTTCTCTCGTCACCTATTCCTTCGCTCCATAGATGCTGCTGCACCCGCTGAGTTACTCCAGCGTTTTGTATTTACCTTTGACTTTAAAAGGACACTTGGCAGCTACAAGAAAAGAACTGTACATGTGTACAATCGAGCCGTCCACAGAGCACAGATAAAGAACGAAGGCTACACCATTTAAGACATTAAACATGTAAGATGAAGTGTGATTAAAGATAGTTCAAAGGTGTCTAGTAAGGTAGACAGGAGGTCAGGAAAACTCTCTAACTGGATAGAGAACTGTTCAGTTGCCTGATAACAGCTGGGAAGAAATTCTTCCAGAATCTGGAGGTATGAGTTTTCAAATTTCTGTATCGCCATGAGACTGCTCCTTGATTATGCTGGTGGCCTTGCTGAGGCAGTGTGAAATGTAAATCCTTTTTAAACCAAGTATAAATCCTTTTCAAACCAATGCACCAGATGCCTTGGTAGACAAAAGTGCTGGAGAAACTCAGCAGGTGAGGCAGCATCTATGGAGCGAAGGAATAGGTGACGTTTCGGGCCGAAACCCTTCTTCAGACTTAGCCTTTTCAGGCTGATGAGTTGGCAGAAGAACAGGGACATGCTTTATTCTGCCCAAGCCAGCGTTGATCCCTCCATAAAAAATCACCGTATGATTTGTGTAAGAAGGAACTGCAGATGCTGGTTTACACCGAAGGTAGACACAAAGTGCTGGAGTAACTCAACGAGTCAGGCCTTATTGAGAAAAGGAATGGGCGTTGTTTTGGGTCAAGACCCTTTCATCGGGCTGAGAGTCAGTGGAGGGGGAAACTAGAGATATGGGAAGGTATAGGACAAAGCAGAGCCTGTATCAATGACTCCAGAAGGGTAGAGCCCACAATGCTCCATTGTTGGTTGGGGACGAGGGGATAACGCAGTAATACAAACGGTGAAATTAGCAAGAGAACTAAGGCTGGAGAGAGAGGGAATGCAAGGGTTACGTGAAGTTAGAGAAGGCGATACTCATGCCGCTGAGTTGTAAGCAGCCCAAGCGAAGCATGAGGTGCAGGATGATTCATATCACTATGATTTATTTGGCTGTAATCATATTATCATTTGGGTTTGCTGGCAACTAGGTTGGCATGCGTTGTCTGACTGCTGACTTATCCACTTCACAACTTGCTTGCCTGAAGAAGGGTCTTGACCCAAAGCATCTCCAGAGATGCTGTCTGACCCGCTGAGTTACTCCAGCTTTTTGTGTCTATCTTTGGTGGCAATGCAGTTTGGGACATCTGACAACTGTGAAAGTTGCTTAACAATTCCAAGTCTCTCTCTGACCCTTTGGCCCTTTGCTGTTTTCAAATGCTTTTCCAGAAGACGCCATTTGAACTGCTCAGACTTTGGAGTAGATAGGGTCGACAGAAATGCTGGAGAAACTCAGCGGGTGAGGCAGCATTTAAGGAGCACAGGAAATAGTTGACGTTTCGGGTCGAGACCCTTCTTCAGACTGATATGGATGGAGGGGGGGGTGGAAGAAGAAAGGAAGAGGTGGAGACAGTGGGCTGTGGGAGAGCTGGGAAGGGGAGGGGAAGGAGGGAGAAAGCAAGAAATTGGAGAAGTCAATGTTCATACCGCTGGGGTGTAAACTACCCAAGCCAAATATGAGGTGCTGCTCCTCCAATTTACAGTGGGATTCACTCTGGCCGTGGAGGAGGCCCAGGACAGAAAGGTCGGATTCGGAATGGGAGGGGGAGTTGAAGTGCTGAGCCACTGGGAGATCGGGCTGGTTAATACGGACTGTGCGGAGGTGTTGGGCGAAGCGATCGCCAAGCCTACGTTTGGTCTCACCGATGTAGAGCAGCTGACACCTAGAGCAGTGGATGCAGTAGATGAGGTTGGAGGAGGAGCAGGTGAACCTCTGCCGCACCTGGAAAGACTGCTTGGGTCCTTGGATGGAGTGGAGGGGGGAGGTAAAACGACAAGTGTAGCGTTGTAGATAGGGTGTAGTTTTACAGCAGCAAAAGTTCTGCCTCAGATGATAATAATTCATGTTTGTGCGATCACTTTCAGCCACATTAAAAGCAGGTAGCGCTATCTCTGTTCAATTATTGATGGCATGCCTCATACCATTATGTAGGTGAGAAAATGAAGCACTCCACTAGAAGTTAATTATCACTTAAGAGCCATATGTAGTAAAATGAGTAACTAGAAGCCCCGGTTAATTGCTGCCTTATTTATAATGTTGTGCATGCTTATAAAAAAGACTGCCTAGATTCAGAAGTGTCGAGGGAGGGTTGTAAATTCTCCTCACAAAGCAGGCTGAAAAATTGGACAGTAGAGGGGGGAAGCTGATTTAAAGGGCTATTTTCAAGAGAAGTTCTACCTGAAGGTATCATTAATTCACATTTAAGCCGGTGTCTCTCGTACTGTCTGGTGGTGTGTGTGGAAACTCAAATTTCACTGTAACTTACTTGGTTAAGTGACAGTGAACTTGAACTTGAAGGAACTGCAGATGCTGGTTTCAAACCGAAGCTAGACACAAAATGCTGGAGTAACTCAGCGGGACAGGCAGCGTCTCTGGAGAGAAGGAATGGGCGACGTTTCGGGTCGAGACCCTTCTTCAGACTGAGAGTCCGAGGGAAAGGAAAACGAGAGATATAGACGATGATCTAGAGAGATATAGAACAAATGAATGAAAGATATGCAAATAAGTAACGCTGTGGGCTCGTTGTCACCTTCCGTTCATCCCACAATGAACCATTCTACATTTCCTTGAGCATCGTCTGCTTTGATCTGTCGTTTTCACACCTTACCCTTCCATATCTCCCTTTCCCTTGCCTCTCAGTCTGAAGAAGGGTCTCGACCAGAAACATCACCCATTCCTTCTCTCCAGAGACGCTGCCTGTCCCTCTCTGGTGATGTCTTGCCTCTTCAGTCTGTGACCAGTAACTGGCAATTTCCCAAATAAACCGCGATTGGAGCTGGAATTAAATATCCAAAACCGAGAACGTGGGCGGCACGGTGGCGCAGCGGTAGAGTTGCTGCCTTACAACGAATGCAGCGCCAGAGACCCGGGTTCGATCCCGACTACGGGCGCTGTCTGTACGGAGTTTGTGCGTTCTCCCCGTGACCTGCGTGGGTTTTCCCCGAGATCTGCGATTTCTACCCACACTCCAAAGACGTACAGGTTTTTAGGTTAATTCGCTTGGTATAAATGTAAATTGACCCTAGTGTGTGTAGGATAGTGTTAATGTACGGGGATCGCTGGTTGGCGCCGACTCGGTGGGCCAAAGGGCCTGTTTCCGCGCTGCATCTCTGAACTAAACTAAAACACCCGCTCACACCATGATCAGTCTTCCATCGCACAGAACTGGCAAAACATTTGCCAGCACCAGATTTACAAAAGAAAAGCTTCTTTCCTGCCGTTATCCAGATTGTTGAACGGACTACTCATGGTCTAATGATGAATAATGAATCCCCCAATCTACCTTGTTACGGACCTCACATTTAAAAACAATATCTGCACTTTCTCTGCACTCTAATACTCTATTTCTGATTTTAAGCCATACTAATTTTGTTTAGTGATACTCGATTAGTAAATATGTCAGGGGTTGTGGGGAGAAGGCAGGAGAATGGGGTTGAGAGGAAAAGATAGATCGGCCATGATTGAATGGCGTAGTAGACTTAATGGGCCGAATGGCCTAATTCTGCTCCTGGAACTTGTGAATTTATATTCTGCATTCTGTTTCTCTTCTCTTTTGCACCACCTTGAAGTGCTTCTATATGTCGTGATTTGCAAAGATAGTACATAGGGCGGTCACGCTGGCGCAGTGGTAGAGTTGCTGCCTTATAGCGAATGCAGCGCCGGAGACCCGGGTTCGATCCCGACTACGGGTGCTGCGTGTACGGCGTTTGTACTTTCTCCCGTGACTGCATGCGTTTCTCCGAGACGATCGGTTTCCTCCCACACCCCAAAGACATACAGGTTTGTAGGTTAATTGGCTTGGCGTAAATGTAAAAAATTGTCCCTAAACTAAACTCTAAACTAAACTAAACAACTAAAATTCGTTTTTTCACCGAGGATAAACGCAAAGTGCTGGAGTAACTCAGTGGCTCAGGCAGCATCTCTGGAGAAAAAGGATGAGATGTTGCCTGTCCCACTGAATTACTCCAGCACCTGGTGTCTATCTCTGGTATAAACCAACAGGTTGAAGAAGGGTCTCGACCCAAAACGTCACCCATTCCTTCTCTCCAGTGATGTTGCCTGTCCCGCTGAGTTACTCCGGCATTTTGTGTCTATCTTCGGTTTAAACTAGCATCTGCAGTTCCTTCCTACAGCAAGTTTTTTCATTGTTGACCGGCACACCCCACAAACCCACTCCAACATGAGATGCCTCAACAGCTCTGTGTATGTTCCACATTTAACCATCCTTTGGATAGAGTTGTGGGCCTGTCCCACTTAGGTGAAATTTTAGGCAACCACAGGCGACTAGCTTGTCGCCACGTGTTCGCCAGTGGTCACCGAGAGTGGTCTCCTCAGTCACGCAAAAAAATCGTAGCGTCTTTTTGGTCGCCGCTAAATTTCCTACATGTTGAAACATTTTCTGCGACAGTGGGTTTGACGCCAGTGAGCGTAGGTGCTGTCGTAGGTTGTTTTTCGGCGACCTGCTACGACTACGACAGTCACCGGCAGTTGCCTGAAAAATCGCCAAGTGGGACAGGCCCGTTACGTCTTTCCTGAACTCATTAATGATTGTCTTACAATTACAGGCTTGTACAAAACCCTCTTCAAATACTTTCCTTTCACTCAAAGAAATCACGGCAATTACAATCATTATTTTTAACGTGTAATCTCCCCCTCCCGCTAAATGCATGTAAATATTCATCAAACTACAACCTTGAACACAATGGTAGCTGATTTTAAAGGAAACGCCAGCCAAATGAAAGGATATTTTTGCTATTTTAAAAACACAAAGTATATGAAAGAGATTGTAAAGCTGATGAAGTATTGTGCAAAATGTTCTTGTCTTTGTCAAGCATTGTGAAGAAGCCACTCAAGTGTATATTTTAGGACTGGGCGCCAACTGAACGAGATAGGCAGTGGGTAACACAGTGGTGCCGCTGTTAGAGCCACTGCTTCCACCCCAGCAACACAGGTTCGATCCTGACTCCTGCTGCTGTTGGTATGGAGATGTCACATTCTTCTTGATTGCATAGAGGTGTATAAAACCACGAGAGGAATGGATCAGGGCGGATCCACAGTCTTTTACTCAGGGGAGGGGAATCAAGAACCAGAGGACACAAGTTTAAGGTGAGAGGGCAATGATTTAATAGGAACCCAAGGGGCAATTTTTCCACGCAATGGGTGGTGGGTGTATGGAACGAGCTGCCGGAGGAGGTAGTTGAGGCAGGGACTATTGCAACGTTTAAGGATCAATTGGACAGGTGCATGGATAGGGCAGGTATGGAGGGATATGGGCGGGTGGGACTAGTGTAGCTGGGACATCTTGGTCGGTTTGGGCAAATTGGGCTGAAGGGCCTGTTTCCACGATGTATCACTCTAAGACTCTCTGACTGAATTGGAATGTCCTCGAGGTGTTCAGGTTGCCAACAATGGCAGGCAGCTTGGGAGGGTACTTGGCCATTGTGACTGTGCACCCACAGTAGGTGGAATGGGTGGGGAAAGGGAAAGGGAAAGGATGACAGGAATAAACCGGAGGGAGACGGGAATGCTTTGCAATCTGGCATTGACTGGACGGGCTGAACGGCCTCCTGCTACGTCACGCAGAAGTAGGGAAGACTATTATTGAGGACCTCTGCCCGTGAATCCCATTCATTGCGCCTCTCCCAAACCTGTCACCTTGAAATGCAGCCTTAACTTGTGCTTCTGTGAAGGGCCACGAGGATATATTGTTGGCGGATACAGGCGTGCCCAAATCAATGACGTTCATGGATGGTCTGCTGTACTGGTCCAGCGCGACCCAATACGTCAGAGGTCTGGTGTAATTGCTCGTCCGACCACCACACTCAGTGGACAATCGCCACTGTGACTATCGCCACTGGTCAACTTGTTCCATTGTGTTGGCTATGGGTGAAGAATCCAGCTCGGTCAAAATCAGAGGAGATTTGGAATGAAAGAGGGGCAGGCTGGACACATGTAAAAATTAAACCACTTATTCCAATTCCTTAGGTCATACTAAAAAATATTATTAAAATCTCGCTATATTCAACCATCGGTACTAACAGTTACCTTTTCAGAACTCCCTTTTAATTCCTGAGTTTTAACCTCTTCACTTGAAACTGAACAACGGAACGATTCAGAAGAGAATAACGTTGAGTGCTGGATAGGCCAGTGGTTTGTTTCAAATGAAGAGCATTTGAATGTCCCGACCCGTGGTTTGTGGAATCGCTGGATATCATTTAACCTGTTTGAATACAAGAAAAAAAATAAACTCTGCCTGTGGATGTTGTTTGTCGGTCAAATTGCCTTTTTAATTCTTATGCTGTTGAAGTGTGATGTGTTTGTAATATTTTAATGTAGCAAATTTGAGACTTTCCACAGTGCTGTTAATATGTGAAAAAAAAAAGAAAATGGCAACAATTAAGATGTGTATGCTTCAATAAACTGTTTTTTAATAGCTGGCAGTGTGTTACAGTGTACGTACTGAACTATATTGAAATTGTCCTTCTCATCCTGTGGCCACAGTACCAGGCCACCGCGGTGAGCACTAAATAAAAGAGAAAGACTATTTATTATACCTTGTCGCTGATGCGTTCTGTTTATGCCAGGGCTGGGATATCTTCTAATAATTGTTATGGGATTGCGTTCTAAGACAATAGACAATAGACAATAGGTGCAGTAGTAGCCATTCGGTCTTTCGAGCCAGCACCGCCATTCAATGTGATCATGGCTGATCATCCCCAATCAGTACCCCGTTCCTGCCATCTCCCCTGACTCCGCTACATTTAAGAGCCCTATCTAGCTCTCTCTTGAAAGCATCCAGAGAACCGGCCTCCACCGCCCTCTGAGGCAGAGAATTCCACAGACTCACCACTCTCTGTGAGAAAAAGTGTTTCCTCGTCTCCGTTCTAAATGGCTTACTCCTTATTCTTAAACTGTGGCCCCTAGTTCTGGACTCCCCCAATATCGGGAACGTGTTTCCTGCCTCTAGCGTGTCCAAGCCCTTAACAAGACTCCACTGAGTTATACTGAAGTGCTGGAGTAACTCGGGTGGTATCTCTGGAGAGAAGGATTGGGTGACGTTTCGGCTCGAGACCCTTCTTCAGACCGATCGACCTGCATTTTATTATGTTGATCTGTGTTTTCACACCTTACCCTTCTGTATTTCTGTGTCTCCCTCTCCTCTGACTCCCTACCATACCAGAAATGTCACCTACCCATGTTTTCCACAGATGCCGCCTGACCCGCTGAGATAATCCAGCACTACGGATTATGAATTCTACAGACTATAAATTGAAAAAATGTAGAGTCAAATAATTGTGTTTGCACTACTCCCATTTAGAGTCATAGACTGATACGGTGTGGAAACAGGCCCTTCGGCCCTACTTGCCCATACTGGTCAACATGCTCCAGCTACACTAGTCCCACCTGCCCGCGTTTGGCCCATATCGCTCCAAACCTGTCCTATCCATGTGTGTTTCTTAAACGTTGCGATAGTCCCAGCCTCAACTACCTCCTCTGGCAGCTCGTTCTATACACCCACCACCCTTTGTGTGAAAAGGTTATCCCTCAGATTCCTATTAAAGCTTTCCCCCTTCAGTTCCAGCAACCTGGGTTCAACCCTTTTGCTCTCTGTGTGGAGTTTGCATGATCATATCAGGTGCTCTGGTTTCCTCCCACATCCCAAAGGAGTGCTGGCTGAAAAATTAGTTGGCCATTGTAAATTAGTCATAGCGTCATCATCTTTGTTTAATACAGGTAATAAGTGGTGTATAAAATCATGAGAGGAATAGATCGGGTAGATGCACAGAGCCTCTTGCCCAGAGTAGGTGAATCGAGGACCAGAGGACATGGGTTTACGGAGAAGGGGAAAAGATTTAATAGGAATCTGGGGGGTAACTTTTTCACACAAAGGGTGGTGTATGGAACAAGCTGCCAGAGGAGGTAGTTGAGGCTGGGACTATCCCGTCATTTAAGAAACAGTTGGACAGGTACATGGATAGGACAGGTTTGGAGGCATATGGACCAAGCGCAGGCAGGTGGGACTAGTGTAGCTGGGACATGTTGGCCGGTGTGGGCAAGTCGGGCTGAAGGGCCTGTTTCCATGCTGTATCACTCTGTGTTGGTTCAGTATGTCACTCTGTTTCTACTGCATTTACAGATGGAAATCATCAAAATAAGAAGCCAACAATGAAATTAGTTGGAGAAGCAGACTCGGGGAAACCCGAGATTTATTGTAATATTATCACTATAATGCATTACTGGCAGATGCACAGCGATCATTAAAGATCTTTTTTTTCATGCGTGCATCCATTTCATTAGCAGCTAAAGTTTCACTCTACCGAATAATGATAGCCTTTCTCTTCTGCAGCTTAATCCCGCTATGAAATATGGATATGGTGTAACATAATTATGGCTCCATTCGGAATCCAATGGACAGATCGTAATTGGACTTTGGACACAAACCATTCCAGTGGGTCAATTAAAATTAAATTAAAATTTGTGTCCCTATGCAATAGCTCAATCAAATCAAGGAGACCTTCTCCGATACATATTAAATATCCAATTATGCAGAGGAGATTTCAGTTCAAACATTTCACGTCTTTAGTTTAGTGTAGAGATACAGGGTGGAAACGGGATCTCTGGCCCACCGAGTCCGCGCTGACTTGTGATCCCCGCACACTAACGCTATCCTACGCACACTATTACAATTTTACCGAAGCACGTTAGCCTACAAACCCGTACGTCTTTGGAGTGTGGGAGGATATCCCAGAGAAAACCCACGCAGGTCACGGAGATAAGGTATGAACTCTGCACAAACAAGCACACGTTGTTGAGACCGAACCCATGTCTCTGATGCAGTTAGCGGCATAGAGTCAAACAGCATTGGAACAAGCCCTTCGGCTCAACTGACCCACACCGACCAACATGCCCCATCTACAGCTGCCTGCGTTTGGCCCATATCCTTCTAAGCATGTCCCTTCCAAGTGCCTGTCTAACTGTTTCTTAAACGTTGCGATAGGCCCAACCTCAACTACCTCCTCTGGCAGCTCGTTCCACACACCCACCCTTGACCTATATCTGTACACTGTGGACAGCTTAATTGTAACTATGCATCGATTAAACTAAAGCTAAACTAAACAAAGATTTAAAAAAAAATTTAAAGGCATCATTTCACATTTCCGTGAAATGACTGTGGATGTAAGGGAAACATGAAAATTACCCTGCTAGCAAGCAAAGCTCATTTGCTTCTAATCTTGAAGGAAAATGATCAGTGCATCGTTTTATCATGATATAGCTGTAAGCTGCCCTGACTATTTAGTTTAGTTTAGTTTAGAGTTACAACACAGAAGCAGGCTCTTCAGCCCACCGAGTCCGCGCTGACCAGCGATCCTCGTGGCACTATCCTACACACACCAGGGACAATTTACAATTTTTGCTGAAGCCAATTAACCTACAAACCTATACATCTTTGGAGTGAGGGAGGAAACCGGAGCTCCCGGAGGAAACCTACACAGGTCACGGGGAGAACGTACAAACTCCATACAGACAGGGTCCGTAGTCAGGATCAAACCCGGGTGTCTGGCGCTGTGAGGCAGCAACTCTTAACTCTACGCCACCGTGCCGTCCATCAGGTTGGAATAAATCAGGTAGGAAGCTGGGTTACTAATGGGCCTGTCCCACTTACACAACTTTTTCGGCAACTGCCGGCACCCATCATAGGTCGTTGCGGGTCGCTGAAAATTTTCAACGTGTTGAAAATCCAACGGGGACCAGAAAAACGCTACGACTCTTTGGGCGACTGAGGAGACGACTCACGACTATACAGGCGACACCCTGGCGACATGTCGCGGGATGAACAGGCCCATTACAGTCCTACATAGAAACATAGAAACATAGAAAATAGGTGCATGACTAGGCCATTTGGCCCTTCGAGCCTGCACCGCCATTCAATATGATCATGGCTGAACATCCAACTCAGTATCCTGTACCTGCCTTCTCTCCATACCCCCTGATCCCTTTAGCCACAAGGGCACATCTAACTCTCTCTTAAATATAGCCAATGAACTGGCCTCAACTACCTTCTGTGGCAGAGAGTTCCAGAGATTCATCACTCTCTGTGTGAAAAATTATTTTCTCATCTCGCTCCTAAAAGATTTCCCCCTTATCCTTAAACTGTGACCCCTTGTCCTGGACTTCCCCAACATCGGGAACAATCTTCCTGCATCTAGCCTGTCCAACCCCTTAAGAATTTTGTAAGTTTCTATAAGATCACCCCTCAATCTTCTAAATTCTAGCGAGTACAAGCCAAGTCTATCTAGTCTTTCTTCATATGAAAGTGCTGACATAGTACAGAACCATAACGCTGAGAGGAAAGTTGTATGTCCTGTAAGATTATAATTTTGGTTTTAGTACAGGATGCCAAGTTTCCAACAAACTCACTGAGTCTGCAATGTTGGTGCAGGAATCCCAGAGGACATTCCTATCTCGACTGGAACGGCTGATGATGTTATTAGTGTTTGCTCCAAGACCTGAAGCTGGAACGAGCTCAATGGAGACTGACTGAAGATTCAGGATGTGTTGAAGCCTTACCTTGGCTTGCTCCCACTGAAGTCGATCGCATACCTGGCCAACACAGCCTTCACTATATCAGGCTAGTGGCACAGGTGATGTTGTGTTCAAGACCGATTTGATATCAGGCCAGGAGAGGTAACCCTTTCACACAGTCTAGTTTAGTTTAGTTTGGTTCATGGTCGCATGTAGAGAGAGTACAGAGGAGATTTACTAGAATGTTGCCTGGGTTCCAGCAACTAAGTTACAGAGAAAGGTTGAACAAGTTAGGTCTTTATTCTTTGGAGCGCAGAAGGTTAAGGGGGGACTTGATTGAGGTCTTTAAAATGATGAAAGGGATAGACAGAGTTGACGTGGATAAGCTTTTCCCATTGAGGGTAGGGAAGATTCAAACAAGAGGGCATGACATGAGAATTAAGGGACAGAAGTTTAGGGGTAACATGAGGGGGAACTTCTTTACTCAGAGAGTGGTGGCTGTGTGGAATGATCTTCCAGCAGAAGTGGTGGAGGCAGGATTGATTTTAACATTTAAAATTAAAGTGGATAGGTATATGATGGGAAGGGAATGGAGGGGTATGGGTCTGAGTGCAGGTAGATGGGACTAGGGGAAAATAAATGGTCGGCACGGACTGAAAGGGCCGAGAGGGCCTGTTTCCGTGCTGTAATTGTTATATGGTTGTATTTATATGGTTATATGTGTACAGTGAAAAGCTTTTTTGTTGCGTGCTATCCAGCCAGTGGAGAGACTATACGTGATTACAATGAAGCCACCCACAGCATACACATACAGGATAAAGGGAATAATGTTTAGTGCAAGGTAAAATCAGGAAGGGTCTCAACACGAAACGTCACCCGTTCCTTCTCACCGGAGACGCTGCCTGTCCCGCTGAGTTACTCCAATTTTTTGTGTCTGTCTCTGATGAAAGAGAGGCTTTACCGAAACCGATTAACCGACAAACCTGCACGTCTCTGGAGTGTGTGAGGAAACCGGAGCACCCGGAGACAACCCACGCAGGTCACGGGGGGAACATACAAACTCCACACAGACAGCAGAAAGACTGTGCATGATTACAATCATGCCGTCCACAGTGAACAGATACAGGATGAAGGGAACGAGGTAAGGTCCGATAAAAGATAGTCCAAGGGTCTCCAAGGAGGTCGATGGTAGGTCAGGGCCGCTCTCTAGTTGTTGAGAGGATGGTTCAGTTGCCTGATAACAGCTGGGAAGAAACTGTCCCTGAATCTGGAGGTGTGCGTTTTCACACTTCTGTACCTCTTGCTCGATGGGAGAGGGGAGAAGAGGGAGTGGCCAGGGTGCGACTGGTCCTTGATGATGGGAATGGCGTTTTGTGCCACATAAAGTTAGATTAAAGATAGTCCGAGGGTCTCCATTGAGATAGACGGTAGGCCAAGAAAACAATTTGGTGGTTGGGTTTGCAGTGATAGATGTGATAGTTGTTTAAGAAAGAACTGCAGGTGCTGGAAAAAAAATGCCGGAGAAACTCAGCGGGTGAGGCAACGTCTATGGAGAGAAGGAATAGGTACAAAAATGCTGGAGAAACTCAGCGGGTGAGGCAACATCTGTGTGATAGTTGCGAGCAGATGCAAACTCAGGGACAATTCCAAGGTTTTTTGTATCATTTATGTGAAAGAAATGGGCCTTTCGGAAGATGACTGAGTTTCGGAAGATGACTCCATGTTTATATCAGTACACACTTTGCCCCATTATATTTTAACAAACCATGAGCAGAGCTTTGTATTTAATGAATCAACGAGTAACGTATATTTTCCACCCAAATCACCTTGCTCTGATTTGTTTCCAAGCAATGTGAAAGCTTGTTTATCCGATTGTAATTCACATCGGCAACAAATGAAAGAGGGGAAGATTAGAGATTCATGTCTGTGCGCATATAATTAACATCATTAGCGCCGCGTTCCCAGCATGAATAATGATGGACATTAGCGGCTTCGACGATCTCACTCATCATCGCAGCAGAGTGGAGAAATAAAAGTAAAGGTGGACAAAAATGCTGGAGAAACTCAGCGGGTGAGGCAGCATCTATGGAGCGAAGGAAATAGGCAACGTTTCGGGCCGAAACCCCTTATTGCTGAGCAACAGGTGATAATCAGTTCATGCTGAGTCTCCGAAAGATTCGTTAGTAAGTTGGGAGGTGAATACGCACAAATGTTGCCACCAGTAAAAAAAATGTTTTTAATGACAATAACCCACTAACCAACTAAGGTCCCAGCGTGGGGGGGGGGGACAGTGAGAAAACAAAGGGGGTCCCCGGTGTGGGGGTGGGGCACTCTAGTTTAGAATCTTCTGCCCAGCGGATAAGTCTGTGTCTGTTTGTAAGTAAGTAAGTAAGTTTATTGGCCAAGTATTCACATACAAGGAATTTGCCTTGGTGCTCCGCCCACAAGTAACAACATGACATACAGTGACAGTTACGAATGGCTCAGAAAACACTAAACATTAATAATAATGAAACATTAATGATAAAACACCATTGATCAAGCATGTGAACCAACAAAATACCAGATCAAAGGTCCCCATATCCCTTGATTCCGTTAGCCCTAAGAGCTAAATCTAACTCCCTCTTGAAAACATCCAGTGAATTGGCCTCCACTACCTTCTGTGGCAGAGAATTCCACAGATTCACAACTCTCTGGGTGAAAAAATGTTTCCTCATCTCAGTTCTAAATGGCTTACCCCTTATTCTTAAACGGTGTGACCCCTGGTTCTGGAGTCCACCAACATCTGGAATATTTTTCCTGCATCTAGCCTGTCCAATCCCTTCAGAATTTAATGTTTCTGTAAGATCCCTTCTCATCCTTCGAAACTCCAGTGAATACAAGCCCAGTCAACCCATTCTTTCATCATACGTCAGTCCCGCCATCCCGGCAATTAACCTGGTGAACCTACGTCCCTCAATAAATAAAATTAAATTGAAATAAAAACAAAAAATATAAATAATAAATCAATGAATAAATATTGAATGAGGAAAGATAATTAAAAAATATATATTTTAAAAAAGGTTGTTTAGGCAGGGACTATTGCAATGTTTAAGAAACATTTAGACAGGGATAGGATAGGTTTGGAGGGATATGGGCCAAAGATAGACAGGTGGGTCTAGTGTAGATGGGACATGGTCTAGTGTAGCTGGAGTGGGCTGGTTGGGCTGAAGAGCCCGTTTCCACGAGAGATATTGACTGGTTTCTGAGGACAGTTAATTGTACATTCGCTCCAGAGTTGCTTTAAAAACAGGCAGTAATTGTGTGCCAAATAAACACTAATGTATTTACTGGTTTGCATCAAGCAAGCAAATTGGAGGAACAGCACCTCATAATTCGCTTGGGCAGCTTACAATCCAGCGGTATGAACATTGACTTCTCTAAATTCAAGTAACCCTTGCTTTCCCTCTCTCTCCATCGCTCCCCCAACCTAGTTCTCCTACATCCTACCACAACCAGAGAGCAGTCCTGAGCTACTACCTACATCTTTGGTGACCCTCAGACCATCCTTAGTTTAAGAAGGAACTGCAGATGCTGGAAAAATCGAAGGTAGACAAAAATGCTGGAGTAACACAGCGGGTGAGGCAGCATCTATGGAGCTAAGGAACAGGTGACGTTTCGGGTCGACCTGAAACGTCACCTATTCCTTTGCTTCATAGATGCTGCCTCACCCTCTGAGTTTCTCCAGCATTTTTGTCTACCTCAGACTATCCTTGATCAGACTTTGCTGGCTTTACCTTGCACTAAACGTTATTCCCCAATCATGTATATATATACACATATACACAACACAATACAGTTAGGTCTTTATTCTTTGGAGCGCAGAAGGTTAAGGGGGGACTTGATTGTGGTCTTTAAAATGATGAAAGGGATAGACAGAGTTGACGTGGATAAGCTTTTCCCATTGAGGGTGGGGAAGATTCAAACAAGAGGGCATGACCTGAGAATTAAGGGACAGAAGTTTAGGGGTAACATGAGGGGGAACTTCTTTACTCAGAGAGTGGTGGCTGTGTGGAATGATCTTCCAGCAGAAGTGGTGGAGGCAGGATCGATTTTAACATTTAAAAGTAAAGTGGATAGGTATATGGACGGGAAGGGAATGGAAGGGTATGGTCTGAGTGCAGGTAGATGGGACTTGGGGAAAATAAATGGTCGGCATGGACTGGAAGGGCCGAGAAGGCCTGTTTCCGTGCTGTAATTGTTATATGGTTATATGGTTATATGATTACAATCGAGCCATTTACAGTGTAAAGATACATTTCGTTTAGGTTATTGCCACATGTACCAATGTGTGATTTATATGTAATATAAATAATCTAATAAGATATCAGACGTGTATTCATTGTGCAAGTCACAACAAGGTCTTCCGGAAGACATTACCCGAGGTACAGTGAAAAGCTTTTGTTGCGTGCTAATCATTTAGTGGAAAGACAATACAGGATTACAATCGTGATAAGGGATCAATGTTTAGTGCAAGGTAAAGCCAGCAAAGTCTGCTCAAAGATAGTCTGAGGGTCACCAATGAAGTAGATAGTAGTTCAGGACTGCTCTCTAGTTACATAGAAACAGAAACATAGAAAATAGGTGCAGGAGGAGGCCATTTGGCCCTTCAGGCCAGCACCGCCATTCATTGAATAATAATTCACCATTCACCGACAATAAAGGAAATTCAATTCAATTGTGATCATGGTTGATCGTCCCCCATCAATAACCCGTGCCTGCCTTCTCCCCATATCCCTTGACTACACTAGCCCCTAGAGCTCTATCCAACTCTCTCTTAAATCCATCCAGTGATTTGGCCTCTGCTGCCCTCTGTGGCAGGGAATTCCACAAATTCACAACTCTCTGGGTGAAAAAGTTTTTTCTCACCTTTGTCTTAAATGACCTCCCCTTTATTCTAAGACTGTGGCCCCTGGTTCTGGACTCGCCCAACATTGGGAACAATTTTCCTGCATCTAGCTTTTCCAGTCCTTTTATAATTGTATATGTTTCTATAAGATCCCCCCTCATCATTCTAAACTCCAGTGAATACAAGCCTAGTCTTTTCAATCTTTCCTCATATGACAGTCCCGCCGTCCCAGGGATCAACCTCGTGAACCTACGCTGCACTGCCTCAATCACAAGGATGCCCTTCCTCAAATTAGGAGACCATTAGGAAATTTGGTTGTGGTAGGATGGTTCTGTTGCTGCCGAGATAGTCCAGCTTTTTGCATCCATCTTTAAACATGAAGAGGAATTCCATTCGCACAGAGAAAAAAGATTGCATTTGTGCAATAGCTGTCAGCATTGATTAATAGTACCTGGCACTTTTACTCAGTGCTCTGAAGCTACCTCCTTGTTTTATATATAGCACCCTGTACGCATTCTTTAATTATGTGTTTAGCAGCGCTACATCAGTTTAGAAATGATGACCATCAATCAAAGTTTGTTTTCTTTGCACCATTTTTGCATATCTTTAACATTTAATTAAAAAATCACCAGCAAGCCTCAAATCAGATTGATAAAAATCCATGCGCTAATATATTTTTTAAGAACTAGTATCAAATGAAATAAAATTCTTGACGCTTAAAACCTGATAATCTTATCTTCTCCCATCGGGCAAACGGTACAGAAGTGTGAAAACGCACACCTCCAGATTCGGGGACAGTTTCTTCCCAGCTGTTATCAGGCAACTGAACCATCCTACCACAACCAGAGAGCAGATCTGAACTACTATCTGCCTCATTGGTGACCCTCGGACTTTCTTTGATGGGACTTTACGGGCTTTACCTCGCGCTAAAATGTATTCCTTTATCATGTATCTGTACACTGTGGAGGGCTCAATTGTAATCATGTTATGTCTTCCCAGCAAAGTGAGATGTCCGTCAGGGATGTCAGGACTTTCATATGAGGAAAGACTGGATAGACTCGGCTTGTACTCGCTGGAATTTAGAAAATTGAGGGGGGATCTTATAGAAACTTACAAAATTCTTAAGGGGTTGGACAAGCTAGATGCTGGAAGATTGTTCCCGATGTTGGGGGAGTCCAGAACAAGGGGTCACAGTCTAAGGATAAGGGGGAATTCCTTTAGGACCGAGATGAGGAAAACATTCTTTACACAGAGAATGGTGAGTTTCTGGAATTCTCTGCCACAGAAGGTAGTTGAGGCCAGTTCATTGGCTATATTTAAGAGGGCGTTAGATGTGGCCCTTGTGGCTAAAGGGATCAGGGGGTATGGAGAGAAGGCAGGTACGGGATACTGAGTTGGATGATCAGCCATGATCATATTGAATGGCGGTGCAGGCTCGAAGGGCCAAATGGCCTACTCCTGCACCTATTTTTCTATGTTTTTATGAATGTTGCCGACTGGCCCGCTGCAGACTGCAGGAGTACGTGCTGAAGGACGCACTGAAGCTCGGTTCAGCCAACGCCAAGGCTTGGTGGGGGAGAACCACAGTCTAGGGTCCTTCCGCTGCTGGACACGGGGGGCAGAGTGCGGTGGAGACCCCCCTCAAAATAAGGGAAAGGATTCCACCAGTGGGCCAGACAAGTGGCAAGGGTGGGGGACAAATTTGCGAAATTTGAGCAATGTATGTAGACTGTATTGAATAATTTGTGTAGCCTCCGGAAATGTCGGATGAATGTATTGCACGGTCTATGTATTGTATATTTATTACCTGAATAAAGTCTATTTTGAAATTTAAAAAAAAAAAAAAATTCTTTCCGCTGACTGATTTGCACGCAAGAAAAGCTTTTCACCGTACCTCGGTACACGTGGCAATAACCTAAACTAAATGTATCTATACATTTGACTAAGGTGATAACGAGTGATACAAACAGTGGAACTCAGCAGGATAGCAGTGAAACTACGGCAACTAGCGTGGGGGAGGGATGGAGAGAGAGCGAGGCGATGCAAGGCCTATTTGGCGCTGGAGAAATCTATATTCATACCGCTGGGTTGTAAGCTGGTAAACTCAGGGTTGTCTTGTGTGATTTTAAAAAAGGTGCTGTTAGGAAGGTAGCATTTTCAGATGTATCCTGTATGCACATAAGCAATGTACCAGAGGGGACTTCCTGATAGATCTGTTGAAAGATATAGCATAGAAACAGGCCCTTCAGACCAGAGAGTTCACACTGACCATCAATTGTTAGTTCTACAGATAGGAATCGTTTCGGATCGAGATCTGAAGAAGTGTCTCAACATGAAACATCACCTATCTATATTCTCCAGACATGCTGCCTGATCCTGCTGAGTTACTCCAGCAATGTTGTGCATTGTCCTTTTGCACATTAGCCAGCATCTGCAGTTCTTTGTTTCCACGCACTAGTTCCATGTTTTGGATTCGCTCTGCACTCCAGGGGCAATTAACCTGCAAAACTGCACATCTTTTGGATGGTGGTAGGAAACTGGAGTACCCAGAGGGAACCCAAGCGACCATGGTGAGAACGTGCAGACTCCACACAGGCAGCACCCGAGGCCAGGATCGAACCCGGGCCTCTGGTGCTGTGTGCCGAGGCACCAGCCGAGGCACTTTGCCGGGTTCTTCAGGAACTCATGTGATAGAACCAGAATTAGGCCATTCGGCACATCAAGGCTACTTGGCCATTCCATCATGGCTGATCTATCTCTCCCTCCTAACCCCATTTTCCTGCCTTCTCCCCATAATTCCTGACCCACCAATTGTTTCCAAGATGACGCCCAGCCCAAGCGACTATTTGTGCGCTAGCCACAGAGGCAGATCTACAGTTACGTGTTACAATCGCTCCACACCCTGAAATCCCTAGTCCTAGAGCAACATATCTTAGAAACATAGAAACATAGAAATTAGGTGCAGGAGTAGGCCATTCGGCCCTTCGAGCCTGCACCGCCATCCAACTCAGTATCCCGTACCTGCCCCCTCTTCATACCCTCTGATCCCCTTAGCCACAAGAGCCACATCTAACTCCCTCTTAAATATATCTTACTTTAACAATGATACTTAACTGGCTTTATCTTGCACTAAACGTTATTCCCTTATCATGTATCCATACACTGTAAATGCATCGATAGTAATCATGTATTGTCTTTCCCCTGACAGGTTAGCTCGCAACAAAAGCTTTTCACTGTACCTCGGTACACGTGACAATAAACTAAACTGAACTGAATAATCTGTCAATCTCTGCCTTAAAAAATATCCATTGACTTGGCCTCCACAGCTGGCTCTGGCCATGAATTCCACAGATTCACCACCCTCAGACTGAATAAATTCCTCCTCATCTCCGTTCTAAAGGGTTCTGGCTGGCGATCTTGCACTGATTTTGCTGAACGAAGACAAGCGTCTGTGAAAGGTAAATGTTTTAGTTTTTAGCTTTTTTAGAGATGCAGCGCGGAACCAGGCCATTCGGCCCACCAAGTCTGCGCCGACCAGCGATCCCCGCACACCAACACTATGTGACACACGCACTCGGGTCAATTTGCATTTATACCAAGCCCATTGACTTACAAACCTGTATGTCTTTGGACTGGAGATCTCGGAGAAAACCCACGCAGGTGATGGGGAGAACGTACAAACTCTGTACAGACGGCACCCGTAGTCGGGATCGAACCCGGGTCACCGGCGCTGTGCGGCTGCAACTCTACCGCTGCACCACCGTGCTGCCCTTATTGACTCCAGTCTGATCACTGCTACATACAGTAAATGGCCACTCAATTACTTCACAGTAAATGAAGCAATTACTTTGCAGCCAACAGCTGCATGTTTTCACCAACAATGTTGTAAAAACATATCAATGACGGGGAGATTGTTCCGTGTTTTATGAAAAAGAGTTTACTGTCAAAATCAAAGATTCTTTTGCCTGCAGCTTTTCCCTGCGATGTTAATGGTAATGATAAAACTTCTAAGTTTACGGAAATTAAATTTTATGTGGATCATTTATGTCATAAAACAAATATGGTTGGCACCATAAACTGCATTTTTGTCACTACCACCAAGAAAACAATTTTCACATTACATTGCTTTATTTCAACATTTATATTTAAACTAAATTTGGGTATTACTGTTTGTCACGCTGTTTTGTTACGGTGGTATGGTGATGAAGACTGGTTTTATGTGTTCTTTAGTACAGTGCAGAGATACAGAGCGGAAACAGGCCCTTCGGCCCACCGAGTCCATGCCGACCAGCAATCCACATACGCGCACACTAACACAGGCACGCGCACACAGGCACACAACGCACACGTACACACACGCACACATATACCAAGTATACAAACCAAAGCCAATTCACCTACAAACCTGTACGTCTTTGGAGTGTGGGAGGAAACCGAAGATCTCGGAGAAAACCCACGCAGGTCACGGGGAGAACGTACAAACTCCGTACAGACAGCACCCGTAGTCGGGATTGAACCCAGGTCTTTGGCGCTGTGAGGCAGCAACCCTACTGCTGCGCCATCATGCCATACTTCGAATACCATGTCTCAGTATCATTCTCTCATCCACACTGAAAACAGAACGATAGCCCATGATTTAAATTAACAATCGTTCTCAAGCCTAGTTGAGCGTTTTTTTGTCATATAAGTATGGAGAAGGAAAGATGCAATGAATATCTTGCTTCCAGCAACGTCACAGATATATTTTATGTGTTGTTCTGTGCCACAGATATATAGACTTGGACAACACACAAAACATATATTATACGTTACACATACATTCTGCTAATTGAGAAATAGACATGATTACATACACGTAGGCTGGCGCAGCGGTAGAGTTGCTGCCTCACAGCGTCAGAGACCCAGGTTCGATCCTGACTACAGGTGCTGTCTTTAAGGAATTTTGTGTTCTCTCTGTGACCTACGTGGGTTTTCTCCGGGTGCTCCGGTTTCCTCCCAAACTCCAAAGACGTACAGGCTTGTAGGTTAATTGGCTTTGGTATAATTGTACATTGTCCCTAGAGTGTGTAGGATTGTGTTAGTGTGCGGTGATTGCTGGTCGGTGTGGACTTAGTGGAGCGAAGGCTTCCGCGCTGTATCTCTAAACGAAACGTTAATCCTTCCCCCCTTTATTTAAAATGGTCTTTGCCAGAAACGTAAAGCCTGTCTGCTTTCTGAGCCTCAATGTGCAGGAAGGAGCAGCAGGTGCCGGTTTCCACTGAAGATAGACACAAATTGCTGGAGTAACTCAGCGGGACAGGCAGCGTCTCTGGAGCATGAAAAAGGGTCTCGACCTGAAACGTCACCCATTCCTTCTAACCAGAGATGCTGCCTGTCCCGCTGAGTAACTCCTGCATTTTGTGTCTACCTTCTGAGTCTCAACATTTAACTTTCATGAAATCACCGCATTCTTTAATTTGCTTCACTTCCCTTCCATAAAAAAACCTGTTGTGAATTCAGCCCAAGTCTCGCAGGAGTCAGAGCTCTGTGCTAAACTGATGAATCAATCTGATAGCAACATCTGTGAGGTGACTGGTTTATCCTTTTGGGGAAGTGTCATGAGTGCTTTATGGTGAGTGGAAGAATGAGATTTCAATAGAAGCAAATCAGTCAGGTGCACAGGTATTAACCACCGCTATTATTTAAAAAATAAATAACTGCACACAAATCTCGTTTCATTTGTGCAATGGGGGATTCTGAAGGTACAGGCTGGATCTTCATTTGAACTAAGAGGGAAAAACAGGTAGCCAAGGATCTCAAGGGAAAAATTTGATTCTGGAACTTTCGGGGATGTCTTCATCAGTTCATAAATTCTAGGAGCAGAATTAGGCCATTCGGCCCATCTTTTCTGCCATTCAGTCATGGCTGATCTATCTCTTCCTCTCCCACACCATGGACAATTTACATTTACACCAAGCCAATTAACCTACAAATCTGCACCTCTTTGGAGTGTAAAAGCCAAATGCATTCACTTTGGTGAAACTGTGGCGAAACTGGTAAAGGACTATCTGTTGTATGTGCCGGCTGGTGGGGTGAAAGGTGAGGACCAGGGGACTGGTGATTGGTGGGGGATTAAATTTTTTTAAAGGGGTTTCTTTGTTTTCTAAACATTATTATTCTCAGATTCCATGTCCGCTGTTGAAGTTATGTCTAAATATTGACTGGCAAATGGTTGTGTGCAACGATAATCATACATTAAGTACGGCTTGTGTTAATCCCTTCGTAGATAGAGACAAAAAGCTGGAGTAACTCAGCAGGACAGGCAGCATCTCTGGAGAGAAGGAATGGGCGACGTTTTGGGTCGAGATCCTTCTTCAGACTGATGTCAGGGGAGAGGGCGGGACAGGGATAGAATGTAGTCGCAGAGAGTAAGACTGGTGGGAGGACTGGGGATGGGCAGGGGGATGGAGAGAAAGGAAAGCAAGGGCTAGTTGAAGTTAGGCAAGTCAATGTCCGCTGAGTTACTCCAGCATTTTGTGTCTACCTTCGACGTTAACCCGCAGCTGCAGTTCTTTCCTACACATGCGTTAATCCCCCCTGACCTCATTCTAGGGGCTTCAATGTGATTCATTTTGCGTAAACATTTAATGCCGTGTGAAGTGTGCGCATGTGCGCATGTGCGGGGCACTTCTAGAGTGTGCGCATGCGCGGGACATTCCCGGAGTGTGCGCATGTGCAAAGTATTTCGGGCGGGAAAGGCCTGCGGAACCAGCCATGTTTGCCAGACGTTTCTGAGTAATGTCTTAAAGAAATAAGTTGCTTAAAGCTTAAATAAAGTGAAGTAAATTACAAGTAGTGAAAGTTTCATTTACCTCACAACACCGTGGTTTCCCGCTGTCTGGCTTGGAGCAACAATGAAATCCCCGCACTGAATGGCTGGGTACAAACCCCTTGAAGAATCGATAGATGGCAAATTGGTTAATTATCTTTGCCCAAGTGTCGATACAAGAGATTTGTCCTGGTCGTTTCACAAGTATATCATTTAAGGGATCTCTTGCAGTGAATGGATCGTGGGCAATTTTTATAGATCGCCATGTCCGTTAGATTACTGCTGGTAATTCACATGGGACTAGATTTATTTTGGAAGTTTGTACTAATGTTTGCTATCTACGTAACCCACGATTACAATTGACATTCAAGCTGCTAACAAATGCATTATATAGGAGATATCTAGTCCATAAGATAGACACAAAGCATGGAGTAAAGGCAGCATCTCCAGCACTTTGCATCTATCTTTGGTATAAACCAGCATCTGGGATGTAATGCTGAGGCTCTGGAAGGTGCTGGTCAGGCCGCATTTGGAGTATTGTGAGCAGTTGTGGGCCCCATATCTGCGGAAGGATGTGCTGGCATTGGAGTGGATCCAGAGGAGGTTTACGAGAATGATCGCAGGAATGATTGGGTTAACCTATGATGAGCATTTGACGGCACTGGGCCTGTACTCGCTGGAGTTTAGAAGGACCTCATTGCAGCTTACCGAATAGTGGAAGGCCTGGATAGTGGATGTGGAGAGGGTGTTTCCACTGGTGGGAGAGTCTAGCAGACTATTCAGTCCACACAAGCACCATCCTACACACCTGGGACAATTTACAATTTTACCGAAGCCAATAAACCTACAAACCTGTACGTCTTTGGAGTTTGTATGCTGGAGTAACTCAGTGGGTCAGGGAACATTTCTGGAAGACCTGGTCAGGTGAGGTTTGTCGGACATGTACAGACATCGTTTGCACGCTGCAAGTTCTATTATAATGCAAGTCCCTCGGTGTATTGGTTTAAATAACTGACTATCTTCCAGTATGTTTAAGGGGTTTCTTAAGGGGTTGGACAAGCTAGATGCAGGAAGATTGGTCCCGATGTTGGGGGAACCCAGAACAAGGGGTCACAGTCTAAGGAGAAGGGGGAATTCCTTTAGGACCGAGATGAAGAAAACATTCTTTACACAGAGAGTGGTGAGTCTCTGGAATTCTCTGCCACAGAAGGTGGTTGAGGCCAGTTCATTGGCTATATTCAAGAGGGAGTTGGATGTGGCCCTTGTGGCTAAAGGGATCAGGGGGTATGGAGAGAAGGCAGGTACGGGATACTGAGTTGGATGATCAGCCATGATCATATCGAATGGCGGTGCAGGCTCGAAGGGCCGAATGGCCTACTCCTGCACCTATTTATCTATGTTTCAATGATTCTATGTTTGACAATGAATGTGAAAATATCAAAACACAGGCTAATAATCCTACTTAAGACCTTGTGCCGAGTGCAACTGCGGATGCTGCTGCTTATCCACTGCGACTAAGCCTCCAGAGTCCTTGAATGCATATTATTATTAACTTCAGCTGAAATAAAGCCATTTATATGGATAACAAACAGAGTGCTTTATCAAGACTGAGACACAAGGGACTACAGATGTTGGAATTAAAATAAACAAACAGGGCAGCACGGTGGCGCAGCGGTAGAGTCGCTGCCTCACAGCACCAGAGATGTGGGTTCGATCCTGACTACGGGTGCTGTCTGTACGGAGTTTGTACGTTCTCTCCGTGACCCGTGTGGGTTTTCTCCAGATTCCCCGGTTTCCTCCCACACTCCAAAGACGTACAGGTTTGTAGGTTAATTGTCTTTGGTAAAATTGTAAATTGTCCCTGGTGGGTGTAGGATAGTGTTAGTGTGCGGGGATCGCTGGTCAGCACGGACTTGATGGGCCGAAGGGCCTGTTTCCGCGCTGTATCTTTAAAAGTCTAAAAAGTTACGGAAGAAACTCTTTACCTTTTTAAAAATTGTTTTAGCTTGGTTTAGTTTAGAGGCACGGCACAGAATCAGGCCACTCGGCCCATCGAACCCACGCTGACCACCGATCCCCGCACACTAACACTATCCTACACACACTAGGGACAATTTTACATTTATACCAAGCCAATGAACCTACAAACCTGTACGTCTTTGGAGTGTGGGAGAAAACCGAAGATCTCAGAGAAAACCCACGCAGGTCACGGGGAGAACGTACAGACAAGCACCTGTAGTCAGGATCGAACCTGGTCTCTGGCGCTGCAGGGCGCTACCTCTACCGCTGCATCACCATACCACCTTACATAAAACAAAAATCAAAATGCCTTTGAAACTATATACAAGTAATCTAAGCATCTAAGTGTACGAGGGGTGGAAGATTGCAACCTTCACGTGGTCCGCCCTGTTTCGACTAATGCAATCAACTCGACGTGCACAAACGGAAGATCAAATAGAACAAGTTGGCCAACAACTTTAGGCCGTGCACGCCACATGAAAGAAGAAGAAGGAGAAGCAGTGTACGAGAACTTAAAACCACTCAACAAACGTATTTCCCTTTAGAATCAGGACATATCCCACACATTTGTCCATGAGTCTCTACAGCTGTGACATATACCTCAAGACCATTGCTACTGTAACGACAGGACCTGGTGTCCAGCCCCATTGCAGATGTTGCCTGTGGTGCTTCAGCTCAGTTTCAATAAATCCTGTTTGACTTGGCAATAAATCAACACAGCTCCGGATATGAGTGGATATCTACACAAGGTAAAGTCAGATTCAACAAAGGTCAGTTCACAAAAGCAAATCCTCATTTGTCTTTGGCCTACAGTAGAGTTTTGCCATGGGATCATAAATCATTCATTATTTATTTCCCTGCTACCGTCATCTCCTGGAACTCAAATTCACATTTTCTAACTTAAAGCCCTGTCCCACGGTACGAGTTCATTCCAAAAGCTCTCCCGAATTTGCCCTGATTCGAACTCGGAGATTTACGGTAATGGCCACTCGTCGGTACTCGGGGCTCTCGTGGACATTTTTTAATAAGTTAAAGAATCTTCACGAGTCTTCCCGTGCTTACGTGCCGTTAGCGAGTCTTCCCGAGTACCTGCCGTTAGTGTTTAGAGCCTTGAAGAGACGTCCCCGAGCTCCGACGTACCCGCTACGTTCATTGTCCGTGCTTAAACTCGTACCGTGGGACAGGGCCATTAGTTTAGAGATACAGGGCGGAAACAAGGCATTCGGATCACAGAGTCCGCGCCGACCAGCGATTCCCGTTACGGTAACGCTAGGCTACACGCACTTGGGACAATTTACAATTTTACCAAAGCTAATTATCCTGCAAACCTGAACGTCTTTGGAGTGTGGAAGGAAAACTGGAGCACCTGAGAAAACCCACGTCACGGGGAGAACGTACAAACTCCGTACAGCCAATACCCGAGATCAGGATCGAACCCGGGACTCTGGCGCTGTGAGGCAGCAACTCTACCGCTGCGCCACCGTTCCGCCTACAAAGTTCAGGAGCAGCTTCCTCGCAACATTGTACGTTGTCCCTGTGGCCTGCGTGGGTTTTCTCCTGGAGCTCTGGTTTCCTCCCACACTCCAAAGGCGTACAGGTCTGTCGACTAATTGGCTAGTGTGCGGGATGATCGCTGGTCGGTGCGGACTCGGTGGACCGAAGGGCCTGTTTCCGCGCTGCCTCTCTGAACTAAACTAACCCTGTCAACAGAGAAGGAATGGGTCATGTTTCGGGTCGAGACCCTTCTCCATTCCTTATCTCCAGAGAGGCTGCCTGTCCCGCTGAGTTACTCCAGCATTTTGTGTCTGTCTTTGGTTTAAACCAGCAGCCGCAGTTCGTTCCTACACATTAAACCTGTCAACAACAGGGCAATTGCTCCTGTATTTGGTTTCATATCTTCCTTACTCATGTCCTGGCACTGTTCCTAATATCACAACGCACTGTATTGATTATAAAATGCATGTCCCACTGGTCTGTTGATGCACGTTGCACAAATGCTTAATGATGGATCCAAATTGGTTAAAGCTCATTGAACTGGTTCTAACCACCTGTAACGTGGCTCGACATTGACAAATGATGAGGGTGAATAGAAGAAGAGAAGCCTCAACGTGGAGCAGTTATGATGCTTGTTCTACAAGGGTACTAGGAAGCATAAAACCCATAAAATAAGTTGAAGATAAGGGTGAACTTTGCAAACAGTGAAGGTGGATGAAACATATTTTGTGCATCTTTTTTAGTTCAGTTTAGTTTAGAGATACAGCACGGCAACAGGCCCTTCGGCCCATCGAGTCCGCACCAACCAGCGATCCCCGCACACTAACACTATCCTACACACACTGGGAACAATTTACAATTATACCAAGCTGATTCACCGACAAACCTGCACGTCTTTGGAGTGGAAGAAACCCGAGAACACCCGGGGAAAACGCACGCAGGTCACGCGGAGAACGTACAAACTCCGTACAGACGGCACCCGTAGTCGGGCTCAGGGGCGGAAAACCCTGGAGAGCCAGAGGGGAGACGTTCCCTCCATGTTTTGAGAGGTGGGGGACATCCCCCCCAGGTTTTTGTCATCTGGATTTTAAAATCTCCGCTTTCCGCGAGACAGTGGAGGTGGGACTGCTGATCGAGGGCGCCGATTGGACGAGAGAGACGTCGGTCAGCAGGCAATGGGGACGGGACATGATGATTCAGTGCGGTGATTGGAGGAGGGAGACGTGGCACAGACCTGCGCCTCATCCACAGCCAGGATCGATCCCGGCTGGGTCCCCGGCGCTGTCCTGTCCCGTCCCCCACCCGAGTCCCCCCCCCCACCCCCCACCCCCCCCCACGGGTGGCCAGAGACTTTCGGCAAGCAGACGCCCACAGCCAGCGCAGAGAAGCAGCGCTAAACCCAGCTCATACCCAAATATGGGCAGCGTGGAGAAGCAGCACTGGTATCCTGTCAGTCCAAGCACGGCTGTAGGTTAACCCAGCGAGACAGGCAGAGTTGAGCTGCATTTAGCGCTGGATTGAGCCTCTGAAGCCTCGCGCATGCGTGTGTGAATGTGCGTATGCGCGCGCGGCCGCCAAATAATTGTGTCCCCCCGTCCACCGGTCCCCTCCATGTTTTGATAGTGAGTTCCGTGCCTGGTCGGGCTCAAACCCGGGTCTCAGCAGCAGCTTTACCGCTGCGCCACAATATTGCCCTATCTGTGAGCTAAGATAATGGTGAACACTCACCTGCAATTTCATTTTGATAATTGGCTGATAATTGAATTTACTGCGCCTATGTCATAAATAATTGATATATAATTGAATATAAATCTACCATAGTGTAGGAACAAACAAAAGGGCATAGAAAGAAAGAGCCATAGACTGATACAGCGTGGAAACAGGCCCTTCGGCCCAACTTGCCCACACATGTCCCAGCTGCACTAGTCCCACCTGCCTGCGTTTGGCCCATATTCCTCCAAACCTGTCCTATACATGTACTTGTCTAACTGTTTCGCAAATGTTGCGATAGTACCTGCCTCAACTACCTCCTCCGGCAGCTCGTTCCATACACCCTCCACTCTTTGTGTGAAAGACCTACCCCTCAGGTTCATATTAAATCTTTCTCCCCCCCACCTTATGATTCTCGATTACTCAACTCAGGGGCAAGGGATGGTGCATTTAACCAATCTATTCCTCCCATCATTTTGTACACCTGTATAAGATCCCTCTTCCTCCTGCGCTCCAAGGAATACAGTCCCAGCCTACTCAACATCTCCCTATAGCTCAGACCGTCTAGTCCTGGCAACATCCTCGTATATCTTCTCTGCCTCCTTTCCAGCTTGACAACGTCTTTCCTATAACATGGTGCCCAAAACTGTGCTCTAAATGCGGCCTCACCAACATCTAATACACCTGCAACATGACCTCCCAACTTCTATACTCAATATAGACACAAACTGTTGGAGTAACTCAGCGGGACAGGCAGCATCTCTGGAGAGAAGGAATTGGTGACATTTTTGGTCGAGGCCCTTCTTCAGTCTGAAGTCTGAAGTCTGAAGAACGGTCTCAACCCGAAACGTCACCCATTCCTTCTCTCCAGAGATGCTGCCAGTCCCGGCTGAGTTACTCCAGCATTTTGTGTCTATCTTTGGTGTAAACCAGCATCTGCAGTTCCTTCCGACACATTCTGGACTCAATACTCTGAAGGCCAATGTGCCAAAAGCCTTTTCGACCACCCAGTCTACCTGTGATGCCACTTTCAACAAGTTACGCACTTGCACACCTGGGTCCCTCTGCTCTACAACACTCACCGGAGCCCGACCATTCGCTGTCCTGCCCGTGTTAGTGCTCTCAAACTGCTCTCAAACACCTCAAGGGCCTTTTCTGATTTTTTCGGCGACTGCGGGCATCATTGACTGACGTATATCAGGTCTCCGAAAAATATGCGGCGTAACGCGCGGTGTTTTTTCAAGTGTCGCAACATTTTTTGTGTTGCCGCTCGATGTTTGAAATGTTCAAAATCTTTTGGCGACGCTGATATGACGCCGGCAAGTGGGACAGTCCCTTCACACTTCTCTGTATTAAATTCCACCAACCATTCCTCAGCTAGGAGGTATAGAGAAAGTTTGAAGGGGGTATTTTTGGCACACTCATACACAAGGTGGTTGGAATCTGGAATTTGCATCAGTTAAAAAGTTGTAGAGGAAGTTGTAACAATCAAACCGGCCTTTGACACAGTTTGGAAATGTTCCCGCTGACTTGGGGAATTGCCATGAAAGATTCAGTGCTGTACAACACAGATCAGGAATAAATAATGCCTTTTCTTTTGTCTTCATCTTCTAGATTGAAGACTGCAGAAGCCCCTGGGAAGGTCCTTGAGTGTGTCCTTCATAAGATGATAGAGCCCGCTGCTTAATGCATTACTACGGTTCAGATAAGGCATTAGGTAAAGGTGACATACAACATTCATTTTTTTTTTCAATGCACTGATCTGAATGCTTAAACTTAGAAGATAATTATTGCACCTTAGGAATCGGCTCTCCACATTTGTAAGTGTCCGTAGTATAATCTCATAAAAAAGATAAGCTGCTTTTTATCAGCTCCACTAATATCATTCAGCCGGCTTCAGGGACAGTCGCCATTAAACTGGGCTCCTTTCCATATTCATGTATCGACCTTAGATTCTTGCTGTTATCAACAGATTGTTCGACATCGAGCATGGGGACTTCCACAACAATGCTGAAGGTGCCTGGAGAAGTGTCTCGAACCGACACCCAATCCTTCTATCCAGAGATGCTGCCTGTCCCGCTGAGTTACCCCTTCAGGATAGGAAGGACGTGGAGAGGATGTTTCCACTAGTGTGAGTGTCCAGGACTAGAGGTCACAGCCTCGCAATTAAAGGAAGTTATTTTTGGAAGGAGATGAGGAGAAATTTCTTTAGTCAGAGGGTGGTGAATTCATCGCCACAGAAGGCTGCGGAGGCCAAGTCAATGGATATTGTTAAGGCAGAGATAGATAGATTCTTGATTAGAACGGGTGTCAGGGGTTACGGGGAGAAGGCAGGAAAATGGGATTAGGAGGCAGAGATCAGCCATGATTGAATGTCAGACTCGATGGGCTGAATGGCCTCATTCTACTTCTATAACTTGTGAACTTGTGTGAACTTTGTGTCCTTTGTGAATGAACCAGCATTCACAGATCTCCAGCTCAGTTGAGTTTATTGTCACGTGTACCGGGGTACAGTGAGAAGCTTTTGTTGCGTGCTAACCAGTCAGTGGAAAGACAATACATGATTACTATCAAGTTGTCTACAGTGTACAGATACATGACAAGGGAATAACGTTTAGTGCAAGCCAGTAAAGTCCGATCAAAGAAAGTCCGAGGATCTCCAATGAGGCAGATAGTAATTCAGGACTGCTCTCTGGTTGTGGTAGGATAGAAACATAGAAACATAGAAAATAGGTGCAGGAGTAGGCCATTCGGCCCTTTGAGCCTGCACCGCCATTCAATATGATCATGGCTGATCATCCAACTCAGTATCCCATACCTGCCTTCTCTCTATACCCCCTGATCCCCTTAGCTCCAAGGGCCACATCTAACTCCCTCTTAAATATAGCCAATGAACTGGCCTCAACTACCTTCTGTGGCAGAGAATGCCACAGATTCACCACTCTCTGTGTGAAAAATGTTTTTCTCATCTCGGTCCCAAAAGACTTCTCCCTTATCCTTAAACTGTGACCCCTTGTTCTGGACTTCCTCAACATCGGGAATAATCTTCCTGCATCCAGCCTGCCCAACCCCTTAAGAATTTTGTAAGTTTCTATAAGATCCCCCCTCAATCTTCTAAATTCTAGCGATTACAAGCCGAGTCTATCCAGTCTTTCTTCATATGAAAGTCCTGCCATCCAAGGAATCAGTCTAGTGAACCTTCTCTGTACTCCCTCTATGGCAAGAATGTCTTTCCTCAGATTAGGAGACCAAAACTGTACGCAATACTCCAGGTGTGGCCTCACGAAGACCCTGTACAACTGCAGTAGAACCTCCCTGCTCCTATACTCAAATCCTTTTGCTATGAATGACAACATACCATTCGCTTTCTTCACTGCCTGCTGCACCTGCATGCCTACTTTCAATGACTGGTGTACCATGACACCCAGGTCTCGTTGCATCTCCCCTTTTCCTAATCGGCCACCATTCAGATAATAGTCTACCCTCCTGTTTTTGCCACCAAAGTGGATAACCTCACATTTATCCACATTATACTGCATCTGCCATGCATTTGCTCACTCACCCAACCTATCCAAGTCACCTTGCAGCCTCCTAGCAACTTCCTCACAGCTAACACTGCCCCCCAGCTTCGTGTCATCCGCAAACTTGGAGGTGTTGCATTCAATTCCCTCATCCAGATCATTAATATATATTGTAAATAGCTGAGGTCCCAGCACTGAGCCTTGCGGTACCCCACTAGTCACTGCCTGCCATTCTTTAAAGGACCCGTTTACTCCTACTCTTTGCTTCCTGTCTGCCAGCCAGTTCTCTATCCACATCAACACTGAACCCCCAATACCGTGTGCTTTAATTTTGTACACTAATCTCTTATGTGGGACCTTGTCGAAAGCCTTCTGAAAGTCCAGATATAACACATCCACAGGTTCTCCCTTATCCACTCTACTAGTTACATCCTCGAAAAATTCTATAAGAGTAGTCAGACATGATTTACCTTTCATAAATCCATGCTGACTTTGTCCAAGGATGGTTCAATTGCCTGATAACAGCCGGGAAGAAACTGGCCCAAAATCTGGAGGTGTGCGTTTTCACACTTCTGTACCTTTCACCTGATGGGAGAGGGGAGAAGAGGGAGTGGCTGGGGTGCGGCTCATCCTTGATTATGCTGCAGTTTGCCGGGAGAAGGCAGGAACGGGGTACTGATTGGGGATGATCAGCCATGATCACATTGAATGGCGGTGCTGGTTCGAGGGGCCGAATGGCCTACTCGTGCACCTGTTGTCTATTGTCTATTGTCTGGATGATGCTATACCTCAATTATTACACTTAAGATTTGCCTGCAAAATGGCTTCCCTCCTCCCCCCCAGAATATAAATGTAGACCAAGGTCGCTGTAACCTTCCGGAAATGTGACTGTTTTTCATCGCAACACTGTTTTCAAAATGAAGAAAAATAATACAATGTAAAAGCACGAATCTTGCAATAAAATGGCCATAAAATGAGTCACTTTCTGCAGTCACTGCGATTTTAATTGTATGTAAATTCTGATTGCTTTGCTCATTTGCAGAGTCCTGGGAACAATTGCATCTCATGGGCATGACAGGGAAATAATGATAAAGCTCGTGTGTGTGGAATGGCTGCAATCGCTGTAGATTGGGGGGGGGGGGGGGGGGGACAAATTGGATGCATAAGCAATAATGGACAAGTGGGACTCTGGAGGTTTGTGCAGGAAGGAACTGCAGGCGCTGGTTTAAATCAAAGACAGACACAAAAAACTGGAGTAACTCAGCGGGACAGGCAGCATCTCTGGAGAGAAGGAATGGGTGACGATTTTGGTCGAGACCCTTCTTCAGACTGAAGGTCACGGGAATGAGAAAGGAGAGATATAGAGGATGAAGTGGAGAGATAAAGAACAATGAATGAAAGGTATGGAAACAACATAATGATGAAGGGCTTGTTTCCACGCTGTACCTCTAAATTCTAAAGTAAACTGATTTGAGGCGTTGTATTTGGACTCCGACTGCCATTGCGTACATTCATGCATTCCTTTGGTGTGCTGAGATTAATGCAAGGGTCAATTTTTACAGCATGGCTAGAAGGCAGGTTGGATTATTGGACATATTCAGTGCTCCTTGCAGAGGAAGCTTGTTGGCTTATCAAGGAGCAATCAAATGAGCAGAGCTGGATTTTGGTCTGAACTACAGAAACATGGATCACTTCCAACGTAATCAGGAGAGCTCGGTTGGAGATAGGAGCAGGAGGCTATTAAACCTCTTGCGTTTGGTCTGTATATTCATGCTTTAGAGAAACAGGCCATTCGGCCCACTGAGCCCATGTTGAAAATTGATCACCCGTTACATCGATTAGTCCTATGTTTTATCGCTGTTTCACATCCCACATTATTGGGGTTAATTTACCCAAGCCAATTAACCTACAAACCTGTGCATCATGAGAGTGTGGGAGGAAACCGGAGCACCCGGAGAAAACCCACGCAGGTCACAGGGAGAATGTGCAAACTCCGTACAGACAGCACCCGTAGTCAGGATCGAACCCGGGTCACTGGCGCTGTGAGGCAGCACAGCCATCCTGCTGTCCTCACTCTACATTATGGATTCAATGGCACTTTTTAATCTGTTCCCCGCATTCCTGGAGTTCCCCATCGTCCAAAACACAATCACAGCCTCGGATATGTTCAATAACTTTCCAGGGGGGCAAAGAGTGAGAGATTTTCAACTCTTTGGGAAGAGCGGCACGGTGGCGCAGCGGTAGAGTTGCTGCCTTACAGCGCCAGCGACCCGGGTTCCATCCTGACCATGGGGTGCTGTCCGTACCAACTTTGTACGTTCTCCCCGTGGGTTTTCTCAGGGATCTCCGGATTCCTCCCACGCTCCGAATTTTCCACCCACACTCCAAAATTCCCACACTCCCACAATTGTTAATTGTCCGTAGTGTGTGTTGGATAGTGCAAGTGTGCGGGGATCGCTGGTCAGCGTGGACTCGGTGGGCCGAAGGGCCTGTTTCCGCACTGTACCTCTAAACTAAACTAAACTAAACTAAATATCTCCTCATTATTTTGATCAACAGAAAATATTCCTCTCTGAGTTATCCATTTGGTCTAAAACTCGGGTACTATTTTAATTCACGCAATGTAAAAGCACGCACTAAAGAACTCGTCTCAAATAATTACAACCCAAATGACCAAGAGCTAGGGTAGGAGGTACAGTGAGGGATAGCAGTCTTCTTAACCATTAGCCATCAAGATAGATAGCTTAATACAGTATTTGCACCCGCTGTGTAAAATGAAGTTTCAAGGTCCATGTTAAGGTTACACAATTAGATTATTAATCAGACTTGATGGACTTTTTTTAACTAATACATCTTGGAAAAGAAAGCGTATTATTTCACGTTGCTGGGATTACTTCTCATGTTGTTTGAATTATGAGCGCCTTTGAACACCAGAGCCACCTTGTATGGTTAAGACATGAGAAGCTTACTGATAACATCTGTCCCACGGTACGAGTTCATTCCAAGAGCTCTCCCGAGTTTGCCCTGATTCGAACGCGGAGATTTACGGTAATGGCCACTCGTCGGTACTCGGGGCTCTCGTGGACATTTTTCAACATGTTGAAAAATCTTCACGAGTCTTACCTGCAGTTAGCGAGTCTTCCCCAGTACCTGCCGTTAGTGTTACGAGCCGCTAAGCGACGTCCCCGAGCTTCGACGTACCCGCTACGTTCATTCTCCGTGCTTACCACGAGTTTGATTTTTCTTAAACTCGGGAGAGCTCTTGGAATTAACTCGTACCGTGGGACAGGGCCATGACCCATCACTTCTTTTTATTAGGCTACCTCTTGTGCAACAATGATACGGTGTGTTTACAAACAGGCCCTTCAGCCCCACTTGCCCACACTGAGACACCATCATCATCCAATGTAGATTGTCTACAGCAGGGTTCCCAACCTTTTTCCTCCCGTTTACCCCGGCCACTTTAATAGCACAGGAAAATGTTATTTCACTTATTAATGACCAATTAATGGTGAAAACAATGCCGGTATACCAGAACCAAACACAGTCAGTCAATGAGGAAAAATATGTACACACCCAGAATCAACAAATGTACCCCACGACAAGGCAAAGTTTACCCCAAGTTGTGAACCCTTAGTCTCCACCATCTATATTAGCCCCGCCTGCCTTCGGCCCAGATCCCTCTAAACCTGTCCCATCCATGCACCTGTCTAAATGTTTCTTGAACGTTGCCACATTTCCAGTCTCAACTTTCTCCTCTGCCAGCTCGTTCCATACACCCACCACCTTTTGTGTGAAAAAGTTACCCCTCAGGTTCCGATTTCATCTTTCCCCCCCACCTCACCCTAAATCTATCACCTCTGATTCTTGATTTCCCTACTACTTTCCCTACCCTCATCCTCCTGCGCTCCAAGGAATAGAGTCCCAGCCTACTCAACCTCTCCCTACAGCTCACACCCTCTGGTCCTGGCAATATCCTTGTAAATCTTCTCTGGAACATTTCCAGCTTGACAACACCATTCCTACACCATGGTGCCCAGAACTGAACACAATGCTCTAAATGGGGCCTCACCAACGTCTTAACTTCAACGTGGCCTCCCAACTTCTATACTCAACATGTAGGAAGGAACTGCAGGTGCTGGTTTAATCTGAAGGTAGACAAACAAATAGCTGGAGTAACTCAGCGGGACAGGCAACATCTCTGGGGAGAAGGAATGGGTGACGTTTCGGGCCGAGACCCTTCTTCAGACACCCGTTCAGATCTGTTGGCTTCATGCATCTGCACAAAATCAACTTCTGGAATCTTAAATGTTAAGAAACATGGGATTGGAGGTGAAAGTTGTGTGCCAGTACTTTCTTGTTTGTCGAAAAAGCCCTGACGTTGACAAAGTTGCTGCTTGGCTGCCGATATACTGATGTGCTGTGCAAACATTTTCTAATTGTTCTGAAACTAATTGAAAGCTGAGAGCCAATTAATATATCATCCTACATCCCCCATTTACAGCACAGCATGTGGTAAATGCGGCAGAAGTAGTGAACAATCTATTTGCCATTGATCCACACCATTTAGACATGGTGATATTAAAACTGCCCGACAATTAAGTAATCTCGCAAGTCACTATCATTTTGTGTCTTTACTCTTCTGCAGATGCCGGTTTACACCGAAGGTAGACACAAAACGCTGGAGTAACTCGGCGGGACAGGCAGCCTCTCTGGTGAGGAGGAATGGGCGACGTTTCGGGTCGAGATCCTCCTTCAGACTCATTTTGGAGATCGCTGGTCCCATGTCAAGAGTGCCTGCCCCTTTTCCGGGGTCTCGTGGTGTTGGAGAGACTACGCCCTGTCCACAGGCACCCTGGGGGATTTCGGGGACCGCTGGGCATCGCTGGGGGTTGAATGCATCCTCGACAAGGATTGTCACGTAGTGTACATAGTGTACAGTAGTTTATTGAGTATATTTGTTTGTCTTGTCTTGTGGTTGTGGTTTCTCTTTTCTTTTATTGTATTGTAAATATTATTTTTAATAATTGAGTAGAATTGAGGAGGACATTGGTGGTTGAGGAGGTGCGGCGACAGGAGGAGGCCGCAAGAAGTGCAAAGGCGGTCTCTCTTGCCAAACAGGGGCAATGGATGCAGTGGGAAGGTGTGGAGCGGAGGAAGATCAGCTGGAAAGAGCTATGGGAAATGGAATCAAGCACGATCAGCTTCATCATCAGAGCAACACATGACGTGCTTCCATCACCAAAGAACCTCCATCAGTGGTACGGCGAGGATCCAACCTGTGCCCTCTGTCCAACTCCAGCGACCCTCAAACACATCATGGTCGGCTGCAAGTCCAGCCTCATGCAAGGAAGATACACATGGCGGCATAATCAGGTGCTAAAAATCCTGGCAACAGCTCTTGAGAACAGGCGGTGTGCGACCAACTCCTTGCCTCCGAGAGCAGCAACCCCCCCCCCCCCCCCACCCTAAAGGGCAACAAACTTTGTCCGAGAAGGACAGAAAACGCCTAAACATCCTTCCACCAGATCAGAAGAAGGAAACCTATGCAGGGCCCGTGACTGGAGGATGTTGGCAGACATCGGCCGACAACTAATCTTTCCACCTGAAGTTGCTCTAACCAACCTCAGGCCAGACTTGGTGTTCTGGTCCCCTTCACAGAAGACTCCTTACATCATAGAGCTCACAGTTCCATGGGAGAACTCTGTTGAGGAGGCCTATGAGCGTAAGAAGCTGCGCTACGCAGAGCTTGCAGCAGAGGCAACGCAGCGTGGCTGGAACATCAAAGTCTATCCAGTTGAAGTGGGATGCAGAGGATTTGTTGCATCATCTACCATCAGACCCGCTGAAGGAGCTTGGAATCCACGGTCAGGCTCTGCGGAAGACCATAAGATCACTCTCAGATGCGGCTGAAAGAAGCAGCCGTTGGATTTGGCTCAAGCGGAAACACCCATGCTGGGCCCCCAAGTACATCATGGTGAATCTTTGGGACAGTTTGACACGGGACACACGCTGAGGGCTGATCATCCTGCAGCGGGCCGCCCTTGTGGAGGGTGTATAGTGTTAAAAGGCCGAAACACCCAGTGAAGCAAGGGTACACTACTGATGATGTGTCCTGTGCCCAACTGTCCTGAACGTTACCCAGGCCAAGATATACGTATACGTATACGTATCCCCCCCCCCCGCCCCGATGTTGAGCATCTACCACTCTCAACAATCAATGAATGTCGTGAAATGCTCCCCACCTACTGACACAAGGGACTTCTTAACACCTTGTCCTGTGTATTTGATTCTTTTGATTAAAAAAAAGAGTGAGGTGTATTTTATACGCCAGGTAGAGTTGCCACCTCTCAGCACCACAGACCTGGGTTCGATCCTGACTATGGGCGCTGCCTCTGCAGAGTTTTATGTTCACCCCGGGACCTGCGTGGATTTTCACCGGGTGCACCGGTTTCCTCGCACACTCCAAAGACGTAAGGTTTGTAGGTATTGGTATAATTGTAAATTGTGTAGGTAGTGTTAGTGCAACTGGACTGCTGATGCACTTTGCACAAATGTTTAACAGTGAAACCAAAATGTTTAAAGTTCATTGAAATGGCCTGTAAGGTTTTAGACAATAGACAATAAACAATGGGTGCAGGAGGAAGCCATTCGGCCCCTCGAGCCAGCACCACCATTCAATGTGATCATGGCTGATCATCCCCAATCAGTACCCCGTTCCTGCCTTCTCCCCATATCCCCTGACTCCGCTATCTTTAAGAGCCCTATCTAGCTCTCTCTATAAAGCATCCAGAGAACGAGCCTCCACCGCCCTCTGAGGCAGAGAATTCCACAGACTCGCAACCCTTTACGTGAAAAAGTGTTTCCTCGTCTCCGTTCTAAATGGCTTACCTCTTATTCTTAAACTGTGGCCCCTGGTTCTGGACTCCCCCAACATCGGGAACATGTTTCCTGCCTCTAGTGTGTTCAAACCCTTAATCTATATTACTAAAAGTCTGATCTTGACCGGTTTTGGCTCGCTGTGCTGTGATTTCCGAGAGAACGCCGCCACCTACGGCCGTCATTTTTAGCCAGCTCGCAAAGAGTCCCCCTCCCCCTTCCGGGACCCGGGGATTTTTCCCATCGATGAAAAATCAGAGAGATATTAATGTTTTTAACAAATTCCCCATTCTCTCTGCTGCCCCTGCTGGGGGGAGGGAGAGGGGCTATAAAACCAGGGAGTGGTGTGCCTCACTCAGTCTCTGCAAGATGGAGGAATAAGAGGGTCATGTCTCTCTGAGCTCTGAATAGCACTGGACACATGTCTACTCAACTGTGAGTGTCCTTAATGTGGTTTGAAAATGAAAATATGGTTGGTTTGTGGTAATAAGGCACTGCCTGCAAATGTTTGTTTGGGGGCTTTGGCTTGAAGTGAAAAGGCACTGCCTGCAAATGGTGGCTTGGGGGCTTTGGCTAACTTCCTGTTTGCACTGTGTATTGATTTTAGATAAAATGCTACCACTTACGGCTGTGATGTTTGGCCATCTTACTCAGTCCCCCTCCGCTCAGTAGGTGCATAGGTTTCTTCCCATTAAAAGTAAAATAAAAGTGTTATTACTATTTTAAAAATGTTGAGAATCTCTCTCCTGTAAATGAAGGCCACACCTTTTCCGGTGGGAGGGGGAGGGGTTATAAAATGCGGAAGTGTGTGTGTGGCTCAGTCTCTGCATGATGGGGGAGGGAGAGGTCACGACTCTGTCTGAGCTGTGAATAAACTGAACACACTGAATGTCTACTGTGTTTGGTGTTTTGTGTGGTTTTATGGTGGTTTCACCCTGCTTGAAATGGTATGAAACTGCATTTGAATTTGGTGGCCTTGCATCCTGCTTGAAGTGGTATGGAACTGCATTTGAATTTGGTGGCCTTGGATCCAGCTTGAATAGTTATGAAACTGCATTTGAATTCGGTGGCCTTGCACCCTGCTTGAAGTGGTAGGAAACTACACTTGAATTTGGTGTCCTTGCACCGTGCTTGAAATGGTAGGAAAATTGATTTTAATTTGGTGGCCTTGCACCCTGCTTGAAATGGAATTTCAAGGAATAGCCGTGAGTCAATTGCCAGCCCACTAGCTGTGAGTGAGCTGCCAGCACATCAGGCTTGAGGGACTGAGCTGCCACCCAAAGAACCCAAACCAGTGCCCCAGAAAGCCTCCCCACAGGCCACCAATATTGGAATTGGTGGAGAGGTGGAATATTGCGTCGGGGGACCAGCCCTCCCGTGTGAACATGGGACCCAGCGGGTCCCACTTAGTCTAGTAATCTTATATGTTTCAATAAGATCCCCTCCCATCCTTCTAAATTTCAGAGAATACAAGCCCAGCTGCTGCATTCTATCAACATATGACAGTCCCGTCATCCCGGGGATTACTCCGAGATCTCCAGTTCTGAGGCTCCTGCCCCATTTCCCCGCTGGTAGCAGCATGTTCAGTGTGGCCAGGCTGGTGTGATGATATTGGGTGCCCTTTTGAACAGAGCTCCCTGTATATCCCTTCAATGGTAGAAAGGTCAGTACTTCTGTTAAACCATGTAATGCCCATTTCTTTCCAATTCTCACATTAGCGACCGCTGAGTGAAATTATTTTGGCATCTATTACACGTGCGGGCACCAACATTATTCAAAGTCACTGGAATATAGAAGGATGAGAGGGGATCTTATAGAAACATATAAAATACTTAAGGGATTGGCCAGGCTAGATGCAGGAAAAATGTTCTTGATGTTGTGGGAGTCCAGGATCAGGGGGCACACAGTTTAAGAATAAGGGGTAGGCCATTTAGGACTAAGATGAGGAAAAAAAATTTCACCCAGAGAGTTGTGAACCTGTGTAATTCACTGCCGCAGAAGGCAGTGGAGGCCAATTTACTGGATGTTTTCAAGAGTGGACGAGTTCGCTTTAGCTCCTGGGGCTAACGGAATCAAGGGATATGGGGAGAAAACAGGAACGGGGAACTGATTCTGGATGATCAGCCATGATCATATTGAATGGCTGCGCTGGCTCGAAGGGCCAAATGGCCTACTCCTGCACCTATTTTCTATGTTTCTAAAGTGCAAAGTCCGGTCGATCCGCGCGCTCGATGTACTGGAACAGTTCCCGTGAGCTGACGTCCTCTCCTCTCCTGGCCATCTTTGCGTTCCGGGGGCACCCTCTGCTGAGTTACTCCAGCATTTTGTGTCTATCTTCGAACGAAGCAGGGGGTTGGACAAAACTGCTTTGCTAACTCATGCCTCCTGGAGTCTAATGTGCGATGTTAATTGTTCACAGTTTGCATTCAATATAGGAAATGTACAGTCAAATTAAATGTTTGTTTGTCTTTCAACAAATACCAACTATTTTTTTTGGGGAGTGCAGCTTATGTCGCTATTAGAAGATTGACACAAAATGCTGCAGTCACTCTGTGGGACAGGCAGCATCTCTGGAGAGAAGGAATGGGTGACCTTTCGGGTCGAGACCCTTCTTCCTTAATGTAATCTGTACCTTTAGAATAGAGATGAGGAGGAAATTCCTTTAATCAGAGGGTGGTGAATCTGTGGAACTCTTTGCCACAGAAGGCTGTGGAGGCCAAGTCAGTGGATATTTTTAAGGCAGCGATAGGTAGATTCTTAATTAGTGCGGGTGTCAGGGGTTATGGGGAGAAGGCAGGAGAATGGGGTTGGGAGGGAGACATAGATCATGGTTGAATGGCGGGGTTGATTTGATGAGCCGAATGGCCTAATTCTGTTTGTGAGACTTATGTACATAAGATCTTAGGAACTGTCCATTTTCCTACACATCTGCTGCCTGACCGGTTGAGTTTCTCCAGCAGTTTAGAATAGACTTTGAAGCATTTTGAGTCATTCGGAGGGTATCATAGGGTTTTCCTTCTTCAGGTAAAGCTGTGAATTCAGTTCCTTGACAGTTGTGTAAGAAGGAACTACAGATGTGTAGGAAAGAATTGCAGATGCTGGTTTACACTGAAGATAGACACAAAATGTTGGAGTAACTCAGCGGGACAGGCAGCATCTCTGGAGAAAAGGAACAGGTGATGTTTCGGGTCGAGACCATTCCTCAGACTGGGACTATCGCACATTTAAGAAGCAATTAGTCAGGTAAATGGATAGGACAAATTTAGAGGGATGTGGACCAAATGCAGGCAGGTGGGACTAGTGTAGATAGGAAATGTTGGTCAGTGTGTGCAGTGTTCTGCTTCCATGCTCTGTTTTTCTAAGGGTCTCGAGTCACCTATTCCTTCTCTCCAGAGATGCTGCCTGACCCACCGAGTTTCTCCAGCATTTTGTGTCTATCTTCCTTGACAATCGGATCTATTGTTCGTCTCCACAACGTGTTAAACGAGACCGAACATCAACACAATCATATTTTTCCTTCCCACCTCATCCATCACAGCCACGCTGTGCTGCTGACATTGATGTCGGAGATAAAAGCCACCTAAACGTTTTGTGGAAGTGGTTACTCTTCATTAAGCCATCTCAGTGAGCGAGCGGTGGCTGGTGATTTCTCCATGGCCAGACCTAACAGTATGTCAACGTTGAACACTCTCTGGTGACTCACGGGGATGGAATAAAATCTAATTTGTCCCAACATTGTCTCCCAACCTCTCATAGATTGTCTTCAATCTGTCTCAATGGACCACTGCACGAGAGTGGTTCTCCCAAAGAACAACCCATCGACCACATTCAGTGCCTGGAGGTCAGATATCCATCACTGGAACCTGAAACCCTTGCTATTATGTGTAGGAAGGAACTGCAACTGCTGGTTTAGACCGACAATATAAAGTACATAACAATTTACTTGCCATTGATCCACATCATTTAGATGTGGTAATATTAAAACTGCCAGACAATTAGACAATAGACAATAGGTGCAGGAGTAGGCCATTCGGCCCTTCGAGCCAGCACTGCCATTCAATGTGATCATGGCTGATCATCCCCAATCAGTACCCCGTTCCTGCCTTCTCCCCATATCCCCTGACTCCACAAATTAAGTACTGGATGTCGCAAGTCCATATAATTTTGTCTTTACTCTACAAGTGGTATATTTTGAGATGTGTGGAAAAGAACTGCAGATGCTGGTCTCAATCCAGGATAGACACAAAATGCTGGGGTAACTCAGCGAGACAGGCGGCATCCCTGGAGAGAAGGAATGGGTGACGTTTCGGGTCGAGACCCTTCCTCATACAGCTTTGTGCCCAACTTCCCAGCTACCCAGCCAATGTCACCCTCACCATTGTGATGGATATTAACCATATAACCATATAACAATTACAGCATGGAAACAGGCCTTCTTGGCCCTTCCAGTCCGTGCCGACCATTTATTTTCCCCTAGTCCCATCTACCTGCACTCAGACCATACCCCTCCATTCCCTTCCCGTCCATATACCTATCCACTTTACTTTTAAATGTTAAAATCGATCCTGCCTCCACCACTTCAGCTGGAAGATCATTCCACACAGCCGCCACTCTCTGAGTAAAGAAGTTCCCCCTCATGTTACCCCTAAACTTCTGTCCCTTAATTCTCATGTCATTGTATGTGCAAGTGACGAATAAAACGGACTTGACTCCAGGCACCCACTACTCTCTGTGTAAAATAAAATATGTGATTCAGGCCCATAAACAGCACCATTAATAGACCAATACAGAAATTGTAGCCTCTTATAAAGTATCGTCAAACCCTGAATGCAACGTCAGTCCAAGGTAACATTGTCTTCACACCTTCAATGGTTCAATGATACTTTATTGTCACATGTACCAAGGTACAGTCAGATTCCTTGTTTTACAAGGTATGCAAAGAGTTGCTATATAAAGGGCAGTTACAGAGTGACCAATGTCGACCCCAATGGTCCCCCTTTGTCCTCACAGTGCCCTCACCCCACCAAGTCACTCTTTCTTCTCAACAGCCCCCACCCCCACACTGGTTCCCTCTATGTTCTTGGCTCCCCTCTCTCCCCCCCTCTCTCCCTCCCCCTCGCCCCCCATGCCGGGTTCTCTTTGTTCTCAGCGGCTATCGCTGGTCGGCACACACTCGGTGGGCCGAAGGGCTTGTTCCCTCGCTGTATCTCCAAACTAAAACATTAACACATCGCAGGGGGCCTTGGCCTTTTTCTTTATAACATCAGCACTGTGTCAGGGGACAGCGTTTTACCTTCTTTGTGTATTTGCCTGTGGTTACAGGGGTTAACCTTTAAAAACATATTTGGTCCAATGTGTATTTTGAAAAATGCCATCTGAACATTTCCGAATCAGTGCAAATCTAATGTCAGAAGAATTATTTGTTAATAAGTATTTTCAAATGCGTATTAAACTGGATTTATATGAAAGTAAGAACATGTCCTGTTGAAAGCTGTAACAGTAATTCAATCTGTTTAAGATTATGGAAATATTCTACTCAATTCTGCCTTGACCTTGGTAACCTGCGTCTTAATTGGTTGTCAATTCAGTTAGCCTCATTTGACGATCTATCCGATCTCCCGGTTGCCAAACACTTTAATTCCCCTTCCCATTCCCACACTGACCTTTCTGTCCTGGGCCTCCTCCATTGTCAGAATGAGGCCCAACACTAATTGGAGGAACAGCATCTCATATTTCGCTTGGGCAGCTTACAACCCAGCGGTATGAAATTCATTCCTCCAGCTTCATAACCCCGGCATTCCCTCTCTCCCCATCCCTCCCCCACCCAAATCTCACCAGGCTCCTTTTCTCACCCAGCAAACAGCTAACAATGGCCTGTTTCCTTCATCATCATCATCACGTTTTTGCATATCTCTCATTCATTTGTTCTATATCTCTCGTTTCCCTCTCCCCTGACTCTCAGTCTGAAGAAGGGTCTCGACCCTTAACGTCTCCTATCCCCTCTCTCCAGAGATGCTGCCTGGCCCGTTGAGTCACTCCAGCTTTTTGTGTCTATCTCTGAAAATTCATCTTTACCATTGGGAATTAAATCTAGGACAAAACAAAAATGGATTTGCACAAAGATAATATTTTATTTTATTCTTTGTTATTATAGTTCAGTTTCGAGATACAGTGTGGATACAGGCCCTTCGGCCCACCGAGTCAGTGCTGACCAGCGATCACCCATCCACACTAGTTCTAGTCATCGCTGTCTATATCTCTTGTTACCCTCTCCCCTGACTCTCACTCTGAAGAAAGGTCTCGACCCGAAACGTCACCCATTCCTTCCCTCCAGATATGCTGCCTGTCCCGCTGAGTTACTCCAGCATTTTGTGTCTGTCTTCGGTTTAAACCAGCACCTGTCAATTCTTCCTGAGCATCATAGTGTCATTTGGTGCAGGTTGTCATTAGAGGTTATTGCTACATTGGCTTTGATACAAGAATGTCTTACAAACCTGTCATCAATGATATGTAACAGTTGATCCAGCGACATACAACATTCATTTGAATAACAAAGGCTATGTTGATACAATTATCTTTCATCTCTTTGCTCGCTCATCAAGTATCTTGTACGGAATCCTTACCGATGGACTGATTAAAATTCCTGCACAGTAGTCTGATGATAATTGTGACAATATCAGTGTAATCGAGGATAACAGTACTCGTGTCTGTAGGTTTTTTAGTTTTTAGTTTGTGATCCAGCGTGGAAACAGGCCCTTCGGCCCACTGAGTCCATGCCGACCAGCGATCCTAGCACTCTAACACTATCCACCACACACTGGGGACAATTTACAACTTTACATACATACATACATACAAAATAGGTGCAGGAGGAGGCCATTCGGCCCTTCGAGCCAGCACCGCCATTCATTGCGATCATGGCTGATCGTCCCCAATCAATAACCCTGCCTTCTCCCCATATCCCTTGACTCCACTAGCCCCTAGAGCTTTATCTAACTCACTCTTAAATCCATCCAGTGATTTGGCTTCCACTGCCCTCAGTGGCAGGGAATTCCACAAATTCACAACTCTCTGGATGAAAACGTTTTTTCTTACCTCTTAAATGGCCTCCCCTTTATTATACGACTGTGGCCCCTGGTTCTAGACTCACCCAACATTGGGAACATTTTTCCTGCATCTAGCTTGTCCAGTCCTTTTTATAATTTTATATGTTTCTATAAGATCCCCACTAATCCTTCTAAACTCCAGTGAATACAAGCCTAGTCTTTTCAATACCAAGCCAATCAGGCTTCAAACCCATATGTTTTGGGAGTGTGGGAGGAAACCGGGGCACCCGGAGAAAACCCACGCATGTCACGGGGAGGATGTACAAACGCCTTACAGACAACTCCCGTAGTCGGGATCGAACCCGGGTCTCTGGCGCTGTAAGGCAGCAACTCTATCGCTGCGCCACCGTGCCGCCCATGTCTGTTTAAGTGTTGGTCTAAATGAATGAATGAGTGAATGAGTGACACTTTATTGTCACATGCGGCAAGTCACAGTTATATTCTTTGTTTTCCACACACATGGTATGCAAAGAGTGGCCACACAAGGGGCACCGACAACTCCTCATGTATTGATTACATCTCATTCCACTTCCTCCTCTGGCAGTGCCTTTGATATATCAGCCTATCGCCCCTGTAAAATACTTCTCAGTTCCTCCCTCAAGCATGGTTGGGAAGGATGAGAAGGGATCTCATTGAAACATATAAGATTATTAAGGGTTTGGACACGCTAGAGGCAGGAAACATGCTCCCAATGTTGGGGGAGTCCAGAACCAGGGGCCACAGTTTAAGAATAAGGGGTAAGCCATTTAGAACGGAGACAAGGAAACATTTTTTCACAGAGAGTTGTGAGTCTGTGGAATTCTCTGCCTCAGAGCGCGGTGGAGGCCGGTTCTCTGGATACTTTCAAGAGAGAGGGGATGATCAGCCATGATCACAATGAATGGTGGTGCTGGCTCGAAGGGCTGAATGGCCTCCTCCTGCACATATTAATTAAAATTAAAAAAAAATGCTAGATTGGGCTCTTAAAGATAGCGGAGTCAGGGGATATGGGGAGAAGGCAGGAACGGGGTACTGATTGGGGATGATCAGCCATGATCACATTGAATGGTAGTGCTTGCTCGAAGGGCCGAATGGCCTGCACCTATTGTCTATTGTTCCCTCACCTAAAACCCACCCTGCCTGCCCCCTCTTGCTTCCAATAGCTATACTGTGGGACTATCCAATTTAGCCCCACTCATCCTGATAGCTACTTTGTAATTCCATCAAGATAGGAGGATATAACCGATCGTCTGGGATCGATTCTTGTACAGCAGCCGGTTTGTGTTGTGAATGCCGAGGATTGGAGGTGCATCTGATGCCAATGAAGGGGATTTCATTATCCTGGATGGCGAGTGCTGCTCGAGTGTTATTGGATCCACGCTCATTACGATAAGTGAAGTGCCTGCACAGTTGCCAACAATGTTTGACCCTGGAATGCTCAGAGTCAATGACATAACTCCACTGTGTAAGAAGGAACTGCAGATTCTGGAAGATCGAAGGAAATAGGCAACGTTTCGGGCCGAAACCCTTCTTCAGACTCCACTGTTTGCAGAGAATCTCATTCAGATTTGCCTTTACCATGGGTATAAATGAAAGAGGATGTCTTCACTTCCTCCAACCTCATCTACTGCATCCGCTGTTAGACACAAAAAGCTGGAGTAACATCAGCGGGACAGGCAGCATCTCTGGAGAGAAGGAATGGGTGACGTTTCGGGTCGAGACCCTCCCTCAGACTGTATCCGTTGTTCCAGGTGTGGACTCCTATATATATATATATATATATATATATCGGCGAGACCAAGCGCAGGGCTCGGCACCTCCGCAAAGTCCGCTTAAACCTACCCGGTGGCTAAACACTTTAACCCCCCCCCCCCACCCATTCCCACACTGACCTTTCTGTCCTGGGCCACTGTGAGGCCCAGCGCAAATTGGAGGAACAGCACCTCATATTTTGCTTGGGCAGCTTACACCCAAACTGTATGAACATTGAGAAGGGTCTCGACCCGAAACGTCGCCTATCTCCTTCACTCCTTAGATGCTGCTGCACCCGCTGAGTTTCTCCAGCTTTTTGTGTAACCCTGTATGAACATTGACTTCTCTAACTTCAAGTAACCCTTGCTTTCCCTCTCTCTCCACACACCCCCCTCTCTCTCCATCCTCCATAACTGGGAATAAGATTCTGCTCCTTCATTGACAAATATGAGGCGATACGTTTAAGTGAGGTGTATGTTTACAAGAGTTCCAGTTCCAGTGGGGGGAATATAAAAATGACAGCACCTTTTGTGATGGACCTTCCATTGTCACTAGGCTGTATTACAAGGGTTTAGAACAGGGGTCTCCAAACTATGGCCCGCGGGCCACATCCGGCCCACCACGAGATTTTATCCGGCCCGCAACAAACTCTTAACACATTCCATGCGGCGGGCTATTGGGCGGGTTCTGTGGCAGCACCGAAACTTACACGTCAGTTTGCCGTGGACTATCAAGTGGAGGATTCGTGTGTAGGTTACCAACAATGGCCCCAGGGAGACGGTGAAGGAACAGTGGCGGTGGTAGCCCCACTGAGTGAGTGAGTGGGTGGGTAGGTGTGTGTTTGTGAGTGTGTGAGTGTGTGTTTACAGCCTGCAAAAAATGTGCCAAATATATAATGCTGAAAAGTTTGGAATCCCTAGTTTAGAAGGATGCGGGGCGACCTCATCCTCATTCGGCCCACTTGTGGAATAGCATAAAAGGCCTGGATTAGATGGGCGTGTGGAGGATCTGTGTTTGACCCAGTTGTGGTCAAGATGTTGCCAATTTGGAAAGGACCCAGGGAAGATTTACGAGGACGTTGCCAGAACTCAAGGGCCTGACATGCAGGGAGAGGTTGAGCAGGCTTGGTTATTCCTTGGAGCGCAGGAGGCTGAGGGCTGATCTTATAGAGGTGTCTAAAATCATGAGAGGAATAGATCGGGTAGAAGCACAGAGTCTCTTGGCCAGAGTAGGGGAGTCGAAAAAGAGGAAATATGTGTAAGGTGAGGTGGGGGAAGATTTAATTGGAACCTGAGGGGTGACTTATTGAGAAATAGGGTGGTAGGTTTAGGGAAAAAGCTGCTGGATGAGGTCGTTGAGGCAGGGACGATCACAACGTATACAACACATTTGGACCAGTACATGGACAGGACAGGTTTAGAGGGATACGAGCCAAATACAGGTAGGTGGGTCTAGTGCAGATGGGGCATGTTGGTCAATGTGGGCAAGTTGGGACAATTTACTATAATAACAAGCCAATTAACCTACAAACTTGTACGTTTTTGGAGTGTGGGAGGGAACTGGAGATCACAGACTAAACCCACGCACGTCACGGGGAGAACGTACAAATTCTGTGCAGACAGCACCCGTAGTCAGGTTCAAACCCGGGTCTCTGGCGCTGTGAGGCAGCAAATCTACCGCTGCGCCACCGTGCCGCACTGCCCTGTACATTTGATTGCATGAAGGCACATTGCAAGTGTTGTTATATCTTTTCAATATTCCTTAAAATAAACAGGGGACCAGTTGTCGTTCAACAAATGTCACCCATCGACGATCAGTCAATTTTCCAAAGGTTAGCAATCAAAATCTGGGCATTCTTGTTTAATATTCAGTGGCACACGTGCTTGCACATTGCCTTTAGCTCTTGAGTCTCTATAAGAGCTTGTGGCATCATTTACACACTGTGGCCATACTTGCATTTAAAAGAGTACTGGCCTTGTTGAACAAACTGTTGGGCAGAAGAAAAGATACATATCCCTCTAAACCTATCCATTCCATGTACCAGTCCAAAGTAGACAAAAACGCTGGAGAAACTCAGTGGGTGAGGCAGCATCTATAGAACGAAGGAATAGGTGACGTTTCGGGTCGAGACCCTTTTGGGTCTCGACCCGAAATGTCACCTGTTCCTTCACTCCATAGATGTTGCCTCCCCCGCTGAGTTTCCGGAAGGGTCTTAACCCGAAACGTCACCTATTCCATCGCTCCATAGATGCTGCCTCACCCGTTGAGTTTCTCCAGCACTTTTGTCTATGTTCGATTTTTCCAGCATCTGCAGTTCTTTCTCAAGCATGTACCTGTCCAAATGTCCTTTAAGTATTATGATAGTACCTGCCTCAACTACCTCCTCCGGCAGCTCATTCCAAATGCTTACCACCCATTGTGTAAGAAAAAGTTACCTCTCAAGTTGCTATTAAACCTTTCCTCCCCCCTCGTCTTAAACCTATGTCCTCTGGTTCTAGATTCCCCTACTCTGGGCAAATAACACTGTGCATGTACCTGATCTATTCCTCTCATGATCTTGAACACTTCTATAAGATCACCCCTCATCCTCCTGTGCTCCAACTGGGTCATTGCTGGCTAGACCTCGCCCTTTAGCTCAAGCCCTCGAGTCCTGGCAACGTCATTGTAAATCACCATTTTTCCTATAACACGGTGTCCAAAACTGAACACACTACTCAAAATGTGGGGGTTGTGAGGAAGAAGGGTCTCGACCCGAAACGTCGCCTATCTCCTTCGCTCCTTAGATGCTGCTGTACCCGTTGAGTTTCTCCAGCTTTTTGTGTAACCCCCTACTCAAAATGTGGCCTCACCTATGTCTTATGCAAGTGCAACATGACCTACCAACCTCTGCACTCAATGCTCTGCCTGATGAAGGCCTCTCCTGTAGAACATCTTTCCTGTAACACCATAATTGTAGGATGTTTCGCTAGTGGGAGTGTCGAGGACCAGAGGCCACGGCCTCAGAACAAAAGGACGTTCCTTTAGGAAGGAAATGAGGAGGAATTACTTGAGTCAGATGGTGGTGAATCTGTGGAATTCTTAGCCACAGAAGGCAGTTTAGGCCAAGTCAATGGATATTTTTAAGGAAGAGATAGATAGATTCTTGAATAGTACGGGTGTCAAGGGTTATGGGGAGAAGGCAGGAGAATGGGCGTTGATAGAGAGAGATAGATCAGCTGTGATTGAATGGCGGAATAGACTTGATGGTCCGAATGGCCTAATTCTACTCCTATCACTTATGAATTCATGAATTGTACGCTTTGCTTTGGCAGAACTCACAGATGTTTGGGTCCTATTCGGGTCTGAGTCAACTGATTTCAGTTCACCAGCCCAGCCTGTATCTCTACACTGTGAACAGCCCAATTGTAATCATGTATTGTCTTTCTGCTGACTGATTAACACGCAACAAAAGCTTTTCACTGTACCTCGGTACACGTGACAATAAACTAAACTGATCCGAACTGAGCAGCCCCTGGACCTACTTGATCTCCCGGTTGCCAAACACTTTGTCCCTGCCCATTCCCACATTGACCTTTCTGCCCTAAGCCTCCTCCATTGTCAGATTGAGGCTAAACACAAATTGGAGGAACATCATCTCATATTACGCTTGGCTAGCTTACAACCCAGCCCAATGACTTTTGATTTCTCTAACTTCAAGTAATCCCGGCATTCCTTCTCTCTCCATCTCTCCCCCACCCAGGTTGCACCAGTTTTTAGTTCCCTTCTAGCAAACAGCTAACAATGACCTGTTTCCTTCTCATCGTTACTTTCTTGCATATCTTTCATTCATTGGTTCTATATCTCTCGACATATAGCAGCACCAACACATTCCCATCGGAACCACTGATCCACTTTGTCCTTCTTTCTTCAATATTAAGTACTTTGGAAGATCAGTTCCCAGCCGTGGTTACCAGGCAACCATGTATCTGCAATAACTTAGATGGAACCATTTTATCTCCAGTTCTGGCACAAAGCCACCTGCCTTGTTGCAAATGCTACACACATTCAGATGAAACTTCCTGTAATCTGATTTTACCATTACACCCTCATGAACGCATTGAGTCCCACGGTAATTTGGAGGAGCAGCACCTCATATTTCGCTTGGGCAGTTTACACCCCAGCGGTAAGAACATTGACCTCCAATTTCAGGTAGTCCCTGCTTTCTCCCTCCTTCCCCTCCCCTTCCCAGCTCTCCCACAGCCCACTGTCTCCACTTCTTCCCTTCCTCTCCCCCCCCCACCCCCATCCCCTCATTAGTCTGAAGAAGGGTCTCGACTTGAAACGTCACCCATTCCTTCGCTCCATAGATGCTGCCGCACCTGCTGAGTTTCTCCAGCATTTATGTCGACCTTCGATTGTTCCAGCATCTGCAGTTCCTTATTCAACATGAAGGTATTAGTTGCCTTTCTCATACTGTTGTCCACTGCCACTCCCCCACATCACACACACATGCAACACCACACTGATATAATCTTCACCATCTCTCCATTCTCTCCATATCCCTGGGTATTTCCAAAAGTCTCTTCGCTGCCACCATTACATTTCCCTCATCAATGCCAGCAGTGTGTTGCAGGCACTCACCAGCCGCTGAGTAGTTGTGTACTCATCCTTGACATTTTATCTTCTAAAGTCCGACATCTCATACTTACCCGGATTAAACTTCATCTGCCGTTTAAACTTTGGACCTCAGAGGTACAGCGCTCTTCGGCCCACCGAGACCGCGCCGACCAGTGATCACTCCGTTCAATAGCACTATCCAACACACACTAGGGACAATTTACAATTTTACCAAAGCCAATTAACATTCAAACCCGCATATCTTTTGAGTGTGGGAAGAAACCGGAGCACCCGGAGAAAACCCATGTGGTCACAGCGAGAACATGCAAACTCCCCGCAGTCAGGAACAAACCAGGGACTCTGACACTGTGAGGCAGCAGCTCTACCGTTTGTTCATCTAATCTATATACTGCTCTGTGTGCAGGAAGGAACTGCAGACACTGTTTTACAGTGGAGATGGGCACAAAGTGCTGGTGTAATGCAGCGGGACAGGCAGCATCTCTGGGGAGAAGGAATGGGAGTCCGAAGAAGGGTCTCGACCCGAAACGTCACCCATTCCTTCTCTCTAGAGATGCTGTCTGTCCCGCAGAGTTACAACATTATGCGTCTATCTCCTATATACTGCCCTATATCATATAACCATGTAACAATTACAGCACGGAAACAGGCCTTCTCGGTCCTTCCAGTCCGTGCCGACCATTTATTTTCCCCTAGTCCCATCTACCTGCACTCAGACCATACCCCTCCATTCCCTTCCCGTCCATATACCTATCCACTTTACTTTTAAATGTTAAAATCGATCCTGCCTCCACCACTTCTGCTGGAAGATCATTCCACACAGCCACCACTCTCTGAGTAAAGAAGTTCCCCCTCATGTTACCCCTAAACCTCTGTCCCTTAATTCTCATGTCATGCCCTCTTGTTTGAATCTTCCCTACCCTCAATGGAAAAGCTTATCCACGTCAACTCTGTCTATCCCTTTCATCATTTTAAAGACCTCAATCAAGTCCCCCCTTAACCTTCTGCGCTCCAAAGAATAAAGACCTAACTTGTCCAACCTTTCTCTGTAACTTAGTTGCTGGAATCCAGGCAACATTCTAGTAAATCTCCTCTGTACTCGCTCTATTTTGTTGACATCCTTCCTAAAATTAGGCGACCAAAATTGTACACCATGCTCCAGAATTGGTCTCACCAATGCCTTGTACAATTTTAACATTACTTCCCTACTCCTATATTCAATGCTCTGATTTATAAAGGCCAGCACACCAAAAGCTTTCTTTACCACCCTATCTGCATGCGATTCCACCTTCAGGGAACTATGCACAGTTATTCCTAGATCCCTCTGTTCCACAGCATTCCTCAATTCCCTACCATTTACCATGTAAATTCAACATTCATGTGATTGCCCTAAGAGCTAGCATGGAACTGGTGGGCTGAATAGCCTCGTTCTACATTGAAACAACAAAATTGGAAATAATGTCTCTCTCTTGCAGTTTGTATTATTGCTTGATGAATCAACCTCTGGCTGTTACAAACTTTTCAGCAGAAGAGCTTAAGCAACTAGTTCTCTTTCAACAGCCTAGTGAAGGTCACATTAATTGTTTCAATCCTCAGGGGACTTATTGCTATGCTTATTTACTTGGCTTGCTACTTACAGTACTTCTATCACTTCGATTAAAAAGCAGCACTGAGAAAAGAAAATCATACCCTTGCTTAATTCAGCTACACGGCACAATATCACAGAGGCACGATTCGTGAAATTGTAGAGAATTAAATGGCCAGTGGTTTATAATCTCTGAGTGGGATAACGTACTGATTATCGGACTGGAAATCAGAGTGTGTTATAATGATGTGCCGTGAGCAAACACAAGAATAATGAACAGACACAGACACTGAAAACTGGCTCAACGCTAGACAACACCTTTTGACACTACTGAAATAGAACCTGCCCAGATCACCGCTCTAATAGCCCTGTCCCACGGTACGAGTTCATTCCAAGAGCTCTCCCAAGTTTAAAAAAAATCAAACTCGGGGTAAGCACGGAGAATGAACGTAGCGTGTACGTCGGAGCTCGGGGGCGTCTCTTAGCGGCTCGTAACGCTAACGGCAGGTACTCGGGAAGACTCGCTAACGGCAGGTTAAGCACGGGAAGACTCGTGAAGATTTTTCAACAAGTTGAAAAATGTCCACGAGAGCCCCGAGTACCGACGAGCGGCCATTACCGTAAATCTCCGAGTTCGAACAAGGGCAAACTCGGGAGAGCTCTTGGAATGAACTCATACCGTGGGACAGGGGTTTTAGATAGACACAAAATACTGGAGCAGCTCAGTGGGACAGGCAGCATCTCCAGAGAGAAGGAATGGGCGAGGTTCCGGCTCGAGACACCTCTTCAGACTGAAAGTCACAGCACAGGGAAACGACACGCACACACGGTGATGTAGAGAGATATAGAACAAGTGAATGAAAGATAGGCAACAAAAGTGACGATGATAAAGGAAACAGGCCATTGTTAGCTGTTTGCTAGGTGAGAACAAGATGCTGGTGCGACTTGGGTGGGGGAAGGGTGGAGAGAGAGGGAATGTAGGGGTTACTTGACGTTGTGTTGTCTTGGCATTGGCTGCACCGAGCTTCAGCGCGTCCCTCAGCACCTACCCCTGAAGAAGGGTCTCCACCCAAAACATCACCCACTCCTTCTCTCCAGAGATGCTGCCTGGCCCGCTGAGTTACTCCAGCTTTTTGTGTCCAGCGTCGGTATAAACCAGCACGTACTCCTGCACGTACTCCTGCAGTCTGGAGCGGGCCAGTCGGCAACATTCCCCAACGGAGATGTCTGAGAATAAGAGAGATGAGCTCTGAGAGTGATGTTAATAAGAACAGTTGATAATAAGCAAGCGCCAACCTTTAACCTGCTTCTATGGGATGCCATATTGCTAACACAGAGTCTCCAATGTTCTATTGACATTGCAAATAATATCAGCCCCTGCACATCTGTGTCCACAAGCAATGCCATCGCACGTGCCGCAGCTGCAAGGTGCTTGCGCTGATTGCTACTTAGATTCTTGAAGTTGACCAGTTTTCATACAGATCACGCTTTCAATAAAGTAGTAGCAGGAAAAATATTGTGTGTGTGTGTTTAATATATATATACCGTATGTTTGTGTGTGTGTGTATGTGCGTATATATTTGTGTGCGTGTGCGTGCGTGAGTGTGTATGTGTGTATATATTTGTGTGTGCATGTGTGTGTTTGCATGTGTGCCTGTGTGTGTGTGCATGTGTGTATGTGCATGTGTGTGTTTGTGTGTGTGTGTATTTGTGTGTGTTCATGTGTGTGTATGTGTATTTTTGGGTGTGTGGGTGGGTGTGTGTTGTGTGTGTGTGTGCGTGTATACATTTGTGTGTGGGTGTGTGTTGTGTGTGTGTGCGTGTATACATTTGTGTGTGGGTGTGTGTTGTGTGTGCGTGTATACATTTGTGTGTGTGTGTGTGTGTGTGTGTGTGTGTGTGTGTGTGTGTGTGTGTGTAGAATACTGTAAATGAGGCCTCAGCAAAAATCTTATGCAACTGCAACATGACCTCCCAACATCTGCAGTATACAGTCCTCTGGCCACCAAAGTGCCGACAGCCTTTTTGACCACACTATCTAGCTGCGATTCCAACTCACTGGATAAGTTTCCCCAAGTACATTCTTCAAATGTAATGGTAGAGTTAGTTTAATTGAGTTTAGAGTTCTAGTTTAATTCAGTTTAGAGATACAGCGCGGAAACAGGCCCTTCGGCCCACTAAGGCCGCGTCGACCAGCGATCCCCGCACACTATCATCATCCTACACCCTGTAGGTACAATTTGCATTTATATCAAACCAATTAATCTACAAACCCATACGTCTTTGCAGCCTGGGAGAAAACAGAAGATCCCGGAGAAAACCCACGCAGGTCACGGGGAGAACGCTCAAACTCCATACAGACAGCATCCGTATTTAGGATCGAACCCGGATCTCTGGCACTGTGAGGCAGCAACTCTACCGCTGCGCCTCCTAGATCAGCCAGCAGAATGCCAGGAATCACTAGATCATTATGTCAATGAACCGTGACCCATAAAGAAGCATCAAAACCCAAGCAGAAAACATGGGAAAAGCTTATTGCCAGGTAATTACTTTTAAGCTCAGTAAATTGAGGATAAGTGTCAGTAACTATGATGCATTGTCATTTTTGTGTTTTATTTTAGCTCAGCAAAGGTTGTTTCAGCTTAATCTTCAGCTTACCAAGCCTTTGCGATGAGTAGGTAAAGCTGATACAGGATAAAAAACTGCCAGACATCTCGCCCCGAACATTAATCACAAAAAATAGTTACGTCTTAGAAATTGACTAGAACTTTGATCCATTGAATTATGGAGCGTTGGGCAGCGGTAGAGTTGCTGCCTTATGCCCCTGTCCCACTTAGGAAACCTGAACGGAAACCTCTGGAGACTTTGCGCCCCACCCAAGGTTTCCGAAAGGTTCCCGGAGGTTCCCGGAGGTTTTTGTCAGTCTCCCTAATGGTCGAAAGTGGTTTCCGTTTCTTCTATGTTCCGCTGATTATTTCAAACAATTGCAAAAACCTCCGGGAACCGCACGGAAACCTCCGGGAACCGCACGGAAACCTTGGGTGGGACGTAAAGTCTCCAGAGGTTTCCATTCAGGTTTCCTAAGTGGGACAGGGGCATTACAGCGCTTGCAGTGCCGGAGACCCGGGTTCGATCCCGACTACGGGTGCTGGATGTATGGAGTTGGTACGTTCTCCTTGTGACCTGCGTGGGTTTTCTCCGGAATCTTTGGTTTCCTCCCGCACGCCAAAGACGTACATGTTTGTCGGTTAATCGGCTTGGTATAAATGTAAATTGTCCCTAGTGTAGGGTAGTGTTAATGTGTGGGGATCGCTGGTCGGCGCAGACTCGGTGGGCCGAAGGGCCTGTTCGCATGCTGTATCTCTAAATTAAACTAAACTGAATTAATTCTGCACAGCATTGTTCAATCAGGTCAGGTCGGGGGGAGTTCCCCGGCCACGGGTACCATGTAATCCCGTGCTTCCCGCTCCGTGGTCGGATAGTCGGCGACTAAACCGTCTCCCCCGCCTGGTTTGCCAGGTGAGGAGGGGGGCTGTGGACCCCCAGCAGGACCAAAACTAAGACCTGTCAAAGGGCGGATGAGCTCCTAGTGAGCCAACGGCCATCCGCACTTCAGTAGAAGTTGCGATCGCTGTCGTACACGGCAGTGTAAGGAACGATGATAAAACACACACACACCAAAATCCTATACTTCCAGCGGCGGAAGTCCGCAGGTACTGGAGGACAGAGATGTGTGGTGAATCCGTCACCGTTCCCGTTGGAAACCAGCACCACTGAGTCGCTAATGTTTTCAGCAATGATGAATTAATTAATTAATCTTTACATCCAGTGGCAGGATAGAAACGCAGAAGATAGGTGAAGGAGCAGGCCATTTGGCCCTTGGAGCCAGCACCGCCATTCAATATGATCATGGCTGATCATTCAAAATCAGTACCCTGTTCCTGCTTCCTCCCCATATCCCTTGATTCCGTTAGCCATAAGGATGGTGGAGAGGGAAAGAAATGACTTCTTGAGGATCACTTGGCAACTCATTATCAACTCCTTAAATCACTTTACAAACATAGAAACATAGAAAAACCGGTGCAGGAGTAGGCCATTCGGCCCTTCGAGCCAGCACCGCCATTCAATATGATCATGGCTGATCATCCAACAGTATCCCGTACCTGCCCTCTCTCCATACCCCCTGATACCTTTAGCCACACGAGCCACATCCAACTCCCTCTTGAATATAGCCAATGAACTGGCCTCAACGACCTTCTGTGGCAGAGAATTCCAGAGACTCACCACTCTCTGTGTAAAGAATGTTTTGCTCATCTCGGTCCTAAAGGAATTCCCCCTTATCCTTAGGCTGTGACCCCTTGTTCTGGACTCCCCCAACATCGGGAACAATCTTCCTGCATCTAGCTTGTCCAAACCCTTAAGAATTTTGTAAGTTTCTATAAGATCCCCCCTCAATCTTCTAAATTCCAGCGAGTACAAGCCGAGTCTATCCAGTCTTTCTTCATATGAAAGTCCCGACATCCCAGGAATCAGTCTGGTACACCTTCTCTGTACCCCCTCTATGGAAAGAATGTCTTTCCTCAGATTTGGACCAAAACTGTACGCAATACTCCAGGTGTGGTCTGCTGCACCTGCATGCCTACTTTCAATGACTGGTGTACCATGACACCCATGACACTTTGTTGGAGGAAGCTTCAGTTTCAATTTAGTTTATTGTCACGTGACCGTGCTGACCAGTCAACGTAAAGCCAATACATGATTACAATCGAGCCATTCACAGTGTACAGATACATGATAAGGGAATAACATTTAGTGCAAGGTAAAGCCAGCAAAGTCCGATTAAGGGTAACCTATGAGGTAGATAGTAGTTCAGCACTGCTCTCTGGTTGTGGTAGGATGGTTCAGTTGCCTGATAACAGCTGGGAAGAATCTGTCTCTAAATCTGGAGGTGTGCGTTTTCACACTTCTGTACCTTTTGCCCAATGGGAGAGGGGAGAAGAGGGAGTGGTCAGGGTGCGACTGGTCCTTGATTACGCTGCTGGCCTGTCAACAATACATGATTACAATCAAGCCATTTACAGTGTACAGATACATGACAAGGGAATAGCGTTTAGTGCAAGGTAAAGCCAGCAAAGTCCGATCAAAGATAGTCCGTGGGTCACCAATGAGGTGGATGGTACTATCACAGTTAAAGCAAGAAATGTTACTGTAGGAGTAGAGATGTAAGAGTGTGTGACTGTGGCCAACACGCAAGTAGTCGCCTGGGTTGGGGGACATCTTCATCGCAACGATTAGAGAAGGTTTTAACCTGTGGTGTTTACCAACTTCAATTGTGTTAATGCCCCTGTCCCACTTAGGAAACCTCAACGGAAACCCCTGGAGACATTGCGCCCCACCCAAGGTTTCCGTGCGGTTCCCGGAGGTTCCAGGAGGTTTTTGTCAGTCTCTCTAATGGTCGAAAGTGGTTTCCGCTTCTTCGCTGGAACATAGAAGAAACCACGGGGATCGCTGGTTGGCGCGGACTCGGTGGGCCGCAGGGCCTGTTTCCGCGCTGTGTCTCGAAAGTTAACTCAACTAAAAAGTAGCAAATGTCATTGCAGCAGTTGGATTTGGAATTAATTTAATTTGTCGTCTGAACCCTCCCCGAGAACAAATCGATCTCGTTCACATTGGCAATTCAGCCCCTTTCAGCTCCTGGTGTTTGTGGATGGCCGGCTAGAGGTGGCACAACGGCCCCAATGCTGTGGCATTAGTGTGTTACAGCCGGGACAATTGGTCTCCTGTTCAGTAACAGAAGTGCACTAAAGTGGGAGATATTTTGAAGAGCAGTAATAATGTCCTGATGTACCACACTTGTAATAGTATCATAACTGCTGTTAGTACAGGTAATGGTATTTCAAATATGCATTGAATATAACAAGAGTTCCTTGAAATTGTTCCAGGGTTGCTGTTGAAGGCATAATGCCACCCGGTGGATAATAGGTCACAGTTAAGCTTTACCCATGTGGCCGTGCAGATTGTGGTGCCAATCTATTTTGGTGACTGAACAGGGAAGGAAAGTTTTCCTTTGGGAAAGAATCAAAAATCCAGCTTGCAATAAAAGTAATTACATTTTCTCCGTCAACGGAACTGGCTCGTTGGACTGTAGCTTTTCACTGAGTCACACTGCGTGGAAGCAAGCCCTTCGGCCCAACTTGCCGGCACCGATCAACATGTCCCATCTACACTAGTCCCACCTGCCTGAATTTAACCCACATCCCTCTAAACTTATAACCATATAACAATTACAGCACGGAAACAGGCCTTAACGGCCCTTCCAGTCCGTGCCGACCATTTATTTTCCCCTAGTCCCATCTACCTGCACTCAGACCATACCCCTCCATTCCCTTCCCGTCCATATACCTATCCACTTGCCCTACCACGTACCTGTGTAAATGTTTCTTAAGCGTTGCGATAGTCCCTGCCTCAACTGCCTCCTCTGGCAGCTCATTCCATACACCATACACTTGGCTTCCTCCCACACTCCAAAGAATGGGTTAATTAGCTTGGTGGATGTGTAAAGTGTCCCTAGTGCGTGTAGGATAGTGTTAACGTGTGGGGATCGATGGTCGGTGCGGACTCGGTGGGCCGAAGTTTGTTTGCCCTCTCTTGTTTCCGTGAGGAATGTGCCTGGGGAAGTGAATGAGTGTTGCAAAGTTATTTGCTATACACACCATCCAAAATATGGTACATTTTTTATTTATACACTAATTTTAAACTTTCTCTGTTTCTCCAAAGATATAAACATTCTGCAATATAAAACTGCTGGAAATATATCCTTGATGAAGTCACTATTCTTTAGTGAGAGGGTGGTGAATCTGTGGAATTCATTGCCACAGACGGCTGTGGAGGCCAAGTCAGTGGATATATTTAAGGCAGAGATAGATAGATTCTTGATTAGTACCGGTGTCAGGGGTTATGGGGAGAAGGCAGGAGAATGGGGTTAGGAGGGAGAGATAGATCATCCATGATTGAATAGACATAGACATAGAAATTAGGTGCAGGAGTAGGCCATTCGGCCCTTCGAGCCTGCACCGCCATTCAATATGATCATGGCTGATCATCCAACTCAGTATCCCGTACCTGCCTTCTCTCCATACCCTCTGATCCCCTTAGCCACAAGGGCCACATCTAACTCCCTCTTAAATATAGCCAATGAACTGGCCTCAACTACCCTCTGTGGCAGAGAGTTCCAGAGACCCACCACTCTCTGTGTGAAAAAAGTCCTTCTCATCTCGGTCCTAAAGGATTTCCCCCTTGTCCTTAAGCTGTGACCCCTTGTCCTGGACCTCCCCAACATCGGGAACAATCTTCCTGCATCTAGCCTGTCCAACCCCTTAAGAACTTTGTAAGTTTCTATAAGATCCCCTCTCAATCTCCTAAATTCTAGAGAGTATAAGCTGAGTCTATCCCGTCTTTCTTCATAAGACAGTCCTGACATCCCAGGAATCAACCTGGTGAACCTTCTCTGCACTCCCTCCATGACGGAATGGCGGAGTAGACTTGATGGGCAGAATGGCCTAATTCTGATCCTATCACTTATAATTACGCATCACCATTGGACATGTATATTTGATGCATATAGTCTGAGGAAGGGTCTCGACCCGAAACATCGCCAATTCCTTCTCTCCATAGATGCTGCCTCGCCCGCTGAGCTTCTCTAGCATTTTTTGTCTACCTTCGATTTTTGCTGCATCTGCAGTTCTTTCATAAACATGTATATTTGATATACATCCCGGCAAAGTATTCCCTGTTGCGCTATCCGCTTTCCTTAAATGTCATTTTTTTGTCTTTCTCGCTTGCACACAGAAACATTAAGCACTTCACCTTCACAGCTCCAGTGAGTGTGTTAAATGTCAGTAAAGTTCAGTGCATTTAGTGCCAATATGGATCAATGGGTCTGAACTGGCAGTGGTGTATAAGTGAATGTATTGATCTCGGTGCTGCGATCCTTGGATAGAAATTGCATTATTATACGCGCCGGGTTTGTTGACATTAGCACGGCGCAGGAGATGCATATGAGATATTGACTTTTTTCCTTCTTAAGAGTTTAATGCTTAATAATCTGCAGAATGAAATTTTGCCTGCAGTTTAATCATTATCGATTTGCAACTGTCTGAAGTCTCTTTCACTAGCTCCACCTCTCTCTCTCTGACCATAAACCACACACTGTGTTGACGTATGTAGCAAGCAGAGTGCGGAGAATTTAAAGTAACCTTCTATGTTTGCAAGCAGACAAAAATGCTGGAGAAACTCAGCGGGCGAGGCAGCGAAGGAATAGGTGATGTTTTGGGTCGAGACCCTTCCTCAGACTATATGTATCAAATATACATGTCCAATGGTGATGCATAGTTTATAAGTGATAGGATCAGAATCAGGCCATTCTGTCCATCAAGTCTACTCTGCCAATCAATCATGGGTGATCTATCTACCTGAAACGTCACCTATTTCCTTCACTCCATAGATGCTGCCTCACCTGCTGAGTTCCTCCAGCATTTTTTCTACCTTCGATTTTTCCAGCATCTGCAGTTCCTTTTAAAACATTTTAGTTTTGCATTTTGTTTTCCGTGCATTCACCCTATCTGACGCCCCCATGAACTTGTACACCTCTACACACTTTAGCATAATTATCTGAAGAAGGGTCTTGACTCGAAACATCACCTGTTCCTTCTCTCTGGAGATGCCGCCTTTCCTGCTGAGTTGCTGACGCTCTTTTGTGTCCGTCTTCGGTGTGAACCAGCGTCTGCAGTTCCTTCTCACGCACCAGTGCATTGTGGCTGGTTCGGCAACCTGAGCGTCCAGGAGCGGAAAAGGCTGCAAAAAGTTGTAACCACTGCCCATCGGCTCTAACCTCTCTACCATCGAGGGGATCTATCGCAGTCGCTGCCTCAAAAAGGCTGGCAGCATTATCAAGGATCCACACCATCCTGGCCACACACTCATCTCCCCACTGCCTTCAGGTAGAAGGTACAGGAGCCTGAAATCTGCAACATCCAGGTTCAGGAATAGTCCCTTCCCCACAGCCATCAGACTATTAAACACAACTTCAAACAAAGTCTGAACTCTAACAGCCTATTGCACTGTATCTGTGTATTTATATATGTGTATATATATATATGGTCTATGGTATATGGTCACACTGATATGATCTGTTCCGTATTTATGTCTACAATATTCTGTTATGCTGCAGCAAGCAAGAATGTCATTGTCCTATCTGGGACACATGGCAATAAACTCTCTTGACTTGACTTCTAAATTCCAGCGAGTACAGGCCCAGTGCCGACAAACGCTCATTATATGTTAACCCACTCATTCTTGGGATCATTGTTGTAAACCTCCTCTGGACCCTCTCCAGAGCCAGCACATCCTTCCTCAGGTATGGGGCCCAAAATTGCTCACAATATTCCAAAAGTGGCCTGACCAGCACCTTATAGAGCCTCAGCGTTACATCCCCGAAACATTCACATATCCCATGGCGGTTCCCCCTTTGCACTGACCCCACCCACCGCTCCCCTCCTCCCTCTCTTGGCATTTTATTGTGCAAGTTTTAAACTAGTTGATAAAATCCCTTAATCTGCTGGTGTTTAGTAAAGGAGTCGGTGATTCGTTTCTGCTTGTTCTGTTTGAGTGAATTAGTTGAGCTTTCTCAAACGTGTTGATGTCAATGGAGGATTCTGAATTTAATCCCAATGAGGTAACAACCACTTAATGTTTATTCAGTTGATAAACTGATGCACTGATGAAGAAATGCTGTAAGTGAGGTTCAGTTCTCTAGATAATGCCGCCTGATTTTGTTTTTAATGGTGCATGCTACACCATTACCAAAAATATACCAATGAGGTCGCATTAATGATCAGTGAAGATATGACTTCAAAAAATGAAGTGCTTTCAACCTACGTGAAGGAAAGAACTGCAGAAGCAGATAGACACAAAAAGCTGAATCTTTGGTTTCCTCCCGCACTCCAAAAACGTACAGGTTTGTAGGTTAATTGGCTTGGTATCAATGTCAATTTGTCCCTAGTTTGTGTAGTGTAGTGTCAATGTGCAAGGAATGCAGGGTGGCGTGGACTCGGTGGGCCGAAGGGCCTTTTTCCGCGCTGTATCTCCAAACTAAACTAAACTAAACTCAAACTAACTCAGCGGGACATGCAACATCTCTGGAGAAAAGGAATGGGTGACTTCTTCAGACTGAAGATCCCGACTACGGGTGCTGTCTGTATGGAGTTTGTACGTTCTCCCCGTGACCTGCGTGGGTTTTCTCCGGGAGCTCCGGTTCCCTCCCACACTCCAAAGATGTCGGGTTAATAGGTTACACAAAAAGCTGGAGAAACTCAGCGGGTGCAGCAGCATCTAAGGAGCGAAGGAGATAGGCGACGTTTCGGGTCGAGACCCTTCTTCAGTCTGAAGAAGGGTCTCAACCCGAAACGTCGCCTATCTCCTTCGCTCCTTAGATGCTGCTGCACCCGCTGAGTTTCTCCAGCTTTTTGTGTAACCCTCGATTCTCCAGCATCTGCAGTTCCTTCTTTAACAACGGGTTAATAGGTTAATTGACTTTGGTGAGAATTGTAAATTGTCCCTGGTGTGTGTAGGATCGTGCTAGTTTATGCGGGGATCGCTGGTCGGCGCGGACTCGGTGGGCCGAAGGGCCTGTTTCCACACTGTATCTCTGTATCTCTAAACTAATCTACATGGAACTTTTAGAAGAAACAAGGAACTGCGGATGCAATGTTTTTAAACACAGACACAAAGTCCTGGCGTAACTCAGCAAGTCGAGCAAGCATCTGTGTGGAACATGGACAGGTAATGTCTATAACACTTGTCTCCTTTTTCCATGACTTACAGTCTGAAGAAGTCTTGACCTGAAACATCGCCCATTCCTTCTCTCCAGAGATGCTGCCTGTCCCGCTGAGTTACTCCAGCATTTTGTGTCTATCTTCAGTTTAAACCAGCGTCTGCAGTTCCTTCCTACACATGTATAGGTTATGTTTGGTCTGAAGAAGGGTCCTGAACCAAAACGTCACTGTGCCTCCCAGCTCAGATGTTTATTTGTCCCATGGTATAGACCTGAGTTAGACCCATTCCGTCTCTCCAGAGATGCTGCCTGACCCGCTGAGTTACTCCAGCTTTTTGTGTCTATCTTCGTTGTAAACCAGCATCTGTAGTTCCTTCCTGCTCATAGACCTGAGAGGTGGACAGAGAATAACAGAGAGCAAAGGTGAGAGACAATGAGAGTAGAAGGAGAGGGAATTAAAAACAATAAGAACTTTATGATCGCTATGAACTTCATGAACACTTTATCGTCACATGAAATTCTTTGCTTGTTTATCCGAGGTATGCAAAGAGTTGCCACATAAAGGGCGCTGACAACGATATGAAAGATCCCACCCCTTTGTCCTCCCCCCGTCCCCCCCTCCTCACTCCACCCCCTCACGACAGTCCTCCTTCGTTCTCAGACACTCTATCAGGGATTTTAATTAAAAAATACCTAAAGGTTATACAGGCATTCTCAGCTACTTTGCAAAGCTCACACAATCGTAAGATAATAGTCTTTGCATATCTTTCATTCATTTGTTCTACATCTCTCGAAATCACCGTCCATAACACTTGTTTCCCTCTCCCCGGACTTTCAGTCTGAAGAAGGGTCTCGACCCGAAACGTCACCCATCCCTTCTCTCCAGAGATGCTGCCTGTCCCGCTGAGTTACTCCAGCATATTGGGTCTTCAGTCATTCTTTCTATTGTAGCGAGCGAGCTACGTTCCTTGAACGTCCCCATCAGACCAAGGTCCTTTCTTTATCTGTTCCGAAACGATCTGTAAATATTATTGGGTTTATGGGCAAGCAATCCTTCATCTGTCAAGAGGTAAAGCTAAAGGCGTTTGTCAAGCAGCTGAGCATATAGCTGCCACGAAAAAAAAAAATCTACTTCTTTCTCTCTAATGTTTAAAGGTCAGTTATTACCTCAGTAAAAGACGGTTTAAAGCATATCTATTAGTGGGAAATGAAGGCAATTACAATGAATGACAAGCATAGTGCTCTGTATAAAGGAACCATGACATGGGCATGATTAGAACAACTTGAGGAAATTTGTGGGAAAAGTGCTTTCTTGAGGAGAGAATATTTTTTCTTAATTGTTTCTTGGCACTGGAATAATGCTCTGCTGATAAGGACAAAGGGACAAAGTGCGTGTGTAATTCATCCTGGCTAAATGTTGACAGGGTCTTGGAGACGTACAGCATGGAAACAGGCCCTTCGGCCCACCTTGCCCACACTGACCAACGTGTCCCATCTACACTAGTCCCAGCTGCCCCCAATAAAGCTGCCAAACACCTGTTGGTCCCTATACCTCCTCGCTCGACTCCATCCAGGGACTCCGGCAGTCCTTTCAGGTGAGGCAGAGGTTCACCTGTACATCCTCCAACCTCATCGACTGCATCCTTTGTTCTAGGTGTGGACACCTGTATATCGGCAAGACCGAGCGCAGACTGGGCGATCGTTTCGCTGGACACCTCAGCTCAGTCCGCCTAAACCTGATCTTCTATCTTCCAAATACTTTAATTCCCCTTCCGATCCCCACACTGTCCTGGGCTTCCTCCACTGGAGGGTCAGAATCTAACATTTCGCTTGGGCAGCTTACAATCCAGAGGGTATGAGTTTTGATTTATTTAACTTAAAATAACTTCAAATAACCCCTGCTTTCCCTCTTCCTCCATCCCTCCCCCACCCTAGTCACCCAGCTAGTTCCGCTGTTCGTATCCCGACGTTATCACCTCTTCTGCAGCCAACAATGGACCATTGTGGGCTCCTTGACAATTGGTGCCGGCTTTGATTTGTTCTGTACCTTTTCATATCTCTAGTTTCCCTCTCCCCTGGCTCTCAGTCTCGACCCGAAATGCCACCTATTCCTTCTCTCCAGAGATGCTGCCTGACCCGCTGAGTTACTCCAGCATTTTGTGTCTATCATCGGTGGAAACCAGTATCTGAATTTCCTTCCTACACAAGGGATAGTTTATGTAATTTCTCCTTTATTTTGCTCTGTATTATATTAAATTTCTTCAGTCATCCATCAGACTGCCTCACCAGTTTGAAATCTGAAATCTGTCACAATTTACACCTCACGCTGCCTCGGCAAGGCCAGCAGCGTAATCAAGGACCAGTTGCACACCCGGGCCACTCCCTCTTCTCCCCTCTCCCATTGGTCAAAAGGTACAGAAGTGTGAAAACGCACACCTCAAGATTCAGGGACCGTTTCTTTCCGGCAGTTATCAGGCAACTGAAGGGTCTCGACCCAAAACGTCGCCTATCTCCTTCGCTCCTTAGATGCTGCTGCACCCGCTGAGTTTCTCCAGCTTTTTGTGTAACACTCGATTCTCCAGCATCTGCAGTTTCTTCTTTAACACAGGCAACTGAACCATCCTACCACAACCAGAGAGCAGTCTTGAACTACTATCTACCTCATTGGAGACCCTTGGACTATCTTTGATCGAACATCACTGGCTTTACCTTGCACTAAATGTTATTCCCTTATCATGTATCTGTACACTGTGAATGGCTCGATTGTAATCATGTATTGTCTTTCCGTGGGCTGGTTAGCACGCAACAAAAGCTTTTCACTGTACCTCGGTACACGGGACAATAAACTAAACTCAACTATTTACAAACTGCTGATGATTCTTCCACATTATGTGGTCGCTGCAATCTTTCAAATTGTTCCTCGTATATCCAGTTTCACATCATTAGAGCATGCCAGAGATAGCTGAAGCTAGTGCTGAGCCCATACATTTTTGCTCCAGTCTGAAAAATCGCTGTTTCCATGGTAACGCGGCCAATTCCAGTCATCAAAATAAGGGGAGGCTACACGGAACGTGGATGCTTCTCGTGCTGGAGGTGTTAGTCAGGACCACAAACCTGCCCGCCTATGAAATAATCACATGGGTCTCGTACACGCTTTCACAAGATCACAAGTGACAGGAGCAGAATTGCCTTAGACAACAGACAGGGTGGGAGATTGCAACCTTCACGTGGTCCGCCCTGTTTCGACTAATGCAATCAACTCGACGTGCACAAACGGAAGATCAAACAGAACAAGTTGTCCAACAACTTTAGGCCGTGCACGCCACACGAAAGAAGAAGAAGACAACAGACAATAGGTGCAGGAGTAGGCCATTCGGCCCTTCGTGCCAGCACCACCATTCAATGTGATCATGGCTGATCATCCCCAATCAGTACCCCGTTCCTGCCTTCTCCCCATATCCCCTGACTCCGCTATCTCTAAGAGCCCTATTTAGCTCTCACTTGAAGGTATCCAGAGAACCGGCCTCCACCGCCCTCGGAGGCAGAGAGTTCCACACACTCACCACTCTGTGTGAAAAAGTGTTTCCTCGTCTCCGTTCTAAACGGCTTAAGGGCCTGTCCTACCAGCATGCAACTCCATGCGATGAGCGCGACCTAACGTGGTCGCTTGAGCCGTCCGGCGTCGCGGGGCCGGTCCCACTTCGATCGCCGGAGCCATGCGGAATTCATCCCGACATCGCGCGGGGCTCCAAATAACTGACTATGTTCAAAAATTCCGTGCTGCAACGGCTTGTCGGCTCGCAGTCGCCTCAATGCATTACACACCGCTCCGACATCGTGCCTCCGTGAACCTATCTGTAGGTGCCTCCGTGACCCTCTATGTGTGTGGCTCCGTGGCCCTCTGTGTGTGTGTGTGCCTCTGTGCCCCTCTCTGTGTGCCCCTCTCTGTCCTGGAGAACTTACCTTAGACTTCGCTCCAAGTTCGCCTCACTTTGCGCCGCGTTGCGCTACTCACCCGACCTCCGCACGGCCCCCGCTTCTAGTTTGATCATCGCATGGAGTCGGATGCTGGTAGGACAGGCCCTTTACTCCTTCTTAAAATGTGGCCCCTGGGTTCTGGACACCCCAACATCGGGACCATGTTTCCTGCCTCTAGCGTGTCCAAACCATCCATAATCTTATATGTTTCAATAAGATTCCCTCTCATCCTTCTAAATTGCAGAGTATACAAGCCCATCCGCTCCATTCTCTCAGCATATGACAGTCCCGCCATCCCTTGTAAACCTAAGCTGTACATCCTGAATAGCAAGAAGGTCCTTCCTCAAGATGATTGGACTTTATTAACTTCCATCACAGTGAGGAATGGGGATTCCCCTGTGGTGGATGTTTATGTTAAACTTTATTTTATGTGACTGTGTGTCTTGTTGCTTTTTACTCAGTATGGCTGTATGGTAACTCAAATATCACTGTACCTTAATTGGTACATGTAACAATAGATTCGAACTTGAACTTGAATACCATTCGGCCCATCAAGTCTTCTCCGCCATTCAATTGTGACTGGTCTATCTCTCCCTCCTGACCCCATTCTCCTGCCTTCTCCCCATAACCTCTGTCTATCTCTGCCTTCAAAATATCCACTGACTTGGCCTCCACAGCCATCTGTTGCAAAGAATTCCACAGATTAATCGCCCTTTTGACCAGGGAAATTCCTCCTCATCTCCTTCCTGGAAGAACATCCTTTAATTCTGAGGCTGTGACCTCTGGTTCTAGACTCTCCCACTAGTAGAAATGTCCTCTCCACATCCATACTCTGTAAGCCTTTCACTATTCTGTAAGTTTCAATGAGGTCCTCCCTCAGTCTTCTAAACTCCAGCGAGTACAGGCCCAGCGCCGACAAACGCCCATCACAGGGAAAACTTGCTCCCTCAGCTGCAAACTACAGTAAACTCTGACCACTGGATTGTCTGGACATAGCCAATCATAGCATGACCTGACCTATTCATGCTGACCAATATAGTCCCATTTTCCTGCATTTGGTCCGTTTTCCCATCTTAGTTTAGTTTGGAGATACAGTGCGGAACAGACACATCGGCCAACTGTGTCCGCACCGACCAGCGATTCTCGCGCACTAGCGCTATCCTACATACAAGGGACAATATACAATTTTAGCAAGTCAATTAACCTACAAACCTGTACGTCCTGGAGTGTGGGAGGAAACCGGAGATCCTGGAGAAAACCCATGCAGGTCACGGGGAGCACGTACAAACAGACAGACAGCATCCACAGTCGGGATCGAACTGTTGACTGTCGAACTGTCGAAATGTGGACTCCCAGGTATTTTAAATACCTGGGAGTCCACATCTCAGAGGATCTGACATGGACATCGCACGCTGCAGCACTCGCGAGTAAGGCAAGGCAGCGCCTTTACCACCTCAGGCAATTGAGGAAATTCAGAGTCTCCGAGGATCCTCCAGTGCTTCTACTCAGCGGCTGTGGAAAGCATCTTGTCCGGAAACATCACGATTTGGTTTGGGAACTGCTCTGCCCAGGACAAGAAGGCTCTGCAGAGAGTAGTGCGTTCGGCCGAACGTACTATGGGGACTTCTCTCGCCCCTCTGCAGGAACTATACATCAGCAGGTGCAACTCCAGAGTCAATAAGATAATGGGAGACCCCTTCCACCCCTGCAACGGACTGTTCCAGCTGCTACGGTCAGGCAAACGCCTCCGTTGCCGCGCTGTGAGAACGGAGAGGATGAGAAAGAGTTTCTTCCCAGAGGCCATTCGGCCCGTAAACTCCTATCTCACCAGGGACTAACTCTACTAACTTACTGGACCACAATACCACCCACAATATTTTATTATGGAAAAGAACATGTGATTCTGTTTGTAGTTTGTTGGTTGTTTGTTTGTTTGTTTGTTTGTTTCTTTTTTGCACAAAGTCCGCAGGCACGGCCACTTTTCATTTCACTGCACATCCCGTATGTGTATGTGACGAATAAACTTGACTTGACCTGAACCCGGGTCTCTGGCGCTGTGAGGCAGCAGTTCTACCGCTGCGCCACCGTGACGCCACATTTCTTGTAATCACTTTCAAATGGAAAACTGTTTGCTCAGCTGCAAACTGCAGTAAACTACGACTGGATTGACTGGATATAGTCAACGAGCTGTCTGTACAGAGTTTGTACGTTCTTCCCGTGGCCGCCTGGGTTTTCTCCGGGTGCTCCAGTTTCCTCCCACACTCCAAAGACGTACTGGTTCGTAGGTTAATTGGCTTGGTGAAATTGTAAATTGTCCCTAGTGTGTAGGATAGTGCAACTGTGCGGGGATCGCTGGTTGGTGTGGCCTCAGTGGGCCAAAGGGCCTGTTTCTGCGCTGTATCTCTACACTAAGCTACACTAAGCTGAGATAGGGATATGGCCAAAGGGCCTGTTTCCACATTGATAATTCTACAACTCCTGATTCTACACACAATCTAGCAAGTGGAGTTTACTGTAGTTTGCAGCAGAGAGAGGCGGCATGGTGGGACAGCGGTAGAGTTGCTGCCTTACAGCGACAGAGACCTGGGTTTCATCCCGACTATGGGTGCTGCCTGTGTGGAGTTTGTTCGTTCCCTCGTGACCACGTGGGGTTTCTGTGCATGCTCCGGTATCAATAGACAATAGACAATAAGTGCAGGAGTAGGCCATTTGGCCCTTCGAGCCAGCACCGCCATTTAATGCGATCAAGCCCAGCCGCTCCATTCTCTCAGCATATGACAGTCCCGCCATCACGGGAATTAACCTCGTGAACCTACGCTGCACTCCCTCAATAGCAAGAAAGTCCTTCCTCAAATTAGGGGACTAAAACTGCACACAATACTCTAGATGTGGTCTCACTAATGCTTTGTACAACTGCAGAAGGACCTCTTTGCTCCTATATTCGACTCCTCTTGTTATAAAGACCAACATGCCATTCGCTTTCGTCACTGCCTGCTGTACCTGCTTGCTTACTTTCATAGACTGATAAACAAGAACCCCCAGATCCTGTCGTACTTCCCCCTTTCCCAACTTGACACCATTTAGATAGTAATCTGCCTTCCTGTTTTTGCTACCAAAATGGATAACCTCACATTTATCCGCATTAAACCTCATCTGCCATGCATCTGCCCACCCCCCCAACCTGTCCAAGTCACCCTGCATTCTCATAGCATCCTCCTCACAGTTCACATTGCCAACCAGCTTTGTGTCATCTGCAAATTTGCTAATGTTACTTTGAATCCCTTCATCCAAATCATTGATGTATATTGTAAATAGCTGCGGTCCCAGCACCGAGCCTTGCGGTTCCCTCTCACACTCCAAGGACGTGCAGCTTTCTAGGATAATTGTCCGTCTGCAAACTGCCCCCGGTCTGTAGGGCTTGGCTGAGAAAGTGGGATAGCATGGAATTAATGTGAGTGGGTGATGATCGATAGTCAGCATGGACTCAATGGGCCGAAGTGCCTGTTTCCACACTGTCCCTTTCAATTCAATTCCTTTGCAGTGGTATAAAGTCTTTTATTAAATGTTAAAGACGAATTTGTTGGTGACGTTGGTTAACAAGTGGTTAAGATCGGTAATTGGAAACGTTCCCTCAAATAACCAGGTAGAAGAAGGGACGTGGCTATGTGATAATTAAATATATTTAAAAACACGATAATTGGCTGAAAATGCATCGTTGATTTGTAAATCATTATTCCTCAATTTGCATAAAGCCCAAATTGTTTGTGTTTGCTATATTAAGAGGAACATTCTAGAATCTTATTATGAACTTGAGAGTATTCCTGGTTTGTTTGTGAGATAGGAATCAGAGACAAACGATGAATATTAACTACATCATAACCATAATATAATTACAGCAATGGTGCTTCTTTGTGACTAATTCATGAACATAAAAGTAGTCTTCAATTAATCTTGTCTGTTTGGGTAATGACTGCACAGCAATTGGAATCTAGTGGCACAATAATATAGATGTCCTCATAATGTGACCTCTGTGGCTTGTGGCAGTGCGGGCAAGACAGGGAGAATGTATCGTTAGTGTAGGAAGCAACTGCAGATGCTGGTTTACACCAACGATAGACACAAAATTGCCGCAGTAAGTCAGCGGGACAGACAGCATCTCTGGAGAGAAGGGATAGGTGACGTTTCGGGTGGGGACCCTTCTGAAGGGTCTTCTGAAGCAGAAGAGTCTCAAGCTGAAACGTCACCTATTTCCTCTCTCCAGAGACGCTGCCTGTCCTGCTTAGTTTTGGATTTAGAGACACAGTGCGGAAACAGGCCCTTCGGCCCACCGTGTCCGCGCCAACCAGCGATCCCCGCACACTAACACTATCCTGCACACACTAGGGACAATTTACCTTCAAGCCTATCATACCAAGCCTATTATCCTACAAACCTGTATGTCTTTGGAGCGTGGGAGGATACCAAAGATCAGACAGTACCCAGAGTCAGGATCGAACTCTGGTCTCCGGTGCTGCAATCGCTATAAGGCAACAACTCTACCGCTGCGCCACCGTGCTGCCCTCTGTGCATCTACCCAATCTATTCCCCTTACTATCTTGTGCACTATAAGAGATCACCCCCGCAAACTCCATGCAGACAAGCACCCGTAGTCAGGATCGAACCCGGGTCTCTGGCGCTGTGAGGCAGCAACTCTACCGCTGCGCCTCCGTGCTGCCCTATTATCGATATCCTTGTTAGAGTCGTTCTTTTAACTGAAACTCACAATTTCCACAAGATGAAAATGTTCTCCTTTAAAAGAAATATCAAAGGATGAAATCTAAACACAGATCAAATGTCGCAAGATGCAAGAGAAAGTAAGTTGGAATGATGCACAGAAATCTTCAGTCAAAAAGGCAGCATCTTGCGAGCCAAAGCTGCAAGGCAAGAATGGGGACAATAGCCCACTGCTGGAGGACTGAAGGCAGCCGTAGAGTTGCTGCCTTTCAGCGCCAGAGACCCTGGTTCGATCCCGTCTACGGGCATTGCCTGTACGGAGTTTGTACGTTCTCCCCCTGACCTACGTGGGTTTCCTCTGAGATCTTCGGTTTCCTCCCACACTCCAAAGACGTGCAGGTTTGCAGGTTAATTGGCTTGGTGTAAATATAAATTGTCCCGAGTGTGTGTGTAGGACAGTGTTAGTGTGCAGGGATCGCTGGTCGGCACGGACCAAGTGGGCCGAAGCGCGCTGTATCACTAAACTAAATAAACTCCAAGGGACCGACCCAAAATATCAGTGATCCATCCCCTCACAGATACTGCCTGGCCCGTCTAGTTAGTTCAGCAATTTATGTTTATGTGAAGGTAGATGCCCGGATTCGATCAATATTTAGTTGCCATTTGCTTTTCAAGGCTCAACGTACAAGGTTCACATTTATGCCACATGCACTAATTAGGGTACAGTGAAAAGAATTACCATGCAGATATACAATCCCAAAGAGAACAATACACAATAGAACTTAACATAAACATCCACCACAGTGGAATCAACATTCCTCGCTGCGGTGGAAGCCAATAACATTCAGCCAGTCTTCCTCCTTGGTTTACCGTGGTCAGGAACATGAACCCTACGCGGCCCGATGTGCAAGCCCTCTCGTCGGGATGATCGAAACTCCGACGTCGGGACAGAGCGAGTTCCTGAATCAGCCACTTCCTCACCGGAGACCGCGGCTTCGGGATGTTATTGACCGCTTTGCTTTATGCCACAGCTCCTAACATATTTATCTCTCCTTATCGCCACACATCTAGCCAACGGTCATACAGCAATGGAAACTGTCACTTCAGCCCAACGTATCCATGCCTGTATGGACTCCACCCTTCCTTGGTCATCTGTTGCTGTCCCAGCTTTGTTCTGGCCTTTTCTGACCTCCAGTTCCCTCCCAATAGACAATAGACAATAGACAATAGGTGCAGGAGTAGGCCATTCGGCCCCTCGAGCCAGCACCGCCATTCAATGTGATCATGGCTGATCATCCCCCATCAGTACCCCGTTCCTGCCTTCTCCCCATATCCCCTGACTCCGCTATCTTTAAGAGCCCTATCTAGCTCTCTCTTGGAAGTATCGAGAGAACCTGCCTCCACCGCCCTCTGAGGCAGAGAATTCCACAGAGTGAAACTAGTCGCCTGTAGTTGCCTAAAATATCGCCTATGTGGGACAGGACCACAAGGCAGCAACCACCACCCTGCCGCCCCTACTTGCTGTGGTTCCAGAGGCACCTATTCCACAGACTCACAGCCTCACAGAGAATTCCACAGACTCACCACTCTCTCTGTGAAAAAGTATTTCCTCATCTCCGTTCTAAATGGCTTACTCTTTATTCTTAAACCGTGGCCCCTGGTTCTGGACTCCCCCAACATCGGGAACATGTTTCCTGCCTCTCACGTGTCCAAACCCTTAACAATCGTATATGTTTCAATCAGATCCCTTCTCATCCTTATAAACTCCAGAGTGCACAAGCCCAGCCGCTCCATTCTCTCAGCATATGACAGTCCCGCCTCCCCTCTACTTTCAGTCTGTAGATAGGGTCCCGACCCGAAACGTCACCCATCTATTTTCTCCAGAGATGCTGCCTGGCCCGCTGAGTTGCCCCAGCATCTTGAGTCTATCTTCGGTAAGAATATTGCACCACTCTCCACAGAGAGAAAAAATCTGTGAGCTAAACAGCTCTGGTCTTTTGTTAATCAGTGAGTTTCCCAAACTATGCAGATAATTATGCAGCACAACGGTTCTCTCTTGTTCAAATTAGAATTACTTGGCCTAGTTTTCTGAACCTTCCTACCAACCAAAATCAAGTGTATTTCTACATGCCACTTTGATCGTCATGCTCACTTGCTAAACACCTTGGGATTTGTTTATCCTTTCAGTCAAAATCACCAATTGTCTCGCATTCTGGATTTAGTTTAGAGATTCCGCATGGAAACAGGCTCTTTGGCCCATCGAGTCCGCACCGACCAGTGATCCCCATACATTTATATTATCCTACGAACACTAGGGCCAATTTAACCTATAAACCTGTACGTCCTTGGAGTGTGGGAGGAAACCAGAGATCCTAGAAAAAACCCACGCAGGTCAAGGGGAGAACGTACGAACTCCGTACAGACAGAACCCGTAGTTAGGATCATACCCAGGTCTTTGGTGCAGTATGCATTGTAAGTCAGCAACTCTACCGCTGCCCCACCTTGCCATCCCGATTATGATGGTGGTGTGCAAAATATTGAGTATACCCATAAAACAGCACAGTGGCGCAGCGGTAGAGTTGCTGCCTCACAGCGCCAGAGACCCGGGTTCGATCCCGACTATGGGTGCTGTCTGTATGGAGTTTGTACGTTCTCCCCGTGACCTGCGTGGGTTTTCTCCGGGATCTCCAGTTTCCTCCCACACTCCAAAGACGTACAGGTTTGTAGGTTTCTTGGCTTGGTGTAAATGTAAATTGTCCCTAGTGTAGGGTAATGTGTGGGGATCGCTGGTCGGTGTGGACTCGGTGGGCCGAAGGGCCTGTTTGCATGCTGTATCTCTAAACTAAACTAAACTGAATTAATTCTGCACAGCATTGTTCAATCAGGTCAGGTCGGGGGGAGTTCCCCGGCCACGGGTTCCATGTAATCCCGTGCTTCCCGCTCCGTGGTCGGATAGTCGGCGACTAAACCGTCTCCCCCGCCTGGTTTGCCAGGTGAGGAGGGGGGGCTGTGGACCCCCAGCAGGACCAAAACTAAGACCTGTCAAAGGGCGGATGAGCTCCTAGTGAGCCAACGGCCATCCGCACTTCAGTAGAAGTTGCGATCGCTGTCGTACACGGCAGTGTAAGGAACGATGATAAAACACACACACACCATAATCCTATACTTCCAGCGGTGGAAGTCCGCAGGAACTGGAGGACAGAGATGTGTGGTGAATCCGTCACCGTTCCCGTCAGAAACCAGCACCACTGATTCGCTAATGTTTTCAACAATGATTAATTAATTAATTAATCTTTACATCTAGTGGCAGGATAGAAACGCAGATGATAGGTGCAGGAGCAGGCCATTTGGCCCTTGGAGCCAGCACCGCCATTCAATATGACCATGGCTGATCATTCAAAATCAGTACCCCGTTCCTGCTTCTTCCCCATATCCCTTGATTCCTTTAGCCATAAGGATGGTGGAGAGGGAAAGAAATGACTTCTTGAGGATCACTTGGCAACTCATTATCAACTCCTTAAATCACTTTACAAACATAGAAACATAGAAAAACCGGTGCAGGAGTAGGCCATTCGGCCCTTCGAGCCTGCACCGCCATTCAATATGATCATGGCTGATCATCCAACAGTATACCGTACCTGCCTTCTCTCCATACCCCCTGATACCTTTAGCCACACGAGCCACATCTAACGCCCTCGTAAATATAGCCAATGAACTGGCCTCAACGACCTTCTGTGGCGGAGAATTCCAGAGACTCACCACTCTCTGTGTAAAGAATGTTTTCCTCATTTTGGTCCTAAAGGAATTCCCCCTTATCCTTAGACTGTGACCCCTTGTTCTGGACTCCCCCAACTTCGGGAACAATCTTCCTGCATCTAGCTTGTCCAAACCCTTAAGAATTTTGTAAGTTTCTATAAGAGCCCCCCTCAATCTTCTAAATTCCAGTGAGTACAAGCCGAGTCTATGCAGCCTTTCCTCATATGAAAGTCCCGACATCCCAGGAATCAGTCTGGTGAACCTTCTTTGAACCCCCTCTATGGCAAGAATGTCTTTCCTCAGATTTGGAGACACAATCTGATTGTGTAGGATAGTGTTAGTGTGCGGGGATCGCTGGTTGTATCTCTAAACTAAACTTTAATAGAACCTCTTCGCTCACCGCTGTGCAGTAATTCAGTAATTCAGGTAACCCAGGAGGGTCCAATGCTGGCAAGTTTGTCAGACTCCACTCTCTCATTCAATGCCAACTCCAAGGACAAGCTATTATGATGTGTTGTCAGGGAAACAAGCAAATCCAGTCCCGGCCTATATTACCCAAAGTGGCAGCAAGACATGAAACACTTAGGTGAAAGGGAAACTTGTCTCATCTACAGGCTTCACGCTTTGATTTTCATTTAGATGCTGGTATTAACGACAGTCCAATGGTGACAAGATACTCGAGGCAGTTTGTTAGTGGCAGCTCATCTGTGTTGGCTGCACTCTGACAGGGGAGGGGGTGCAGGATTCAGAGTGGTCGGTGTGGGGGAGGGGAGGGTGCTTGTGTGTGCGTGCCTGTGTGTGCGTGTGTATGTGCGCGTGTGTGTGTTTGTATGTGCGTGTGTGTGTGTGTGTGTGTGTGTGTGTGTGTGTGTATGTGCGTGTGTATGTGCATGTTTGTGTGTGTGTGTGTTTGTGTGCGTGTTTGTGTGCGTGTTTGTGTGTGTGTGTATGCGTGTTTGTGTATGTGTGTGTTTGTGTGCGTGTTTGTGCGTGTGTGTGTATGTGTGTGTGTGTGTGTGTGTGTGTGTGAGAGTGTGTGTGTGTGTGTATGTGCGTGTGTGTGAGTGTGTGCGTGCGTGTGTTTGTGCGTGTTTGTGCGTCTGTGTGTGTGCGTGTGTGTGTATGTGTGTGTGTACATGTGTACGTGTGTGCGTGCGTGTGTGTGTTTGTGTGTGCGTGTGTGTTTGTGTGTGTGTACGTGTGTGTGTGTGTGTGTGTGTGCGTGTGCATGAGTGTGTGTTCGTGTGTGCGTGCATGCTTGTGCGTGTGTGTGTGTGTGCATGTGTGTACGTCCGTGTGTTTTGTGTGTATGTGCGTGTGTGTGTGTACGAGCATGTGTGCTCGTGTGTGCGTGTGTGTGCGTACGTGTGTGGAAGGGTGGGCTGGGCAATGGTCATCTTGTCTGAACAGATTGCCTCTTTAACCAGATAATCTTCAGATATGAGGCACCTGGCTTTGTTAATGTTGGCAGATGTGAGGGTGACGTTGCATCTAATTTGGGGAGATGCTTGTTGCATCCAATCTGGCATTCATAATTCCAATTTGCAGCAACAAAGCCCCCATGGATCTGAATCCCGGTGGGTTTAGTGCTGTGCTGTACATGGGATGCCAGTGCAGCTGTGCACCCTACACCACAAGATGCCTGAAGCAACAGGGATGTACTCCAAGCCCAAACACCTCTTGTGTTTCTAAATGTGTTGGAAGGAACTGCAGACGCTGGTTTAAACCGAAGACACACCGAAAAAGTTGAATAACTCAGCGGGTCAGGCAGCGTCTCTGGAGAGAAGGAATGGGTGACGTTTCTGGTCGAGACCCTTCTTCAGACTGAGAGTCAATCTGAAATGTATTTTCTTGAACGGTGGCGCAGCGGTAGAGTGGCTGCCTCACAGTGTCAGAGACCTGGGTTTGATCCCAACTCCAGGTGCTGTCTGTACGGAGTTTGTACGTTCTTCCTGTGACCTGCGTGGGTTTTCTCCGAGAGCTTCAGTTTCCTCCCACGCTCCAAAGACGTTCGGGTTTGTAGGTTAATTGGTTCGGTATGAATGTAAATTGTCCCCGACAGCACCCGTAGTTAGGATGGAACCCACTGTGAGGCAGCAACTTTACCACCTGTACCTTCCCCATATCTCGTTTCTCTCTCCCCTGACTCTCGGTCTGAAGATGGGTCTCGACCCAAAACGTCACCTATCCATGCTCTCTGGAGATGCCGCCTGACCCGCTGAGTTACTCCAGCACTTTGTGTGCGTCTGAGTTACATCAGAGCGACCAAGTTATTTTTTAGTTCATGACATAACGTTTTAAAATATTAGTCATTATACATTTTCGTATTCACTTCCTTAATAATTTAAGCTATTGATATCCTCAGCTCATGATGCTGAAGAGTTTTGCACTATTATCCTGGTTGATTTAAATAATGCACATATATCATAACATTTGTAATGGTCTACCAATCAATTTCATAAATCCATACAATTGCATGTTGACTCATGTTTCATTTTTAAGATGCATTTTTCTTGACTTGACAAAAATCACTTTCAATACACCTCAAAAAAATTGCCATTGACTTTTACCTGTTCTTCAGACCTTTATGGAATATCTCCAGAGTAGGGGTATTGAGGACTAGAGGACATAGGTTTAATGTGAGTGGGGGAAGATTTAATAAGAACCTGAGGAGTAACGTTTTCACACAAAGGGTGGTGGGTGTATGGAACGAGCTGCCGGAGGAGGTAGCTGAGGCAGGTACTCTCCCAACGTTTAAGAAACATTTACACAGTTACGTGGATAGGACAGGTTTGGAGGAATATGGGCCAAACGCAGGCAGGTGGGAATAATGGGTTCCAGTTTAGTTTATTGTCACGTGTACCAAGGTACTGTGAAAAGCTTTCGCCACGCGCTAACACAGTCAGCGGAAAAAACAATACATAATTACATTCGAGCCATCCACAGTGTACAGATACATGATAAAGGGAATAACATGAGTAGCTTTTTGTGCAAGATAAAGGCCAGTAACGTCTGATCAAAGGCAGTCTGAATGAGGTAGATAGTAGCTCAGGACCGCTCTCCAGTCAGTGAGAGGATGGTTCAGTTGGCTGGTAACAGCTGGGAAGAAACTGACCCTGAATCTGGAGGTGTGCGTTTTCACACTTCTGTACCTCTTGCCCGATGGGAGAGGGGAGAACCATGAAAACGCACATATCCTGAATCACGGACAGTTTCTTCCCATGTAGTGTCGATGGGACAAGTTGGGCCGAAGGGCCTGTTTCCAAACTAAGAGTCCATGACTCTGTCTGTTGTGCAGGTTAAACAGCCTTTGCTGTACACTGCCGCGATGCTATTGAGCTTGCTTCTTAATAACATTTCAATAATATCAGTGTTGGCAGCCCTGATATCAAATGACCTTGTGTGATACTTCAAACTGACTACTGCATTTTGTATGAAAGTAACCTTAAAGTCCAATTATTTGTCATTTGCACGATTAAATTTGGATAAAAAGACCCACACATTTTGATGACTACTGCTCTTCAAATCGCCCAGACAGTTCATTCTGCGCTGAGTAATTGCATAGACATTCAACATAAATTATGAATTCTGATGCTTGTTCAAAATCATTTAGATTCTTCCCGAAGGCTGCTAAGTGGTCGGTGACAGAAGGTTTCCCGTATGACTGTAACCATCTCAGACGCAGGGAATTTCACATTTCACTTCCAGGTGTTGGAAGGAACTGCAGGTGCTGGTTTGCGTTACAAACAAACTAGAGTTCCCCCCCCCCCCCCAGCAGGGGTGGAAATCCCGGGGGGGACGGGGGGGACGGGGGGGACGGGGCGGGACGGGGTGGGACGATCCTCCCCCCCCATGTTTTGTGAAACAAGTATTTTGCTATCAGTTCCCATCCGACCGCGGGCTGCGGAGTTGCAGCCACATACACGGTCAGCTAGCTCAGACTCTGAAAATAATTAGACCATGATGCTGCCCACTTACACTTGCCTTCATTACAATCAATGTAGACCCCACTTGTTGAATGGCCTCATTCAGTGTTACAACCATTATATGATTCTACGAGCGTGCAGGAAGGAACTGCAGATGCTGGTATCTACCAGACATAGACACAAAGTGCTGCAGTAACTCAGATGGTCAGGCAGCTTCTCTGGAGTTAAAGGATGGGTGACGTTTCGGGTCGGGACCCTTGTCCAAACAGGAGGAAACCTACATGTTCAGAGGGAGAATGGGCAAACTCCACACAGATGGCACCCAAAGTCAGGATTGAACCCGGGTCTCTGGCGCTGTGAGGCAGCAGCTCTAGTGGTTGAAGTCTGAAGAACCGTCCCGACCAGAAACGTCACCCATGATTTTTCTCCGTATGATTCCACGACACTGGTGGCAAACTAACCTCCCAGAAACAGAATGGTACGCATATAATTATGTACAATTCACACTTTATAAAAGCTGTTCTCGATTGTTAGTAATCACATTCAATTTAACAGGTAACTTCTTCCAGCGATCCACAAGACAACAACACACCTGTAACACAACTAAACCAGAGGACAAGCAGGTGATGAGCGCTACTGAAGATTGTACCAACAATGATGGTTTCGTCATTGGTCTGTTAGCTTTCTTTTATATGTGCCATTTATAATACGTTTTAACTTGAAATAAAATAGCTACCTGGAGTCAATCAGGATCAATGCAATTTGCTACATTTCAGAAGGAAATCCACCTTAGGATAAAGCTTCAATGCATTTATCACAACTCACCTGCATCTCGACTAGTGGGAGCTGAAGACTTGATGGGAAATTAAAGGGCCTGTCCCACTTGCCAGAGTGGCCTATGGACCTCGGGAGCCGCGGTCTCCGGGGAGGGATCGGCTGTTCCAGACACTCCAAGCCGCTGAGGAGTGTTTCTCCCGACGTCGGAGTTCCATCATCCGGCAAGGGGGGGCCTGAAAACATCGGGCTGGCTGCGTAGGCCACAATAGGCCCCGATCTCGGTTGATCACAGAGCAAGAGGACTGAACTTTCTGATGCCTTTCCCCACAGTGGAAAATGTTGATTCTGTTGTCGGGGACGCTCATGTTGAATTCTATAATGTGTTGTGTCATTTTTCTTTTTTTAATTTTTCTATGGATGTACGGAAACTTAATTATTTCTTCTATGTACAGCACTTTGGTTTCAACGCGAGTTGATTTAAACGTGCTACATAAATAAAACGTACTTACTTACTTTACTTGATTTAAGCGACTAATTCAGCGACTGCCGGTACCCGTCACTAATTAACACGGCCCACGGCTGAAGCCTCGCACATGTGTGTGAATGTGCACGGCCACCAAGAAATTGTGCCTGTCCCCTCTCCCCCCTCACGCCCATGGACCGCGAGGCCTCACCGACGCCGAGGTTCCCGTTGCCACCGCTGAGACTCCCATCGCCACCACCTTTTAGGCTCCTGGAGCCCAGACAGGCTTCGCCGCCCGGCTTCACCTGGAAGGCCTGTGGGGCGAGTCGGGCCTACTGGAGTGCGGTCGTCGTTCTGGACGTCGGTGGAACGTTTGTTCGCCGGGTGGCTCTGGCCCGCGCGCGGCTCCCCGGGACACCGTTGACTTTCCGCTGACCAGTTAGCACTCTACCGGCTGAGGACGTCACCAAACTAACAATTAAAAAGAAACTGCAGATCTGAAATCTGAAACAAAAACTGCAAATAGAGGAAAGACTTGGCAGGTCAGGGAGCATCCCAGGGCATTGAAGACCGTCATCAGAACTGGTCAAAGAAAGTCTTTGAAAATGTATCAATGCGGAAAGATTTATAGAGTCGTAGTATGATACACCATGGAAACAGGCCCTTCGGCCCAACTTGCCCACACTGGCCAACATGTCCCAGCTACACTAGTCCCACCTGCCTGCGTTTGGTCCATGTCCCTCAAAACCTGTCCTATCCAATCACCTGTCTAACTGTTTGTTAAACATTGCAATAGTCCCTGCCTCAACTACCGCCTCCGGCAGCTCGATCCACACACCCACCACCGTTTGTGTGATAAAGTTACCCATCAGGTTCCTATTCAATCTTTCCCCCTTCACCATAAACTAATGTCCTCTGGTTCTTGATTCCCCTACTCTGGGCAAGAGACTCTGTGCGTCTACCCGATCTATTCCTCTCATGATTTTGTTCACCTCTTTATGATCACTCCTCATCCTCCGGCGCTCCAAGGAATAGAGTCCCAGCCTACTCAACCTCTCCCTACACCTCAGGCCCTCGAGTCCTGGCAACGTCCTCGTAAACCCTCTCTGCACCTTTGGATTTTGCATTTCGTAAGTGCATTTAAAGTACATGATTAAAGGGGGGGTGTCTGAGGTGCCAGAGGAAGTCTATCAATTGAAAGATCTTGCTGTTTCCAACAACAAAAATGTGGATAATTTATGGGATTTAATCCTTCTGCGATGAACGTTGATGGTAAGGTCTTGCATTTAACTGCGTTTCACAATTTCCTGAAGCGCTTAATAGCCAAATAAATACTTCTAACACAGAGACCCTGTTAAAACGTTGGACGCATGGTATTAATTTGCAGGAAGCTTGGTCCTCAAAACGCCATTGAGGTATTGATCAGATATTTGTTGTTGTGCTCTTGTTTAATTTAATTTAGAGATACAGCGTGGAAACAGGCCCTTTTCACCCACTGAATCCGCGCCAACCAGCGATCCCCACACGTTAACGCTATCCTTTACACACTCTTTACATTTTTATACCAAGTCGATTAATCTACAAACCTGTACGTCCTTGGAGTTTGGGAGGAAACGGAATATCTCTATTCCTTGGAGCGCAGGAGGATGAGGGGCGATCTTATAGAGGTGTATAAAATCATGAGAGGAATAGATCGGGTAGATGCTCAGAGTCTCTTGCCCAGAGTAGGTGAATTGAGGACCAGAAGACATAGGTTCTAGTGGAAGGGGAAAAGATTGAATCGGAATCTGAGGGGTAACTTTTTCACGCATAGGGTGGTGGGTGTATGGAACAAGCTGCCAGAGGAGGTAGTTGAGGCTGGAACTATCCCAACGTTTAAGAAACAGTTGGACAGATACATGGATAGGACAGGTTTGAAGGGATATGGACTAAGCGCAGGCAGGTGGGACTAATGTAGCTGGGACATGTTAGCCAGTGTGGGCAAGTTGGGTTGGGGGGCCAGTTTCCACACTGTATCTCGGAGACAAACCACGGAGGCAACGGGGAGAAGGTACAAACATCGTACAGACAAGCAGCCGTGGTCGGGATCGAACCCGGGTCTCTGGTGCTGTAAGGCAGCAACTCTACCGCTGCGCCACCGTGTCGCCCTTGGTTGAGAGAAAAATAATGATGACTTCAGGGAAGAACTATTTTTTTAACTACAAATAAATAGCACCCTCAGCTTTTTGATCCCCAACTGAAAGGTTGGTGTGTTTTATGAATCATCTGAAAGAGAAAATGACTCACCTTTAGAAAGGAGATGAAGAGGAATTTATTTAGTCAGAGGGTGGTGAATCATGGAATTCGTTGCCACAGACGGCTGTGGAGGCCAAGTTATTGGGTATTTTTAAGGCAGAGATAGGCAGTTCTTGATTAGTATGGGTGTCGGGCAATGGGATTGAGAGGGAAAGATTGATCAGCCATGAATGAACAGCTTCTTCTCCACAGCCATCAGGCTATTAAACACAACATCAAATAAGCTCTGAACAATAAGTCTATTATTATTATTGCACTATATCTGTTTATTTATTGTGTATCTGTGGTCGAACAGGCACACTGAACTTTTATCTTCCGTTTTGTACTATGTTTACATATTCTGTTGTGCTGCAGCAAGCAAGAATGTCATTGTCCTATCTGGGACACACGACAATAACACTCTCTTGACTCTTGACTCTAACTGTCACTGTATGTCATGTCGTTACTTGTGGGCGGAGCACCAAGGCAAATTCCTTGTATGTGAATACTTGGGTAATAAACATACTTATTTAGTTAGAATCGATGGGCCGAATAACCTAAACCTACTCCCCTAACTTATGAAATTAGCCTTAAGAACAGGTATGACAACACCAGACTGATTCCTGGGGCTGTCTTATGAAGAAAGACTGGATAGACTCGGTTTATACTCTCTAGAATTTAGGAGATTGAGAGGGGATCTTATAGAAACTTACAAAATTCTTAAGGGGTTGGACAGGCTAGATGCAGGAAGATTGTTCCCGATGTTGGGGAAGTCCAGGACAAGGGGTCACAGTTTAAGGATAAGGGGGAATTCCATTAAGACCGAGATGAGAAATACTTTTTTCACACAGAGAGTGGTGAGTCTCTGGAACTCTCTGCCACAGAGGGTAGTTGAGGCCAGTTCGTTGGCTATATTTAAGAGGGAGTTAGATGTGGCCCTTGTGGCTAAGGGGATCAGAGGGTATGGAGAGAAGGCAGGTACGGGATACTGAGTTGGATGATCAGCCATGATCATATTGAATGGCGGTGCAGGCTCAAAGGGCCGAATGGCCTCTACTCCTGCACCTAATTTCTATGTTTCTATGTTTCTATTTTTCCAACGGGAGAATCAGGAGGGCAAGATAGGAAGGCTTTTTTCCGTTGTGAATGACATCTTTGTCTTGCATCGCTTCTGACAAGAACCCAGCGTATTATATTGATACTAACAAGATTGGAAACGTGTTGCTTTTGCTAAGGACTGACATGCTTTGCATAGTGAAAAAAAACAAAAAAAACCCACAAGATCACCCAGGAGAAAATTAATTCATTCAAACATTTTATGCAACTTAAAGAATGAGTGTTGAAATGCAACGGTGCTTGTTTTTTTGTAATCCTCAGAGCCATAACCAGGGGAAAATCATCAACACGTCTCTTCACACACAGAGGCTGCCTAAAGCTGCTGCAATACACAATTAATGCACGTTAATCTGCAAGGAAACAGCTGTAAAGACTGATATTATTTCTTCGAAAAGAGAAGGCAATTACGATGCTAATTGATCTATTTCTTTCATTTGTGATTATAAATTACAGGATATTCTTTATTTCATGCATCAGAGTGTATCCTTCAGAAATGACGTCTACATTTTCCAGTTCCCCTGAAAAAGAATGGGTCGATGTGTAGGAAGGAACAGCAGATGCCGAGGATAGACACACAATGCTGGAGTAACTTAACCCAAAACATCACCCGTTCCTTCTCTCCAGAGATGCTGCCTGGCCAGGCAGCATCTCTGGACAGAAGGAACGGGTGATAGAAACATAGAAACATAGAAACTAGGTGCAGGAGTAGGCCATTCGGCCCTTCGAGCCTGCACCGCCATTCAATATGATCATGGCTGATCATCCAACTCAGTATCCCGTACCTGCCTTCTCTCCATGCCCTCTGATCCCCTTAGCCACAAGAGCCACATCGAACTCCCTCTTAAATATAGCCAATGAACTGGCCTCAACCACCCTCTGTGGCAGAGAGTTCAGGAGACCCACCACTCTGTGTGTGAAAAAAGTCCTTCTCATCTCGGTCCTAAAGGATTTCCCCCTTATCCTTAAGCTGTGACCCCTTGTCCTGGACCTCCCCAACATCGGGAACAATCTTCCTGCATCTAGCCTGTCCAACCCCTTAAGAATTTTGTAAATTAAGATGTTCTGTGTTGAGACCCTTCTTCATCAAGGATTCACTTGCACCTCCTCCAACCTCTCCTGCAGCATCCGCTGTTCCAGGTGTGGATCCCTGCACTTCGACGAGACCAAGCGCAGGCTCGGCGGTCGTTTCTCTGAACACCTCCACTCAGGCCCACACGATCTCCCGGTGGACAAACATCCCAAACCCCATTCCTTCTCTCCACAGATGCTGCCTGACCCACTGAATTACACCAACATTTTGTTTCACAAATGATTATCATAAGCGTTAGGAGCAGAATTAGGCCATTCGGCCCATCAAGTCTACTCTGCCATCCAATCATGGCTGATCTATCTCTCCCTCCTAACCCAATTTTCCTGCCGTCTCCCTCTTACCTCTGACACCCGCACTAATTAAGAATCTTAAATATATTCACTGAATTGGCCTCCACAGTCTTCTGTGGCAAAGAATTCCACAGATTCACCACCCTCTGACTAAAGAAATTCCTCCTCATCTTCCTAATAGAACATCCTTTAATTCGTAGACTATGACCTAGTCTCTCCCACTAGTGGAAACATCTTCTCCACATCCACTCTATCCCAGTTTCGCACACTACACTGTGGGGACAAATTACAGAAGACAATTAAGCTGAAATCTGCACGTCTTTGGATTGTGGAAACCGGAGTAAACACTCTACTTGCGTTAGCGATTCAGCGCGGAAACAGGCCCTTCGGCCCACCGAGTCAGCGCAGACCAGAGATCACCCCGCACAATAACACTATCCTACACACACTAGGGACAATTTACAATTTTACTGAAGCCAATTAACCTACAAACCTGCTTGTCTTTGGAGTGTGGGAGGAAACCGGATCACCCGGAGAAAACCCACGCAGGTGATGGGGAGAACGTACAAACTCCGTACAGACAGCACTCGTGGTCAGGATCAAACCCGGGTCTCTGGAGCTGTGAGGCAGCAACTCCACCGCTGCGCCACCATGCCGCCCAATGCCTGCAGTGGGAGTACGCAGAGTGTTTCCAATTGAATACAGCTAAGGGACAAATAAAGGTGACGTTGTATATAGACACAATATTCTGGAGTACCTCCGCGGGTCAGGCAACATCCTGATGTTCGGTGATGTTGTGATTTGGATCCAAGTTGTTCTGAGAATATAACAGAGTTGAAGCTCTTTGATTAAAAATGGAAACAGCTATTTAACACTGGGGCGGCACGGTGGCAGAGATACAGCGCAGAAACGCGCCCTTCAGCCCACCGAGTCCGCGCCGACCAGCGATGCCCGCACATTAACACTATCCTACACAGAATGGGGACAATTTTTACATTTATAACCAAGCCAATTAACCTACAAACCTGTTCATCATTGGAGTGTGGGAGGAAACCGAAGATCTCTGAGAAAACCCACGCGATCACGGGGAGAACGTACAAACTCCGTGCAGACAGCACCCGTAGTCGGGATGGAACCCGGGTCTCTGGCGCTGTGAGGCAGCAACTCTACCGCTGCGCCACCGTGCTGCCCTATCACCACAATTCCACGTTGTGTCTTTTCTTTTGTAAACCAGCATCTGCAGTTCCTTGAGGAGATTTCGTCGGAGAGCGAGGAGTCTGAAAATGGGTCTTGACGCGAAACGTCACCCATTCCTTCTCTCCAGAGACGCTGAGTTACTCCAGCATTTTGTGTCTGTCTGCAGGTACTTGTACCTCCTTATATGATGTTGCAAACTCGGCTGTTGCTTTGTGAGTTATCAAAACCACTGCTGGACATCAAGCCCCCTGTGTTCCTCTCTCAAGTCTCAACGCAACTTTGTCCTAATGCTTACACGACACAAATAAACTTCTCAGTACTCACCAAATAGGAAGAATAAATGTCAGTTGGCAAACATCCGAAGAGACAAATTAATGCAATCAAAATGTTTGAAGTGCTCTGGTTCAGTGTTAAACTAATTACTGAATGTCCATTGTCACAGTTTGAGGGTTTCCCTGCATCATTTCTTCGCATAATGGCTTCTTATGGATTAAAATTCATTTCTACTCAGCAATATTTCCGCTTTCCAAGCAACAGAAGTGTCTTGGAGACTTATATATATTTCCCTTTTGGAATTATAGAGTGATATGGTGTGAAAACAGCCCCTGCGGCCCAACTTGCCCACACCGGCCATCATGTCTCAGCTACACTCGTCCCACCTGCCTGCGTTTGGTCCATATCCCTCCATACCTGTCCTATCATATACTTGTCTAACTGTTCCTTAAATGTTGGGATAATCCCAGCCTCAACTACATCCTCTGGAAGCTCGTTCCATGCACCCACCACCCTCTGTGTGAAAAAGCTACCCCTCAGATTCCTATTAAATCTTTTTTCCTTCACCTTGAACCTATGTCCTCTGGTCCTCAATTCCCCTACTCTGGGCAAGAGACTCTGTGCATCTACCCGATCTATTCCTCTCACAGTCTTCTACACCTCTATAAGATCTCCCCTCATCCTCCTGCGCTCCATGGAATAGAGACCCAGCCTACTCAACCTCTCCCTATGGCTCACACCCTCTAGTCCTGGCAACATCCTCGTAAATCTTTCCTGATCCCTTTCAAGCTTGACAATATCTTTCCTATAACATGGTGGCCAGAACTGAACACAATATTCAAAACTTTTAATTCTGACTCACTTCTTAAAATGTTTTTGACCCTTTCATTCTGTTTAGAATGATGGATTCAAAGGGCTCTTGCTTTCTTTTCACATAACACTGCACGGTGGCGCAGCGGTAGAGTTGCTGCCTCACAGCGCCAGAGACCCGGGTTCGATCCCAACTACGGGTGCTGTCTGTACGGAGTTTTCCCCGTGACCGGTGTGGATTTTCTCTGGGCGCACTGGTTTCCTCCCGCACTCCAAAGACGTACAGATTTTTAGGTTAGTTGGCTGGTAAAATTGTAAAATATTGTTGACTTGAGCGAGTTAGATATAGCTCTTAGGACTAACAGAATCGAGGGATATGGGGAGAAAGCAGGAACCGGGTACTGATTTTGGATGATCAGCCATGATCATATTGAATGGCGGTGCTGGATCGAAGGGCCGAATGTCCTACTCCTGCACCTATTGTCTATGTTTCTATATGTCTACGTTTCCAGTGTGTAGGATAGCGTCAGTGTACGGGGATCGCTGGTCGGCACGGGCGCGGTGGGCCGAAGGGCCTGTTTTTGCACTATCGCTTAACTTAACCAAACTAAATGAACTGGGAAGAAAATAAATCTAGAAGCCATGAGGGTGAGAGCTTCTGAAGGCACAACTTCCCAAGACAAGTGAGATGGAGATGAGATAAAAAAATAGTTATCAACACATTGAAAGTGACGGGAAACTGTGTGATTTAAATCAGTTTTGTCCGCCATTAGCTGTTTCACTTGAAAAACCAGCATTACTGGAAAAACAATATGCTGACACATCTCCTGGGTTCCTTTGTGACATCCCCTAATGAATGGCACCATATTCTCACTGCCAGCTCAAGCAGAAACATCCACTTCATCATTTTCCACAGGGAGTGGATTACCTCAGTGTCAATTTGAGAATCTGAAATCCAGTTGTCATTAAATTGGAGCTTGGTTTAGACTTCAGAGACACAGCACAGATACAGGCCCTTCGTCGCACTGAGTCTGCGCCGACTAGCGATCGCCTCGTACACTAGCGCTATCCTACACACACACACTAGGGGCAATTTACAATTTTCACCAAAGACAACTAGCGTACAAACCTGCACGTCTTTGGAGCGTGGGAGGAAACTGGCGGTCTTGGAGAAAACCCACGCAGGTGACGGGGAGAACGTACAAACTCCATACAGACAGCGCTCGTAGTCAGGATCGAACCCGGGTCTCTGGCGCTGCAACTCTACCGCTGCACCACCGTGCCTGGAGTTTCTCCAGGATTTTGTGTCCATCTAAAAGAAAATTTCAACTCCCTTTCAAAATGCTTCTTGTTACTTCTTAATCTTTGCGGTCGCATTGAGCTACAGATAGGTTCATGGAGGCACGATGTCGAGACGGTGTGTAATGCGTCGAGGCGACTGCGAGCCGACAAGCCGTTGCCGCGCGGAATTTTTGAACATGGTCAGTTTTTCGGAGCCCCGCGCGATGTCGGGACGAACTCCGCACAATTCCTGCGATCGAAGTGGGACCGGCCCCGTGACGCCGGACGGCTCAAGCGATCACATTAGGTCGCACTCATCGCATGGAGTTGCATGCTTGTAGGACAGGCCCTTTAGTGTCTTCAATCTGCAGTGATCCTTTGGAGGATTCTTGAAAGCAATGCCTCATTGAGCAGGAATTCTTCACTTTGAGAGTGGACCGGAATCCGGCAAAGTGAAGAATTCCTGCTCAATGAGCTTTGCTTTCAAGAATCCGGGTGTTTACTGAAGCTGTAGAGTTTAGGTTGAGGTTGTACCGAGCTACAGTGAAAAGGTTCGTTTTGCATGCGATCCAAACAGATCAGACACATGATGATGGAAATGTGGATATATTATTGTCCCGTGTATCTAGGTGCAGGGAAATTAGTTGTGCTTGTACAAAAAGTACTCAAAAAAGTTGCCATTAAGACGCCAACAAGGTTATAAAAGTACTCATCCCTTATTTGTCCCCTCCCCCCCCCCCCCACCCCGGGACCCCCTATATATAAATGCAATCAATATAAAGTACAATAGAATGAACAAAAGGGGGAAGGTACAGATTCTCAGCATTGCAGAGTGTCAAAGATTGATACATGATGCTGGAGTAACTCAGCGGGACAGGCAGCATCTCCGGAGGGAAGAAATGGGTGATGTTTCTGGCGATCTCAAAGAGGGCGTCACGGCGGTGCAGTGGTAGAACTACTGCCTCACAGCGCCAGAGACCCGGGTTCGATCCTGACTACAGGTGCTTGGCAGTACGGAGTTTGCACGTTCTCCCCGTGACCTGCGTGGGTTTTCTCCGAGATCTTCAGTTTCTTCCCACACTCCAAAGACGCACAGGTTTGCAGGTTCATTGGCTTTGATGTAAATGTACAAATTGCCCAAATCTGAGGAAAGACATCCTTGCCATAGAGGGGGTACAGAGAAGATTCACCAGACTGATTCCTGGGATGTCAGGACTTTCATATGAAGAAAGATTGGATAGACTCGGCTTGTACTCGCTGGAATTTAGAAGATTGAGGGGGGATCTTATAGAAACTTACAAAATTCTTAAGGGGTTTGGACAAGCTAGATGCTGGAAGATTGTTCCCGATGTTGGGGGAGTCCAGAACAAGGGGACACAGTCTAAGGATAAGGGGGAATTCCTTTAGGACCGAAATGAGGAAAACATTCTTTACACAGAGAGTCGTGAGTCTCTGGAATTCTCTGCCACAGAAGGTAGTTGAGGCCAGTTCATTGGCTATATTTAAGAGGGCGTTAGATGTGGCACTTGTGGCTAAAGGGATCAGGGGGTATGGAGAGAAGGCAGGTACGGGATACTGAGTTGGATGATCAGCCATGATCACATTGAATGGCGGTGCAGGCTCGAAGGGCCGAATGGCCTACTCCTGCACCTATTTTCTATGTTTCTATGTTTCTATGTTTCTAGTGTGCGTAGGATAGTGGATAGCGGGGATCGCTGGTCGGTGCGGACAGTTTCTGCGCTGTATCTGTAAACTAGACTAAAGTAGACCGTAACCTTAGCCCTGATGCTTCACAGGAGAAGCAACGAATGGCAGCTTATCTCTTTCCACCATTCAAGGACCCAAACCACTCAATTCAGATGAAGCAATGATCTAGTTACACTACATCCAATCTATCGTGCTGCATTTGATGCTCATGGGAAGGGCAGCTCTACACTAATGAGACTAAATGCAATTAATGCAATGAATGAAGGAGACTTTATTATTACATGTCACAGTGAAATTTGTTTTGTAAATGCTACGATACGTTAAGAATAATGCGCCTGAACACTTAGGCGACTCTTTAGGCCACTGCCAGGTACTAATTTTTATGGAATTCACCTACGGCACATGGCAACAATATATGTCAACCCACGACAGCAAACATGGTCGCCACTGTCGCTGAAAAACTCTCAACACGTTGAAGATCTTGCAGCATTCGCCTGTAGTCGCCCAAAAAATTTGCCAAAGTGGATTCGCCATTTAGGACTGCGATGATGAAACACTTTTTCACCCAGAGAGTTGTGAATCTGTGGAATTCTCTGCCACAGAAGGCAGTGGAGGCCAATTCACTGGGTGTTTTCAATAGAGAGTTAGATTTAGCTCTAAGGGCTAACAGAATGAAGGGATATGGGGGAGAAAGCAAGAACGGGGTACTGATTTTGGATGATCAGCCATGATCATATTGAACGGTGGTGCTGGCTCAAAGGGCCGAATGGCCTACTCTTGAACCTATTTTCTAAGCTTTGACGATACGATACCATAGAACTTTATTTATCCCAGGAGGTAAATTGGTCTGCCAACAGTCATAGAAACCCAACAAGATCCATGAAAGATATCTCTGGCCAGAAGGCTGGACCTTAGCCAGTCATATCACTGAATATTGGTTCTTGTGTCGTTCCTTTGCTGCTTCTCAGAAAACTCCTTTGAAAAGATGTATTTTCTCTTTACCTTTGTGGTCAGAGGCATTTGTTCAGTGTCCAGGGAGAGAATTAGATATAAAACAAAAACTTTGCTCAAAGACATTCAAGCAGTTTGGCAATGATGTAATGGATAGGGCATTACCACAAAGACCAATAACAGGGTATGGCCAATATCATTAAATGTTGTTTCCAATGCTTCTACAGTGCCTGTTTCCTGATGTATTGTCCTTTATTATTGTCAGTGCAGTACTGACAGCAATTTATTCTCTCTAGAGCTGAGGTTATTTGGTTCCCATTTAATACACTTCCAATCTCTAGCCTTGGAACTTTTTTTGTGTTGTGCCTCCTTCGCTTGGCAACGTGTCAGCTTTGTTGCACCGATTCATCAAACTACCTTTGAATGGTTGCAAGAGCACTTACAGTGGCCACTTGCAGTGATTACTTCTGCTGGATATTTTTCCTTATTTCAGCAAAGGCAGAATTGCTTGATTCCAACGCCTCTTCACCTCAACTACATTCATTACCAGGTCTTCAGAAGAAGGGTCCGACCCGAATCGTCACCCGTTCCTTCTCTCCAGAGATGCTGCCTGTCCCGTTGAGTTACTCCAGCACTTTGTGTCTGGTCTAACCTGGTCTTCATGGTTGTAGATTGGTTCTTGCATGTGAACCAATCACAGTAATGTACTACCACTAATTCCACCCTAATGAACACTTTATATTAACACTCCCTTGCTATATTATGTAGTCACACCAGCTGTAGAGTGGAATTAACATATATTGTACTGTACCATTATGACTGACTTCAACTCCAGACTGTGTCTGCACAGTTGTTTCAAATGGTTAGTTTTTGAACTATAATAGACAATAGACAATAGGTGCAGGAGTAGGCCACTCGGCCCTTTGAGCCAGCACCGCCATTCAATGTGATCATGGCTGATCATCCCCAATCAGTACCCCGTTCCTGCCTTCTCCCCATATCCCCTGACTCCGCTATCTTTAAGAGCCCTATCTAGCTCTCTCTTGAAAGCATCCAGATAACCTGTCTCCACCGCCCTCTGAGGCAGAGAATTCCACAGACTCACCACTCTCTGTGAGAAAAAGTGTTTCCTCATCTCCTTTCTAAATGGCTTGCTCCTTATTCTTAAACTGTGTGGTCCCTGGTTCTGGACTCCTCCACCATCAGGAACATGTTTCCTGCCTCTAGTGTGTCCAAACCCTTAATAATCCTATATGTTTCAATTAACATGTACTAAGTCCAGTTCAGTTTAGTTTATGAACATGTGTACGTATTTGTACAGTGAAAAGCTTGATGTGCGCTAACCAGTCAGCGGAAAGACAATACATGATTACAATCGAGCCATTTACAGTGCACAGATACATGATAAGGGAATAATATTTAGTGCAAGGCAAAGCCAGCAAAGTCCGATCAAAGATAGTCCAAGGGTCACCAAAGAGGTAGATGGCAGTTCAGGACTGCTCTCCGGGTGTGATAGGATGGTTCAGTTGCCTGAAAACAGCTGGGAAGAGGGGTGGGAGATTGCAACCTTCATGTGGTCCGCCCTGTTTGGACGAACGCAATCAACCCGGCGTGCACAATCAAATAAAGATCAAATAGAACAAGTTGTCTGACAACGTTAGGCTGTGCACGCCATACGCAAGAAGAAGAAGCTGGGCAGAAACTGTCCAAACTGTTATCAGGCAACTGAATCATCCTATCCCAGCAGCGTAGACATCACTCTAGGTTTGTGAATAACCATTGCGATTCTATTTGTCCTTATTCTTCCCTTGAAGGAAATATTTTCTTTCCACCATTTATTGTGGTTGTTGTGATCTCAGTTACATCGGAGTGCCTTGCCCAGTTTAGTTTAGTTTAGGGATACAGTGTGGAAACAGTCCCTCCGGCCCACCGAGTCCGCGCCGACCAACGATCCCCGCACACCAACAGTCTACCAACAGTGCTACACACTAATTGTACTCCTATCCCTGATGACCTTATGATCATCAGATTGAAGAAGCATTTCGGAGTAGAGGTGGTGATGTGCCTTCTTTATAATTGCATCACTATAAACTCACTGGCATTTGACCAACTTGCCGTCAAACTCCAAGCTACAATGCTTTGTTATTCAGACCAACCAGAATGGAAGATATTTCCATCAGTTCTCCACTTAATAGGCACACGGTGGTGCAGCGGTAGAGTTGCTGCCTTACAGCGCTTGCAGCATCGAGACTCGGGTTTGATCCCGACTACAGGCGCTGTCTGTATGGAGTTTGTACGTTCTCCCCGTGACCTGCGCGGGTTTTCTCCGAGGTCTTTGGTTTCTTCCCACACTCCAAAGGCGGACAGGTTTGTGGGTTAAATGGTTTGGGAAATGTTTTAAAAAAATTGTCGCTAGTGTGTGTAGGATAGCGTTAGTGTGCTGGGATCGTTGGTCAGCGCGGACCCGGTGTGCCGAAGTTCCTGTTTCCGTGCTGCATCTCTGAAACTAAAAGCTGAACTGTCAGCAGAAGTCTACTTCATTCTGGCCCATCATCTTTCCCCAACTTTGTTACAAACATCAAACCCGTCCCACAGTACAAGTTCGTTCCAAGAGCTCTCCCGAGTTTGCCGTGATACGAACTCGGAGATTTACGGTAATGGCCGCTCGTCAGCTCTCGGGGCTCTAGTGGACATTTTATTAATCATGTTGAAAAATCTTCACGAGTCTTCCCGAGCTTACCTGCCGTTAGCGAGTCTTCTCGAGTACCTGCCGTTAGCGTTACGAGCCGCTAAGAGACGTCCCCGAGCTCCGACGTACCCGCTACGTTCATTCTCCGTGCTTACCACGAGTTTGATGTTTTTTAAAACTCGGGAGAGCTCTTGGAATGAACTCGTACCGTGGGGCAGGGCTTTGAGTTTAGTTTAGAGAAACAGGCCCTTCAGCCCACCGAGTTTGCAGCGATTCCCACACATTAACACCACCCTACACACACCATGGAAATGTTTTACAATTACACCAAGCCAATTAACCTACAAACCTGTACGTCTCTGAAGTGTGGGAGGAACGCGGAGATCTTGGAGGAAAACCCACGCAGTAACCCAGTGGTTAACAATAAACGGATAATGTGACTGCAAGAATAACTTGCAGTCTTTAGACTTTTTATACTTTAGCGATACAGCGCGGACACAGGAACTTCGGCCCACCAAGTCCTGTAATTATCCCGCACCTTAACACTATCATCCACACGAGATACATTTTTACCGAAGCCAATTCACCTACAAACCTGCACGTCTTTGGAGTGCGGGAGGAAACCAAAGCAACCGGAGAAAACTCACGCAGGTCACGGGGAGAACGTACAAACTCCGTACAGACAGCACCCGTAGTTGGGATCGAACCTGGGTCTCTAGTGTTGAAAGGCAGCGACTCTACCACTGCGCCACCGTGCTGCCCAATCACATGACCATGACAGTAACAAAGTAAGATTAACTTTGTCTTCCTCTCCCCAAAGATGCCACCTGATGTATTGAGTGTCTTCAGCATTTTGTGTCGGACACTGTCTTGTTATCCTGAAGTCAAACAGATGCAATTGTTAAATTTAGCTCACTAATAAGCCCTCTTGTGGTCTCTGAGATCAGGAGCTGAAGAGTAAACACTCCATCAAACTACATGACAGGTTAAAATCTACAAATCTGTTTATTAAGCATTATTAAGGGGGAGGGATTTAGTTTAGTTCAGAGATACAGCGCGGAAACAGTCCCTTCAGCCCACCGAGTCCGCCCTGACCCGCGATCACCGCACGCACGCTCATACTACCCCACACACGCCAGGGACAATTTACAATTTTACCAAAGCCAATTCGCCAACAAACCTGTACGTGTTTGGAGTGTGGGAGTAAACCGGAGCACCCGGAGAAAACCCACGCAGGTCACGGGGAGAACGTACAAACTCCGTACAGACAGCACCCGTGGTCGGGATCGAACCCAGATCTCAGTTGGTAGTAATTCAGTGGTGGACCCATACTTGAAACTTAAAGCTTAGCCAGATATTGCTATGCCTCGTTGCACATTGGGAAAGTCTGCTTCAGAGTAAGGAGTTACAAATGAGCTTTGTACAATCATTAACAAACGTAGCCACTTCTAACGCTAGCATATGGAAGGCCGCTGATGCAACAGCTGAAGTAGGAATTGTACTCATGGCAGCGGTAGAGTTGCTGCCTCACAGCGCCAGAGACCCGGGTTCGATCCTGACCACGTCACCCATTCGTTCCCTCTAGAGATGCTTGCTTGACCCGCTGAGTTACTCCAGCATTTAGTGCCTATCTTCGCATTAAACCAGTGTCTGCAGTTCCTACCTACACTATTCCTGGGTTCATTTGACTGCTGTATTTCTTGCAGGGGATGATGTAATTGACTCATGAAGTGCATTTCATTTCATGAAAGATTGGAAAAAAAAACATTGCATCTTCCGAGCTTGACAATGAACAATAGAACAAAGTGCAGATACTGATAAAGGCATTGAGCTCTGTGAATGTAAGGGATATCACAGGGATGTCTTTGTACTTTGTAACTTATCTATCGTTCCCTGTGGATTTAATTGTATTTAAAATGTTAGTTACTGATGTAGGAAATTCTGAAAAAAAATGAGTTGTTTGTAATGTGTTTAACCCAAGAGTCATAGTCATAGAGTGACACAGTGTGGAAACAGGCCCTTCGGCCCAACCCACCCACACTGGCCAACATGTCCCAGCTACACTAGTCCCACCTATCTGCATGTGGTCCTTATCCCTCTGAACCTGCCCCATCCATGTATCATGTCTGAAGAAGGGTCTCGACCCGAAACGTCACCCATTCCTTCTCTCCAGAGATGCTTGCTTGACCCGCTGAGTTACTCCAGCGTTTTGTGTCTATCTTCGATTTAAACCAGCAACTGCAACTCTATCCTACACATTCTATCCATGCACCTGTCTAACTGTTTCTTAAACGTTGGGATAATCCCAGCCTCAACTGCCTCCTCTGACAGCTCGTTTCATACACCCACCACCCTTTGTGTGAATAAGCTATGCCCCTGTCCCACAGGCAGATTTTTAGGCGACTAGGCTGTCTCCACATGGTCGCGGGTGTGTCGCCTGTATGGCCGCGAGTAGTCTCCTCAGTCGGGCCAAAGAGTCGTAGCGTTTTTCTGGTCGCTGCTGGATTTAGAAATGTTTAAACCTTTTCGGCGACAGTCGGCGACAGTTGGCTTGACGCCAATGAGCGTAGCTTGACTTCTCCTGACGTAGGTGGCCGATTAGGAAAAGGGGAGATGCAACAAAACCTGGGTGTCATGGTACACCAGTCATTGAAAGTAGGCATGCAGGTGCAGCAGGCTGTGAAGAAAGCGAATGGTATGTTGGCATTCATAGCAAAAGGATTAGAGTACAAGAGCAGGGAGGTTCTACTACAGTTGTACAGGGTCTTGGTGAGGCCACTGCTGGAGTATTGCGTACATCTGAGGAATCTGAGGAAAAACATTCTTGCCATAGAGGGAGTGCACAGAAGGTTTACCAGACTGATTCCTGGGATGGCAGGACTTCCATATGAAGAAAGACTGGATAGACTCTGCTTGTACTCACAGGAATTTAGGAGATTGAGGGGGGGATCTTATAGAGACTTACAAAATTCTTAAGGGGTTGGACAGGCTAGATGCAGGAAGATTGTTCCCGATGTTGGGGAACTCCAGAACAAGGGGTCACAGTTTAAGGATAAGGGGGAAGTCTTTTAGGACCGAGATGAGAAAATCATTTTTCACACAGAGAGTGGTGAATCTGTGGAATTCTCTGCCACAGAAGGTAGTTGAGGCCAGTTCATTGGCAATATTTAAGAGGGAGTTAGATGTGGCCCTTGTGGCTAAAGGGATCAGGGGGTATGGAGAGAAGGCAGGTACGGGATACTGAGTTGGATGATCAGCCATGATCATATTGAATGGCAGTGCAGGCTTGAAGGGCCGAATGGCCTACTCCTGCACCTATTTTCTATGATTCTATGATTCTAGATGCTGTTGTAGGTTGTCACCAGGTGACGTAGGTTCTCGCCGGTGCTGACTTCGGTGAATTCCATTGGCGATTACCTACGTCAACCAACGACAGGTACCGGCGACTGAATTGTCTTATCTTGTCGTAGTTTGTCGAGGGTGGATGTAGGTTGACGTAGATGTGGTCAAAGGTGGACGTCCTAATGGGTCGCCGGTTGTCGGTAGCTTGCCGTAGCTGGACGTCGACTAGGTGGTAGGTTGTCGTAGACATTGTTGTGGACAAATGTCGTTGGGGAGTCCAATCGCCTATGTGGGACAGGCCCATTACTCCTCAGATTCCTATGTCCCCCGCATCGTGCATCTACCCGATCTAGTCCTCTCATGATTTTATTCACCCACTAAGCTCAGGAACTGGTAGAGCACGATGGGAAAATATGCCAATATAGTGAAGTGAACACAAGGATCTCGGGAGAGACAATAAATAGAACAGGCCCTTCGGCCCACTAGCGGTCCCTGCACCCTAACATTATCCTACACACAATAGGGACAATTTACAATTTTCACCAAAGCCAATTAACCTACAAACCTGTACGTCTTTGTAATGTGGAAGGAAACAGGAGATTTCGAGGAAAACCTACACAGGTCACAGGGAGAACGTACGAACTCTGTACAGACAGCACCCATGGTCAGGATCGAACCCGGGTCTCTGGCGCTGTGAGGCAGCAACTCAAGTTCAAGTGAATTTATTGTCATGTGTTCCTGATAGGACTATGAAATTCTTGCTTTGCATCAGCACAACAGAACATAGTAGGCATTGACTACAAAACAGATCAGTGTGTCCATACACCATTATATAAATATATACACACATGAAGAAATAAACTGATAAAGTGCAAATAAACAGAAAATGGGCTATTAATGATCATAGTTCTGTCCAAGCCAGGTTTAATAACCTGATGGCTGTGGGGAAGTAGCTATTCCTGAACCTGGTTGTTGCAGTCTTCAGGCTCCTGTACCTTCTACCCGAAGGTAGCAGGGAGATGAGTGTGTGGCCAGGATGGTGTGGGTCCTTTATGATGCTGCCAGCCTTTTTGAGGCAGCGACTGTGGTAAATCCCCTCGATGGAAGGAAGGTCAGAGCCGATGATGGACTGGGCAGTGTTTACTACTTTTTGTAGTCTTTTCCTCTCCAGGGCGCTCAAGTTGCCGAACCAAGCCACGATGCAACCAGTCAGCAAGCTCTCTACTGTGCACCTGTAGAAGTTAGAGAGAGTCCTCCTTGACAAACCAACTCTCCGTAATTTTCTCAGGAAGTAGAGGCGCTGATGAGCTTTCTTGATAATCGCATCAGTGTTCTCGGACCAGGAAAGATCTTCAGAGATGTGCATGCCCAGGAATTTGAAGCTCTTGACCCTTTCAACCATCGACCCGTTGATATAAACAGGACTGTGGGTCCCATCTTACTCCTTCCAAAGTCCACAATCAGTTCCTTGGTTTTGCTGGTGTTGAGGGCCAGGTTGTTGTGCTGGCTCCATATGGACAATTGCTCGATCTCTCTTCTATACTCTGACTCATCCCCATCAGTGATGCGTCCCACAACGGTGGTGTCGTCAGTGAACTTGATGATGGAGTTCGCACTATGACCGGCTACGCAGTCATGAGTATAGAGTGAGTACAGCAGGGGGCTGAGCACGCAGCCTTGAGGTGCTCACATGCTGATTGTTATCGAGTCTGACACATTTCCACCAATACAAACAGACTGTGAATGAGGAAGTCGAGGATCCAATTGCAGAGGGATGCGCAGGGACCCAGTTCTGCGAGTTTGGTAACCAGCTTGGAGGGGATGATAGTATTAAATGCCGAGCTGCGATCGATGAAAAATAGCCTGACATATGGGTTTTTGTTGTTCAAGTGGTCCAGAGCGGAGTGGAGAGCCAGCGAGATCGCGTCCACCGTTGACCTGTTGTGGCGATAAGCGAACTGCAGTGGGTCCAGGTTTTTGTCGAGGTAGGAGTTGATTTGCGCCATGATCAACCTCTCGAAGCACTTCATCACCACAGGCGTTAGTGCCGCAGGTCGATAGTCATTGAGGCACGTCACCTTGCTCTTCTTGGGCACTGGTATAATTGATGGTATATTTGGTACAATTGGCGCAACTCTACCGCTGCCCCATGTGCCGCCCCATTTCCTAGCATCATCCCCCTCTCACTGTGTTTTTTCCAGTGCTACCCTGAAGAAGGTTAAGACAAACATTCTCTAATAGTCTGATAATAAAAGAGGAAAAAAGAAAATCAACTTTTAATTAATGAAAAGGGCAATAATCCATGTTAACAAGCACAGTGCCTGGTAATGAGCATTCATAATCATAAAATTCTTATTTATTCAATAGCCCAGCTGTTCTTTCTAATTATGTACTCACACTGACTGAGTAAAAAATTGCTAACTTCAGCACCCTGGGTTTAAACTGCTTACCACTTTATTTCCCCGTGCATTAATCTCTGTTGTAGCGGAGGAGCAATTTGCAGCGCGTTTGCAGGTGTTACTCAGCGGGTACAGAGGAGAGGAATCCTCGCTGCGTCTAGCATACGCTGCCCGAGGGACTTTTAAGCTCAAAAGTGGGATTGGAGGCAACTCTGTTTGCGATGATGGCGATTAATATCATGCGCTCGACTCCTCGCACACCTCTGGGTGAGGCTGCAGGGCGAGAGAAATGAAAAGAGAAGAACCCTCTAAAATTCAGAGTTAGACACAAAATGCCGGAGCAACTCAGCGGCGGACAGGCAGCTTCTCCGGAGAGAAGGAATCGGGTCGAGACCCTCCTTCAGACTGAGAGTCAGGGGAGCGGGCGGGACAGGGGTAAAATGTAGTTGGAGACAGTGAGAGGGGCGGAAGATTGCAACCTTCACGTGGTCCGCCCTGTTTCGACTAATGCAATCAACTCAACGTGCACTAATGGAAGATCAAATAGAACAAGTTGTCCAACAACTTTAGGCTGTGCACGCCACACGGAAGAAGAAGAAGGAGACAGTGAGACTGGACGGAGAACGGGGGGGGGGAGATGGAGAGAGAGGGAAAGCAAGGGTTACTTGGAGTTTGAGAAAGAGTTAATGTTCATACCGCTGGGGTGCAAGCTACAGCTGGGATATAACACGCTGAGTTACTCCAGCATTTTGTGTCTATCTTCGATTTAACCCAGCATCTGCAGCTCCTTCCTGTACTTCAGGCTCGCTTTTTGGAAAATTATTGCAAGCATGTAGTTAGTTGAAATTGGTGATCATACACGATGAGATAGATCGACAGAATTCAACCTTCTTAACGTTTATCTTGCAGCAGCACAGATATTTATCCCTTCAGTCAAATTACCACCTCCAAGTACTTAGAAACATTGGTTGCAGAAATAAAACTAGCTGTTCATAAATTCTAAGCAGAATTAGGCCATTTGGCCCATCAAGTCTATTCAATCCCAGCTCCCCCTCGTAACCCCCATTCTCCTGCCTTCTCCCCATAACCTCTGACACCCGTACTAATCAAGAATCTATCTATCTCTGCATAAAAAATATCAATTGACTTGGCCTCCACAGCCATCTGCAGGAATGAATTCCACAGATTCGCCACCCTCTGACTAAAGAAACTCTTCCTCATCTCCTCTCTAACCTTTAATTCTGAGGCTGTGACTCTGGTTCGAGACTCACCCACTAATGGAAACATGTAGTGGAAACAATGCTTCAACCTTCTTAAGGCCCTGTCCCACTTTTCCGAGAAACTCACGAACTCTCCCAAGTTTTCCCCTTGATTCGAACTCGGTGAATTACGGTAATATCCGTTCGTAGGTACTCGGGGCTATTTGTTTTTAACTCGTGGAAATTTTTCAACATGTCAAAAAAACGTCCCGACTTACCTCATGCCCCGAGTTCCTACGACTGGCATTACGAGCTGCTACGAAACATCTACGGACTCCTACGGCCTTCTACGAGCTGGCCACCGACATTCCCCGAGTTTGAATCAAGGGGGAAACTCGTGAGAGTTTGTGAGTAACTCGGGGAAGTGGGACAGAGCCTTTAATGTTTATCTTGCAGCTGAACAGATATTGCAGCTCTCACTTAAATTACCGTCTACGAGTACTTAGAAACGTTGGTTACAGGGAAAAAAAACTATCTGTGAAGATGTCTGAGTGCCTTAGCCGTATATTGGAGATACTTTACAGTCAGAAGTGTTTGTATTATCAGCTGGACGGGAAAACCCCCATTAAACGTAGCACTGAATGGTCAGAGGATAACAATAAAATAACAGCTTTAGTTCAGTTTAGTTTGGTGTCACCTGTACGTGACATGTCACGTGTGATGATAATAATGAATCATTCATCAATTATTTAAGAAGGAACTGCAGATGGTGGAAAAATCGAAGTTAGACAGAAATGCTGGAGAAACTCGGCGGGTGATGCAGCATCTATGGAGCGAAGGAATAGGTGACGTTTCCGGGTCGAGACCCTTCTTCACTCATGTGGGGTAGGGCGGAAAGAAGAAAGGAAGATGCGGAGACAGTGGGCTGTGGGAGTGCTGGGAAGGGGAGGGGAAAGCGGGAGAATGCAAGGACTACCTGAAATTGGAGAAGTCAATGTTTTGATAATGTTCCGGTAGTCCTTGCTTTCTCCCTCTTTCACCTCCCCTTCCCAGATCACCCACAGCCCGCTGTCTCCGCCTCTTCCTTTCTTCTTCCCGCCCCCCCCACCCCACCCCCACATCAGTCTGAAGAAGGGTCTTGACCCGAAACGTCGCCTATTCCTTCGCTCCATAGATGCTGCCTCACCCGCTGAGTTTCTCCAGCGTTTTTGTTTACCTTTCAAAAAAACAGCTTTTTTCCACGAATAGTAGCTCTACTCAATAACGAAAAATCTGTAGCCTTTTTTTGCTCTGGTATTTAATTCAATTCACATGTTTAATCGATAATGTTTAATTATTAATGTTTTATGTTTTATGTATCATTCTTAACTGTCACTATATGTCATGTTGTCACTTGCGGTTGTAGCACCAAGGCAAATTCCTTGTATGTGAATACTTGGACAATAAACTTATTCATTCATTCATAAAGTATTATTCATTCAAATCATAATAAATCACCTTTGTATCAGGTAAAGGCTTTACCTACGTTTAAGTCATGATCTCTCAACTGCCTGCAGAAAAATCTCTTTAAATTAAAGCAGGGGAAGGAAGCTCAGAGTAAGTTATAATTACTGGAAACTATATTCCCTGTGGATTATATGCTGGAATGAAGTTGCAGGAGGCACTTGCACCTCTTTAAATGAATGAATACTTAATTGTCACAGTGAAATTCTTTGCTTGGGTACACGAGGTATGCAATTAGTCACCACATAAAGGGTAGCGCCAACATTACAGAGTATCCCGCTCTGGGTCTGTTCCCCTCCTCGCTCCAGGTCTTCCCTTGATGCCCCCCCCACGGTGGTCCACCCTGTGCCGGACCTCCTTTAAGCTGTCGATGTATCTTTTTCGTGACCACACCTCGCGTAGGAGCATACGGGCGCTGAAATTGCGAATGATCTCCATCTGTCTATCTTCTCTGCAATAATTCAGCCATCTGGCAGTCAGCTCAGTCCAGATGCTGTTTATCGGGCAGAAAGCTACAAATCGCCAAGGTCAACGAGATCCTTCACATTCCCTAAACTCAGGAACCCTGAATCATGATTCACTCTGAGTTTAAGTAGCTGACATGATTACTTTCATTTATACTTATGAATCTCCGCTTCAGCCATGATATGATCCTAGAAAATATGTGCTTATTAAAATAACTGAATTGGTCGCCGGCAAGTTGTTCCTCATTGCTTTTACTTATCCCGTCCCAGAATAATTCATTTATTATGATGTGTGATTAAAATTGACTAACCTTGTAATTGCAAAATGATTTTCTGTCTCAGGCATGATAATTATATTGTCAAGTTTATGTGAGCAGAATTATGAAACTGATTATCGTAGCTCGCCTGACCACGTTTCCACGAGCCACAATAACAAAACGTTTTTACAAAAATCAACATTTTTTTGCGAAAGTGTTATTGAACTAAACACAAGATGCTGGAGATAGATAAAAATAAATGTAATGCTTGGCTCCGATATTGTGTGTGATATTTCCCCAATAGGGATAAAATAACGGTAGACACAAAAAGCTGGAGTAACTCAACGGGTCAGAGAGCATCTGGAGAAATAAAATGGGCGATGTTTCAGGTCGTGACCCATCTCTCGACCTGAAATGTCACCTAATCCTTTACTCCAGAGTTGGTGTTCGACCCGCTGAGTTACTCCAGCTTTTGGTGTTCATCTTCGGTTTAAACCAGCATCTGAGGTTCCTTCCTACACCTGGTTAAAATAGATATGATGCCTGGAATTAGTTATTTGGTGTTATTACTGTGGATCGAGGTTGTCACTTATTGGAAGGAGGGTTTTGTTTCAGATAGTTTATTACTGCCAGATGTACCGAGGTACAGGGAAAAGCTTTGTTATTGTCTGCTATCCAGTCAGTGGAAAGACTGTACATGATTACAATCACAGGACAGATACGTTGCACAAAGGCCAATTAGTCTACAAACCTGCACATCTATGGGATGCAGGAAGAAACCCAAACGATTACAGGGAGAACATGCAAACTCCACACAGACAGCACCAGCGGTCAGAATTGAACCAAGGTCTCTGGTGTTGTGAGGTAACAGCTTCACCTCTTCAATGAGTACAGTCCTACTGGTGAAGGTACTCTCATAGTGCTGTATCTTTTCCAAAGACCTACAATTGTCACCACATCATGGCCTATACATTCCAATTCTACACATATTTTAGGTAGACAATAGTGCTGGAGAAACTCAGCGGGTGAGACAGCATCTATGGAGCGAGGGAAATAGGCAACGTTGCCTATTTCCTTCGCTCCATAGAACAAAAGAACTTTGTTAACAAAAGAACAAAAGAACTCCATAGAACAAAGAGCTGGAGAACTTGAGATTCTCCAGCACTTTTGTCCACCTTCGATGTTCCAGCATCTGCAGTTCTTTTGTAAACACTACAGATATTTTAATTTAGTTTAGTTCATTATTGTCATGTGTACCGAGTAAAGCTTTTTTTGTTGCGTGCTATCCAGTCAGCGTACCTGTACATGATTCCAATCAAGCCATCCAAAGTGCACAGATAATACACTATCAAAGGAATAACATTCGGCGCAAGATAAAGTCCAATTGTAGATGGTTCAAGGGTCTGCAATGAAGTAGATAGTTGCTCAGCACTGCTCTCTAGTTGTTGATAGGATGGTTCAGTTGCCCGGGCTTGTACACTCTGGAGTTTAGAAGGATGAGAGGAGATCTCATTGAAACATGTAAGATTATTAAGGGTTTGGACAGGCTGGAGGTGGGAAATATGTTCCCGGTGTTGGGGGAGTCCAGAACCAGGGGCCACAGTTTAAGAATAAGGAGTAAGCCATTAAGAATAGAGACAAGGAAACACTTTTTCTCACACAGAGTGGTGAGTCTGTGGAATTCTCTGCCTCGGAGGGCGGTGGAGGCGGGTTCTCTGGATGCTTTCAAGAGAGAGCTAGATAGGGCTCTTAAAGATAGCGGAGTCAGGGGATATGGGGAGAAGGCAGGAACGGGGTACTGATTGGGGATGATCAGCCATGATCACATTGAATGGCGGTGCTGATTCGATGGGCTGAATGGCCTCTACTCCTGCATCTATTGTCTGATAACAGCTGGGAAGAAACTGTCCCTGCATCTGGAGGTGTGTGTTTTCACACTTCTACACCTCTTGGTTTCTCTCCCATCTTTTGTTGCTTGCTCTCCAGTCAGCGGGAAGACTAGACAATGATTACAATCCAGCTGGCCACAAAGTACAGCTACAGGATAAAGGGAATTATGATTACAGCCAGATAAAGTTCAATGGCCTCCAATGAGGTAGATACTCTTCATGCTATTGAACTAAACATAAGATGCTCAAGATAGGATTAAAAAATAATGAAGTGCTTGGCTTTGATATTCTGTGGCACTGCGGTAAAATTACCGCCTTACAGCATTTGCAGCACCGGAGACCAGCGGGTTCGATCCCGACTACAGGTGCCGTCTGTACAGAGTTTGTACGTTCTCCCCGTGACCTGCGTGGGCTCCCTCCGGGATCTTCAGTTTCCTCCCACACTGCAAAGACATACAGGTTTGTAGGTTAATTGGCTTGGTGTAAATGTAAAATTGTCCCTAGTGTGTGTTGGATAGTGTCAGCCTATGGGGATCGCTGGTCGGTGCGGACCCCCAAGGCTCCGCCTCCGCCGCAGAAGCAACAACTGCCAGTTTGTGGGAGGTTTTTGTCACATTTGCCACGCCTCCAGACACTTGAGCCTCGTTCCATACTCATCTCCTGAGTAATTAGGGGTTACACCTGCATTTAATCTGCTCCCCTAATCTATCACCTCGTGTATATATACCTGAGATTATCACCAATTAGATGCTGATTAATCAGTTCTGCATTTTGTTGGTTTGATAGCAGTTCTGAGTTCTGTTGGGTCCATTTGTGTTTGGATTTTGGCTTTTCTTTAGTACTTTTAGGTGAGCCTGCATTCTATTGTCTATCGAGTCCTCTCCATTCCTCAGCCTTCTGACTGGTTTGTGTTGTCAAAAGGGTGGCCTTCAGATAAGATGTAAAGCAAAACCCTTCCAGACTGCCAGAGATTCCTGGAGGGCTCAACAAAGCATTTGGTATTCTGTGAGCTTTCGTGCATGTGGTATTGTGTCCTGTGTTGCACACTGCAGCGTGGAGGTCTGAATAGACTGGAGGTCAGATGTGGCCACAGCTGTCATCATTTTCTATGCTTGGGGTGATGAGGACGGCATGGCAGCGCAGCCTCACAGCGCCAGAGACCCAGGTTCGATCCTGACCACGGGTGCTGTCTGTATGGAGTTTGTACGTTCCACCTGTGACAGTGTGAGTCTTTCACAGTTGCCCCACTGTCCTCCCAGAACAAGGGGTCACAGTCTAAGGATAAGGGGGAGTTCCTTTAGGACCGAGATGAGGAAAACATTCTTTACACAGAGAGTGGTGAGTCTCTGGAATTCTCTGCAACAGGAGGTAGTTGAGGCCAGTTCATTGGCTATATTTAAGAGGGCGTTAGATGTTAGATGATCAGCTATGATCACATTGAATGGTGGTGCAGGCTCGAAGGGCCGAATGGCCTACTCCTGCACCTATGTTTCTATGTCCTCCCAGTTTCCTCCAAAAACATGGGGTGGCACGGTGGCCCAGCAGTAGAGTTACTGCCTCACAGTGCCAGGGACCCGGGTTCGATCCTGACCACGGACTGTCTGTACGGAGTTTGTACGTTCTACCTGTAACTGTGTGGGTTTTTTCTTTTTTTTAATTTATTTTTATTCAAAGTAATGCACATTACAGTAGTATCAGCCAAAAATAACATATGTGGGTTTTTTCTGGGTGCTCCGGTTTCCTCCCACGCTGCAAAGATATGCAGGTCTGTAGGTTAATTAGCAAATTTAAAAAACTTGTGAATTATCCGTTGTGTAGGATAATGTTAGCTGGTTGCACGGACTTGGAGGGCTCCCCCCCCCCCCCCCCCCCCCCTTGTTCCCTGTGCTCCACGTAGATGAGCACCCATTTCGCTTCTCCCCCTCCGCTTCCACCTACATCCCTTCCTCTAACCTCACAATTTGGCTTTCTTCAATCCTTTTGTCTCATACCGCTCGGTTTAGTTTATTGTCACGTGTACCGAGGTACAGTGAAAAGCTTTTTGTTGCGTGCTAACCAGTCAGCAGAAAGACAATACATGATTACAATCGAGCCATTTACAATGTACATCTTGCAGACTGTTGTGTCATCCACAGTGTACAGATACATGATAAGGGAATAATGTTTAAAGCCAGCAAAGATCATTCAAGGGTAGTCTGAGGGTCACCAATGAGGTAGATAGTAGTCCAGCACTGCTCTCTGGTTGTGGTAGGATGATTCAGTCGCCTAATAACTGCTGGGAAGAAACTGTCCCTGAATCTGGAGGTGTGCGTTTTTTGACACTTCTATAATTTTTGCCTGATGGTGAGGGGAGAATAGGGAGTGGCCAGGGTGCGACTCGTCCTTGATGATGCTGCTGGCCTTGCCGAGGCAGCGTGAGGAGTCAATGGAAGGGACCTCTGTCTTTTCATCTTTGGCCTTTGTCCAACCATCGGCTTACCCAAAACCCTCCCTCACCTGTGTCCGGCTACACCTGCCAGGTGTGTAGAATGTGTATGAAGGAACTGCACGTGCTGGTTTAAACCAAAGATAGACACAAAATGCTGGTGCAACTCAGCGGGAACAGGCAGAATCTCTGGAGAGAAGGCATGTGTGATTCAGGTAGAATCATCTTCAGACTGACGTCGGGGGCAATAGGGAGGTAGATAGATAAGGAAGTGTAAGGTGTGAAAAATGGGCAATGGGAATGGAGATCAAGGAACATGTAGAATAGATTGTTGTTAGTTGGGAGAAGGTAACGACAAAGCATACAGGGATAAGATGTAGTCGGAGGCAGTCAGACTGGCGGGAGAACGGGGGAGGGATAGAGAGAGGGATGGGAGGGTTACTTGAAGTTAGAGAAGGTGCGTAGAATGTCCTGCCCTTCCTCTACCCCACCCCTCCCATCGCAATCCGTCTGAAGATGGATCCTCATCTGAAACGTTACCTATCACCGATTTAAATTTGAATTCAGAATTAAAACGAGCTCGGGGACAATTGTTCAATATTTTTGAAGTACCTTTAAAACTAATATCCAAGATATTGGGCACTGCACAGGCACAATGACACATTAAAAACAATTTACTTTTAATTAACCATCCGTCAGGCAAGTTATTATCACAATAAATGTAATCATTACAGGCTGAGGTGAGTTGAGATCAATATAACACAGCACTGCCTTCAAAATGGAAATGTAATTGTTCTCAGAGTGGAAATAATTTCAAATGAAAATGAGCTATCTTTCCTTTATTAATATTGCGCTCAAATATTGCTCCCACTTAAAGATTTCACATTTCTTTTTCTATAGTCGTTTTCTCGTAAATTGGAAGCAGATTGCTTTCAGAACAATATTTTTAGAACTGGTTTCTGCAGCTACAAATCCGAGTCTCTCTTTAGACTTTAACTTTACGCTCTAGTCTTTGGAGTTTCAGCCCAGCGAGTCCGTGCCGACCAGCGCTCACCCCGTGCGCTAGTTCTAGCCTGCACACGAGGGGCAATTTTACTGAAGCCAATTGGCCTGCAAACCTGCAGGTATTTGGAGTGTGGGAGGAAACCGGAGCTCCCGGAGAAAACCCACGTGGTTCATGGGGAGAACGCTTGGATAGAGTGGATGTGGAGTGGATTTTTTCCCACTCTTTTTTCAGAGGGTGGTGAATCTGTGAAATCTATTGCCACAGACGGCTGTGGAGGCCAAGTCAATGGATATTTTTTAGACAGAGGTAGATAGTTTCTTGATTAGTACGGGTGTCGGTGTTATGGGGAGAAGGCAGGAGGGAGAGATAGGTCAGCCATGATTGGATGGCGGAGTAGACTTGATGGGCCGAATGGCCTAATTCTGCTCCTGTAACTGATGAACTGTGTGCAGACAGCACCCGTAGTCGGGATCGAACCTGGGCCTCTGACGTTGTTAGGCAGAGACTCTACAGCCGTGCCACCCGCCTATCCCCACTCTCAATCTGTAGATGTTGCGTCATTGGGCGGAGTGACTGGTGTCATTCTGCGTTTTTATTCTCTAGAACCTTCCTAGTAATTAATCACCTTGGCCCAAGATGTCTTGCTGAATGCAGAGGCAGTAAACTGCAGAAACTCTCCTCATCTGACTGCGCCAAGTCAAAGTCGAAGGGCAGCATGGTGGCGCAGCGGTAGAGTTGCTGCGTCAAAGCGCCAGAGACCCAGGTTCCATCCTGACTACGGGTGCTGTCTGTACGGAGTTTGCACGTTCTTCCCGTGACTTGCATGGGTTTTCTCTGAGATCTTCGGTTTCCTCCCACACTCCAAAGACGTACAGGTTTGTAGGTTAATTGGCTTGGTGTAAATATAAAATTGTCCCTAGTGTGTGTAGAATGATGTTAACGTCCGAGGATCACTGGTCGGTGGGCCTGTTTCTGCTCTGTATCTCAAACTAAACTAAAGTCATTCAGCAGAGAAACAGGCCCATCATGACCACGGTAGCCTCCTTGTATGTGTAAGAAGGAACTGCAGATGCTGGTTTACACCTAAAGCAACGTGTTGCCTCATCACTGTTCTAAATGACTTAAACTGTGGCCCCTGGTTCTGGACTCCCCCAACATCGGGAACATTGATAACAACTTCCAAGAGGTAGCTCAGCACCGTAATGTTTAGTTTTAGTTTAGGTTGGAGATACTGGCTGGAAACAGGCCCTTCGGCCCAACTGGTCTGTGCCGACCAGCAATCACCCTCACACACATGCACACACGGGACAATTAATAATTATACAAAGGCAATTCGCTTGCAAATCTGTACTTTGGAGTGTGGGAGGAAACCTGAGCACCCGGAGAAAACCCACGCAGGTCACGGGGAGAATGTACAGACAGGCACCCGTAGTGTGGATTGAACCTGTGTCCCTGGCACTGTGAGGCAGGAACTCTACCGCTGTGCCACCCTGATTGAAGATGATGACTGAAGAGATGAAATGGAAGGAGATGGGTTTAATGATCTTTTCATTCTGCTCGTTGAGTGCAAACACATAAGCACTGCCCTCGGCCGACTTTGACTCTTATACAAATCATTTTGCAGCAGTGTTTCCGCAAACGACGTGAACAGCATGCGGAAAAAGGTGCAGCGATGCTTTCTTTCAAATCCCCATCACAGTCGTGCTGAGTCAGCAATGCCAGACAAACATTTTGTGAATATTATATGTCGCACTTCAAAAACACTTTGTGAAATGCACTCATTGAGCCATGTATAATTAATGTGCACAAAAAAAAGCTGGAATTTCACTACTCACTTAAAATAAACTTAGGCATAGATTTTTATTCGGGGTTAGCCAGGAAACGAGAGATTGGAAGAAACTCAGTGTAGTTTAGTTTATTGTCATGTGTACTGAGGTACAGTGTAAAGGGCCTGTCCTACCAGCATCCGACTCCATGCAATGAGCGCGATCAAACTAGAAGCGGGGGCCGCGCGGAGTTCGGGTGATCCCTGTACAGGGCCGTTCCCACCAGCATGCGCCTGCATGCGGCAAGCGCGACCAAACCGGCAGCGAGGGCCGCGTGGAGGTCGGGTGAGTGGCGCGGCGCAAAGTGAGGCGAACTTGGAGCGAAGTCTTAAGGTAAGTTCGCCAGGACAGAGAGGGGCACACAGAGGGGCACAGAGGCACACATACAGAGAGGGTCACGGAGACACGACGTTGAGACGGTGTGTAATGCGTCGAGGCGACTGCGAGCCGACAAGCCGTTGCCGCGCGGAATTTCTGAACATAGTCAGTTTTTCAGAGCCCCGCGCGATGTCGGGACGAACTCCGCACAGCCCCGCGATGCCGGACGGCCCAAGGGACCATGTTAGGTCGCGCTCATCGCATGGAGTTGCATGCTTGTAGGACAGGCCCTTACAGCTTTTTGTTGCGTGCTATCCAGTCAGCAGGAAGACTGCACATGATTACAATCGAGCCATTAAGAGTGTATAGATATTGATAAGGGAATAACGTTTAGTGCAAGGTAAAGCCAGCAAAGTCTGATCAAGGATAGTTTGAGGGTCTCCAATGAGGTAGATAGTAATTCAGCACTGCTCTCTGGTTGTGGTAGAATGGTTCAGTTGCCCGATAACAGCTGGGAAGAAACTGCTCCTGAACCTGGAGGTGTGCGTTTTCACACTTCTGTACCTTTTGCCCGATGGGAGAAGAGGGAGTGGCCGGGGTGTGACTGGTCCTTGATTATGCTGCTGGCCTTGACGAGGCAGCGTGAGGTTTCCACTCGCCAATGTTTCCCACAACCAGAACCCTTCTTTAGTTTCCAGCCATCATTTCACTGTGAGACGCACGCACGTCTCTACCATGAACCATGTGGAGCAGGAGCATGTCATGGGGTTAGAGTAAGTAACTGCCACACGCACTTCGCCAGTCTGCAGAAGGGTCTCGACCCGAAACGTCACCCATTCCTTCTATACATAGAGGCTGCCTGTCCTGCTGAGTTACTCCAGCTTTTTGTGGAAAATGCTGGAATAACCAGCAGCTGCAGTTCCTTCAGCAACAGACTGGTCCCACCAAGATGCAGGACAGAATGGCCACAGGAGATCCTGCTTCTCTGTATGTAGCTATCAAACTGTACACCCCCCCCCCCCCCCCCACCTTCTGCTATTTTTGTATATGGTTCAGTACAAGTATCACAGTACATAAACACTTAAATCCATCTTAGATAAGCGTGTCAGATACAGTACAAGTGTATAGTACTCGTACACACAGACAGTATATGGAGTCACTGACAGACACAAAGCTGGAGTAACTCAGCGGGACACCAGGCATCTCTGGAGAGAAGGAATGGTGACATTTCGGGTTCAGACCCTTCTTCAGACACTGACCCGAACGTCACCCATTCCTTCTGTTTCATTAATTATTCACAGCAACACAAATAGTGAAGATCGATCTTTATTCCACAGGCAATTAGGAACATTCAAACAGCCAGCCATTATCATCTAGCTATGCTGGCTTGTGAGAGAGAGAGAGAGAGAGATAGAGATAGAGAGAGAGGATTGGCCTTGCTAGTGTAAATCTGTGTAGGACCGTAATACCATGTAAAGGGTGGCATGCACATATGTGTAGATTATAAATGGCATGGATTAATAAGGGTTAATCTACACCTTCTCTCCAGAGATGCTGCTCGTCCCGCTGAGTTACTCCAGCTTTTTGTGTCTATCTTCGGTTTAAAACAGCATCTGCAGCTCCTTCCTACACGGTATAGAGTGGTCATTTTGAAGTCCCTGTTGTAAGTGCAAGGATCTTGAGCTGACCACAAAGGTCTGTTGTCCTGGTGGTGTTGCAGGATCGACCTGGCTAAGTGCAGGATCGACCTGGTGTCTTAGTTGGTGTCTTAAGGGTCTGTCCCACCAGCATGCGATTCCATGTGGTGAGCGCGACCAAACGAGGTTGGGTGATCCCCGTACAGGGCCGATCCCAACAGCATGCGCGACCAAACTGGCAGCGAGGGCCGCGCGGAGGTTGGGTGAGTGGCGCAACGTGAGGCGAACTTGGAGCGAAGGCTTAAAGGTAAGTTCGCCAGGGCAGAGAGGGGCACACACAGAGGGCCATGGAGCCACACACATAGATGGTCACGGAGGCACGATGTTGGGGCGGTGTGTAATGCGTCGAGGCAACTGCGAGCCGACAAGCTGTTGCCGCGCTGAATTTTTTAACAAAGTCAGTTTTTCGGAGCCCCGCGCGATGTCAGGACGAACTCCGCACAATTCCGCATGGCTCCGGCGATCGAAGTGGGACCGGCCCCACGATGCCGGACGGCTCAAGCGACCATGTTAGGTCACGCTCATCGCATGGAGTTGCATGCTAGTGGGACAGGCCCTTTAGTAAAAGTGTTGGGTTAAATCTTAAAGATACAGTAAGTACTGCTCGTCTCGTGGGAGCATTAATTAAATCCATTTTAAGTTGTGGCAAGTTTTGATAGCCCAGAGGTACATCATTTCAAATGAAAAGTATTTCTGGATGCAAACGCAGATATTACCATAAATTAGCATTGATATCAGAACTTGACGAGTCGTTAAGATAACATTGTGCACTGACTTAGAGAAAACCTCCATTAAATTACTGGCACCGTGACTTAATTAATTAAATATAGTTTTATGTACAAGGGACTAAAGTACTGGAGCAACCAGTAAAAGTAAGGGTGGTGCAGCGGTAGAGTTGCTGCCTAACCGCGCCAGAGACCCGGGTTCGATCCTGACTATGGGTGCTGTCTGTACGGAGTTTGTACGTTCTCCCTGTGACACGTGTGGGTTTTCTCCGGGTGCTCCGGTTTCCTCCCACATTCCGCACGGCTCCGGCGATCGAAGTGGGACCAGCCCCGCGACCCACTTCGATCAGGTTTGTAGGGTCATCGATTTTGGTAAAGATTGTAAATTGTCCCTACTGTGTAAGATCTTGCTGCTGTACACTGGTCGGCATGGATTCGCTGGGCTGAAGGGCCTGATTCCGCACTGTATGTTTAAACTAAACTAGATTAAATATCATTTTATATACAAGGGACAAGAAGAAAACAGTTTAGTACAATAAACACAGTAAAAACAGAATCCGTTTTGAAATACTTTTAGTAATGGTTACAATATGTTCCAAAATATCCTACAGTTAGGATTGATCCAAGCTATTTAGTGTGTGCGCGGTAACTTGGTGGGACAGGCAGCATCTCTGGAGAGAAGGAATGGGTGACGTTTTAGGTCTAAACCCTTCATCAGACTGAGTGAGTCAGAACTTGAAGGAACTGCAGATGGGGTTTAAATTGAAGATAGACACAAAATGCTGGAGTAACTCAGCGGGACAGGCAGCATCTCTGGAGAGAAGGAATCAGAAGATCCTTCTTCATGTCTGAAGTGCTGCCTGTCCCGCTGAGTTACTCCAGCATGGTGTGTCTATCTTTGATTTAAAACCAGCATCTGCAGTTCCTTCCTACACAGTGTAAAAGCTGCTGTATTCTTTCATGGCTTGTCACTGTGCTAACATTTATTGCTGTCCCTAATTAGCCTTGAAAACTCTGCAGTCCGTTTGATTAAAGAGAATGAAATTCTTTGCTTTGGATCAAATAATAACAAACTAATTGTAACATATTTATAAGTGGGGATTCTGTGAGATCTGGAAGGAAATGTGAATGTTTTTTTCTGTTTTCTTACCACACTTGCTCATTTCATGCTCAACACGGTGGCGCAGCGGTAGAGTTGCTGCCTCACAGCGCCAGAGACCCGGGTTCGGTCCTGACCGCGGGTGCTGTCTGTACGGAGTTTCTACGTTCTCCCTGTGACCTGCGTGGTTTTTCCCCGTGTGCTCCAGTTTCCTCCCACATCCCAAAGACGTGCAGGTTTGTAGATTAATTGGATTCTGTAAAAACTGTCCCTAATGTGTAAGATAGAACTAGTGTATGGGGATCGCTGGTGGGCCGAAGGGCCTGCTTCCACAATGCATCTCTAGACTAAACAGTAGTGGGCAGGAAGGAACTGCAGGTGCTGGTTTAAACCGAAGATAGACACAAAATGCTGGAGCAACTCAGCGGGACAGGCAGCAACTCTGGAGAGAAGGAATGGGTGACGTTTCGGGTCATCTTTCCTTGTGATTGTGTGGGCTCCACCATTCTTTGATCAATGTTACTTTTTTGCATATCTTTCATTCATTTGTTCTCTATCTTAAGGGGTTGGACAGGCTAGATGCAGGAAGATTGTTCCCGATGTTGGGGAGGTCCAGGACAAGGGGTCACAGCTTAAGGCTAAGGGAGACATCCTTTAGGACCGAGATGAGAAGGACTTTTTTCACACAGAGAGTGGTGAGTCTCTGGAACTCTCTGCCACAGAGGGTAGTTGAGGCCAGTTCATTGGCTATATTTAAGTGGGAGTTAGATGTGGCCCTTGTGGCTAAGGGGATCAGAGGGTATGGAGAGAAGGCAGGTACGGGATACTGAGTTGGATGATCAGCCATGATCATATTGTATGGCGGTGCAGGCTCAAAGGTCCGAATATATCTATCTCTTTTCCCTCTCCCCTGACTCTCAGTCTGAAGAAGGGTCTCACCCCTTAATAAGGGGTAGGCCATTTAGTACTAAGATGAGGAAAAACTTTTCCACCCAGAGAGTTGTGAATCTGTGGAGTTCTCTGCCACTGAAGGCAGTGGAGGCCAAATCACTGGATGTTTTCAAGAGAGAGTTAGATATAAATAAGGGTTAACGGAATCATGGGATCTGGGGAGAAAGCAGGAACGGGGTTCTGATTTTGGATGATCAGCCAAAATCAGCTCAAAGGGCTGAATGGCTACTCCTGCACCTGTTTTTCTATGAATCTATGACCCGAAGCGTCACCCATTCCTTTTCTCCAGAGATGTTGCCTGCCCCGCTGAGTTACTCCAGCATCCTGTGTCTATAAACTAGTGAGCCTGGATTTTTAAGAGCTTTTCTTCCTGAAGCATTGGTGAGTCACCGTGCACCGAGCTTTCTGCTGGGCATGCTCAGTGTGAACCGTTACCTTTCAATATAGAAATATTTGTGCTAACTTTCCACTGTATTTAAATTGTCTATTTTACAACTTCATTTATTCATAGTTTTATTAAAAGAGATAATTTTAAATATCTGATCATTATCTAATTACAGTTTCTGGAACCATGTGGTGTGAAATCTTTCACATTCTTGCCTTTACGATAGTGCCTTTATTTAGACTCGTGATTTTTAAAAAACATTTGCATCAAGGACAGCATTTTGTACAGGTACTTAATAGGCTGTCGTGTTATTTTGGGACTCTCTCAGGTTGTGAAGAATTACTAGATTTTAACCAAAGCAATTTTACTGTTTTCCACGGTAGAATAAAAACCTCCGCCTAGGATTAAAGCTTTGTCTAGTCATAGAGTCATAGAGTGTGGCAACAGGCCCTTCAGCCCAACATGTCCACACCAGCCAAACCTGCCCGCGCTTGGCCCCTATCCCTCCAAACCTGTCCTATCCATGTACCTGTCTAAATGTTTCTTAAGGGGCCGTCCCACTGCAGCGACCTAATCCGCAAGTTCTGGGGAGTTTGCCGTCGACTCGTACTCGCAGCATGGTCGGTACTATGCCCGAGGAGGTCTGTAACTCTCCTTCATGCTCGAGAGTGGTCCCCACGTACTCGAGGCCTCAGCTAGGTCACGGCATATTTTTCAACATGTTGAAGAATGCCCGCGAGTAAAAAAGAAAGGTCGCCATTGAAAAAACCAATACTTTTTTTTACTCGTAGGTTTAGTTGAAGTAAGTCATAGTAGGTCGGCATGTTAGTCGAGGGTAGTCGAAGGTAGTCGCAGATAGTGTTCAACATGGTTGAAGGAGGTCGTCTTCACTCTCCACTACTCGGTGTCCAATTTTCCAGATGCTAGTCGTAGCTAGTCTTCAACATAGTCGAAGGAGGTCTTCAACATGACATTTTTTCAAACTTTCCTAAACTCTTCTAAACTTGCCAATTAGGTCGCCACAGTGGGACAGCCCCTTCAAATGTCCTGTGGTCCTCGATTCCATGGCTCTGGGCAAGAGGCTCTGTGCGTCTACACAATCTAAAATTGTCTTGGAGCACTCCAGTCTCCTGCCTTCTCCCTGTAACCCCTGACACCCATATCAGTCAAGAATCCATCATTCTCCTCCTTAAAAATATTCTCTGACTTGGCCTCCACAGCCTTCTGTGGCAATGAATTCCACAGATTCACCACCCTCTGGCTGAAAGAATTCCTCCTCATCTCCTTTCTAAAGGGACGTCCTTTTATACTGAGGGATATGTGGGATCCAGCGCATGATTAGACAGGGTTTTCATCTTTGCTGAAGATTTGATTCTGCATTGGAAAAAAGTTAAATGTAGGAAGGAACTGCAGATGCTGGTTTGCACCAAAGAGAGACATAAAAAGCTGGAGTAACTCAGCGGGACCGGCAGCATCTCTTTAGAGAAGGAATGGGTGACGTTTCGGGTCGAGTCCCTTCTTCAGGCAACGTAAGAATGAGGAATGTCTTTGTCAAATTTATTTTAAAATTAATTCATTCCAGATCTGATGAACATGGAAGCACTTTTCGTTTTGCAAGATTTCTGGTCAATTAATTCTGAGGACTGCCTGCCAAAACTATTCTGTAGCGAGATAACTCTTGAGAAAAGGTTCCTGCACTGTAGCATAGATTCAGCAGGCTGCCCTGCAAATTAATTGACCAGAAATCTGTCAAAATGGAAAGTATTATAAAGTCATAGATTCATACTGTGTGGAAACGGGCCTCTTCAGTCCAACTTGCCCACACCGACGAACATGTCCCATCTGTATTAGTCCAACCTGCCTGCGTTTGGCCCATATCCCTGTCCTATCCATGTACCTGGGTGTGTAATAAGGTGTAATATGATACAATATAACTTTATCTAATAATCTGATATATATGCACAAATTATTTCATGGATGTGGAGAGGATGTTTGCACTAAGGACCAGAGGTCATAGCCTCAGAATTAAAGGACGTTCCTTTAGGAAGGAGAGGAGGAATTTCTTTGGTCAGTGGGTGGCAAATCTGTGGAATTATTTGCCACAGACGGCTGTGGAGGCCACAAGTCAGTGGATATTTTTAAGGCAGAGATAGATACATTCTTGATTAGTACGTGTGTCAGAGGTTCTGGGGAGAAGGCAGGAGAATGAGGTTAGGAGGGGAGAGATAGATCGGGCATGTTTGAATGGCGGAGTAGATTTGATGGGCCGAATGGCCTAACTCCTATCACTTGTGAGCTTCACTGTGCAGTTGCATCTGTGATGAATAAAGCACCATTGAACTATTGTCTCAATTCTTGACACTGGTGCAGATGCCTGTACTGAAGATGGACACAAAATGCTGGCGTGACTCAGCGGGACAGGCAGCATCTATGGAGAAAAGGAATGGGTGACATTTTGGGTCACCTTTCCTTGTGAGCGTGTGGACTCCATCTTTTCTTGCTCGCCTTTACTTTCTTGCATATCTTTTGTTCATTTGTCCTATATCTATATCACTGCCCATATCTCTCTTTTCCTGTCCAAGGGTCTCAACCCTTAAGAATAAGGGGGAAGGTCATTTAGGACTGAGGTGAGGAAAAAGGTTTTCATCCAGAGAGTTGTGAATCTGTGGAATTCTCTGCCACAGAAGGCAGTGGAGGCCAATTCACTGGATGTGTTCAAGAGAGAGTTAGTTTGAGCTCTTAGGGCTAACGGGATCAAGAGATCTGGGGAGAAATCAGGAACGGGTACCACTGCGCCATCGTGCCGCTATCTCGGCCGGTCTTAATGAAAGGATCTTCATAATGAGAGCATCCATCTCCTGTCCGTCTGAAGAAAGGTCTCGACCCAAGACGTCACCCATTCCTTCTCTCCAGAGATGCTGCCTGTCCCGCTGAGTTACTCCAGCTTTTTTTGTCTATAAAATGTAGTGGGGCTGGATTTGGGAGATTTTCTTCAAGAGGCCTCGGTGAATCGCTGCAGCGTTATCTTGCACCAAGCTTTCTGCTTGGGCACGCTCGGTGTTAACTCTGACATTCCAGCATCTGCAGTTCCTTCCAGTCCTGAGAACGTACATCTCTTCCTAGCAGTATCTCTTGCCTCGGGGAATAAATTACCTTCCGGTCCCTCCTCCCTGAACAAAGTCGTGAGACATTGTGAGTGGTAGTGGCAGACAGCATCTGTAGTCCCAACGGCCACCTATGCACACACGTATTAGAGCAGAACAGATGGACCAGACTCCAAACCACCGAGCAGGATTACTGCCAAGAATTCGCAATATGGAGGCAATTGCTAATCTGACGAAATAATCAAAAGATTATTGAGAGAACTTGAAAGAAAGTGCTGGAGTAACTCAGCGGGTCAGGCAGCATCTGTGGAGAACATGGATAGGTGACGTTTCACAGAGTGCTGGAGTAACTCAGCGGGTCAGGCAGCATCTGTGGAGAACATGGATAGGTGACGTTTCACAGAGTGCTGGAGTAACTCAGCGGGTCAGGCAGCATCTGTGGAGAACATGGATAGGTGACGTTTCACAGAGTGCTGGAGAAACTCAGCGGGTCAGGCAGCATCTGTGGAGAACATGGATAGGTGATGTTTTGGGTCATGATCCTTCAGACTAATTTTAGAGGTGGCGGATGGGGTGTGAGGAGGGGGGGGGAAGGAGGTGGAGAAGAAAACTTGAAGAGAGCTTTCGAAGGATGAGGGGGGTAGTCATTGAAAGTTAACGAAACTCGAATGGGGGAGCAGTGGACGAGTATATTTGCTGTTCAAATGCAGACAAGCTCTTGAGAGCTAACGTGAGCACAATATCCACTTGCCCAACAGTTGTAAGATGAACAGATGTAGGTCCCCGATGCAGCGCTATTTTAGAAAATGCTACTGAGGTCACCGTGCCTTTCAGGCACCGAGTTTCAGGATCGCTGTAGTTGGGGTGAAAAAAATAGATTTTCTTTAACTTTCCTTTAATCTTCTTGCAAAGGACATAAATCTCTGTTCCTTTGGGGCAATTTACTCCTACATGTTGAAATGTCCCAAGACTACCCATACTCATTTCATATATCACCTTTGAAAGAGCAGAGTTTCACTTCTGGAAACTGAACTGGTTTCGAAATTAATCCCAGAGGTAAAAAGGACAGTGTTTCAGTTAGTCGGTTCCTCTTCCCTGGTTAAATCCTTGTTGCCTCGAGTTTAATATTTTAAATTGGCTTTCAAAACATCATGAAATAACCTGCTTTTCTCTTATCGCGTAGGCCCTTTAGTTTACAAAGATACAACGCACAGGTTTGCAGGTTAATTGGCAACTGTATAAAATTGTCCCAGTGTGTGTAGGATAGAACTAATGGACAGGTGATGGCTGGTCAGTGCAGACTCGGTGGGCCGAAGGGCCTGCATCCACACTGTATGTTTAGTTTAGAGATACAGCGTGGAAACAGGCCCTTCGGCCCACTGAGTCCGCACCGACCAGCGATCACCCTGTACACACCATCCTACACACTAGGGACACACTTGCCCCTTCGTGCAGGTATTGGCTGGGCATAAGTGTAAATTGTCCCTAGTGTGTGTAGGATAGTGTTAGTGAGCGTGGATCGCTGGTCGGCTCAGACTCGGTGGGCCGAAGGGCCTGTTTCAATAGACAATAGACAATGGGTGCAGGAGTAGGCCATTTGGCCCTTCGAGCCAGCACTGCCATTCAATGTGATCATGGTTGATCATCCCCAATCAGTACCCCGTTCCTGCCTTCTCCCCATATCCCCTGACTCTGCTATTTTTAAGAGCCCTATCTATCTTTCTCTTGAAAGCATCCAGAGAACCTGCCTCCACCGCCCTCCAAGGCAGAGAATTCCACACTCGCCACTCGCTGTATTTTTGAAACTAAACAAATGAATGAAAGATATGCAGTGGTTACATTCAAGGAAGAGAATATTCTGATACTGTTTGACAGCTACAATTATTATCCTTGTTGCTTGCTGGCAGTGTGAATCCTACAAACAGAGTTAGCGCGTGTCAATGAATGTGTGGCCTTAAAGCACAAAAATAACCCAGCTAATAAGCATAGATACAAGTAAACTATAAATGTCAGCAGCGTTCAGGTGTCTATATTATCGTACCCTGAGCGCAGTGTCAATGTAAAGCCGACGAGCTCTGTGACCCACTTTCCCAGAGACGTAATACATTTCAAAATTGTACCTGAAATGTAGGAAAATGACACAAGGGATTTAAACTCATGAAAATGCATTCACTCACAAAGAATAATGCGGATGGAAGCTAAAGAATGAATCACAGAAAAGTTAAAAGGGGTGTACATGTTTATTTTTTTGGTTGTGTGTTGCACGATGTACTTGAGTTAAGAGCAAGCGTTCAACAGCTTAACTAGAATTCAGGACACATTTTATTCTTGTGCATTTGTCAAGGACAGCTGAAATGAGTGACCTCTGGTTATCTCGAATGCAAACTCTGGGCAAAAATCTATTTTTTGCCCATTTGACGTGATCGTTGTACGGTGGCATCTAGTTTGTGGTCAAGTAATTTGACACCGAGTGTTAATTATCGCCTTTGGCTCGTTATGCCCTTGATCTCCAAAATGGTCGAGGGAATGATGGGCCACACAGCTCACTTTTGCCGTAACTCTTTAAAATTCCAACTCTGCGTCAGTGCAAAGTGATCGGCTCGCGATTTGATTCAGCCAGCGGGTGGTGCAGCGGTAGAGTTGCCTGAGAGCGCTAGAGAGCCCTGGTTCGATCCCGACCGCCGGTGCTGTCTAATTTAATTTGGTTTAGAGATTTATTGTAAGTTGGTATATTTAGTTCGTCAAGTTTATTTGTCACATACGCATACGAGATGAGCAGTGAAATTAAAAGTAGCAATGCTTGCGGATTGTGCATAAAGCTACAAAACAGAATGGAATTACATATTTGTGGGAGAGAAAAAAAAAGAAGAAACGGCAATTTAAAAAGCCACCACGCAAAGGTAAATTGGTCCAGTAAGTGAGTCCCTGGTGAGATAGGAGTTTACAGTCCTAATGGTCTGTGGGAAGAAACACCTTCTCATCCTCTCTGTTTTCACAGCATGGCAATGGAGGCGTTTCCCTGACCGTAAAAGCTGGAACAGTCCGTTGCTGGGGTGGAAGGGGTCTCCCATGATCTTGTTGGCTCTGGATCTGCACTTCCTGATGTATAGTTCCTGCTGGGAGACGAGTGTAGTTCCCATAGTGCGTTCGGCCGAATAGTTAGATAGTTAGATAATGCACTGCCTTTGGGCATGGTTTTCTTGGTTACGCACTTATCCTGGAGTTATAGCACAAGTACTTTGGGTTTTAATTGTAATCTAAGATTGTCCATGTTGTTGGACAACATCAAAGACAACATCAAGAACAGTTTGAAGAAATTCCACACATCCCATCGAGCAACTGGGAGCACATTTCACTGGACAGGCAGGCGCTCCTGCAGGAAATCCGTGCAGGAAGGAGCTGCACGTCACGAAATGGAGCTAGGCCGTGTCACAGAGACAAAGCGACAGCACCGTAAGGAGAGAGAGAAGGGGGCTCGACAACTACCAACCACCGCCAGTCTCCACTGCCCACGGTGCACCAAGGTGTGTGGGTCGGGGATCGGCCTCTACAGATGTCTGCAGACCCACAACTAGACGACCCTATGGAGAGGAGAGGACAGTCATACTCGTTTCGAGTGTCCGCCAATGATGATGAATCTAAGATTACAGCAGGAAACTGATTGCGAGGAAAAAAGACTCGAGTTCTGGCTCTTATCTGGTTCTCTTTGAATGTTTTCAGAACCATGCCTTTAGTTATCTTGTCTTGATCCACAAATGTATTTGGTTATTTATTATGTCAGGGATTGCGCAGTGGTAGAGTTGCCTTACAGCACCGGAGACCAGGGTTCAATCCTGATCCTCTTTGGTATTTAATACTCGATGCGCTACCATCCCACCCTTGTTGAGTTAAGTATGTATTAAGTGTTATAATTTATTATCAATTGCAATGAGCTATTTTAAGTAAATACTTCATTTACAGTGGCACAACGGTAGAGTTGCTGCCTCACAGCACCTGAGACCCGGGTTCGATCCTGACCACGGGTGCTGTCTGCACGGAGTTTGTACGTTCTCCCCGTGACCTGCGTGGGTTTTCCCCGGGTGCTCCGGTTTCCTCCCACACTCCAAAGATGTACATGTTTGTAGGAGGATCTGAAGAAGGATTTCAGCCCGAAATGTTGCCTATTTCCTTCGCTCATAGATGCTGCCTCACCCGCTGAGTTTCTCCAGCATTTTTGTCTACCTTCGATTTTCCAGCATCTGCAGTTCCTTCTTGAACATGTTTGTAGGTTAATTAGCTTAGGTAAAAATGATAAATTGTCTCCAGTGTGTGTAGGATAGTGCTAATGCATGGGCTGGTGATCGCTGGTCGATGTGGACCCGGTGGGCCGAAGGGCCTGTTTCTGCACTCTCCTTCAACTACACTAAAAAAAAATTAAATTGTTCTTGTTTCAAATATGTGCTGGAATATTAAAAAGTAACTTTTTTGGGAATTACAGAAATAGATATTTCATGGTATTAAAGCTCTAAATTAATTACTAATTGCTTCTCCAATGAGACTGTTTAATTCTTCATTGAGCGGAGGATGAGGCAAGTTTCTTCTAAACAGTAGATATGAAGCAACTAATTTTCTCGAAATCACTATTTGCCTCGGGAACTGACAGATCTTCTACACTATTAACATGATAATGGAAATTGCAGCAAAATAGTCATAGAACGCTGCAGCATGGAAACAGGCCCTTTGGCCCAACCTGCCCACACCGGCCAACAAGTCCCATCTACACTAGTCCCACCTGCCTTTGGCCCATATTCCTCCAAACCTGTCCTAACCAAGTACCTGTCTAAATATTTCTTAATCGTTGCAAAAGTAATTTCCTCAATTAATTCCTCTGGCAACTGGTTCCATCCACCCACCACCCTTTGTGTGAAAAATTACCCCTAGGGTTCCTATTAAATCTTTCCCCCCTCACCTTAAACCTATGTCCTCTGGTTCATATTTCCCTTATTCTTGGTTAAAGATTCTGTGTGTCTACCCAATCTATTTCTCTCGTGATTTTGTACACCTCTAAGATCATGCCTCATCCTCCTGTGGAGGTTGAATAGTAGCAGCCTACTCAACCTCTCCCTGTAGCTCACACCCTCTAGTCCTGGCAACATCCTCGTAAATCCTCTCTGCACCCTTTCCAGCTTGACAACAGCTGTCCTGTAACACGGTGCCCAGAACTGAACACAATACTCTAAATGCGGCCTCACCAATGTCTTATACAACTCCCAACTTCTATACTCTAAACCAGGGGCGTTGGAAGGTGAATTAAGTTAGTTGTAATCTAATAATGCCACATCCAAGAAACCTCAATTAGATATACTTCAAAATGTACATTATTTTGTGAAAATGGCCCTCGTGACTTACTAATATTTTAATTGTGGCCGTCAGTCGGGGAGGATTATTTAGTTGAATCTTCTTTTATTCTTTAGTATTTCAAATACTTTCATTTTAAGATTAAAATTATAATAATAAAAGACAAACAAAAACATATTAATAAAAGGATTTTTTTCCTACAAAATTTGGATTGATTCAAAAGGCCGCACTTAATGGCCTAGAAGGCCTCATGTGGCCTTAAGGCCGCAGGTTCCCCACCCCTGCTCTAGACACTATGCCATTCCCCAACTCTGTGTAAGATAGTCTGTGTGTCTACCTGATGTATTCCTCATGTGATTTTGTCCACAAATAGTGAAAGAACAAATTAGTTTTTGGTCTTAACGTTGCCATAAACTCCCCAATATTACAGTATTATTTTTCTTAATTTACTATTTTCACGGAACAGTTGGAATTGTTGAGATAAACGATATTTTCTGCACCACAGACCTAAATAATTTTGGGCTAAAATTAGGTCACTCCTGAAGGCAGCCTCACTGTTAAACCTTAAACTTCTTGAAGTTCATTGCTCTGCCAATCTCTTAAAATACTCATAGAAAATCACATTTAAACTGAATGCCTCTGAGGCATATAGTAGGTTGACTTTCGACTTACACAGTGATACAGTGCGGAAACAGGCTCTTTTCCCCACTGAATCCGCACTGACCAGCGATCACCCCGTACACTAACACTATCCTACACACACAAGGGACAATTTACAGTTTTACCAAGGCCAATTAACCTACAAACCTGTACGTCTTTGGAAAGTGGGAGGAAGCCAGAGTGCTGAGAGCACATACAAACAAGGTGAACATACAAACAAGGTGAACGTACAACGTACAAACATAAATAGTCAGGATCGAAGCCAAGTCTCTGGCGCTGTGAGGCAGCAATTCAAACACTGCGCCACCGTGACATCCTCTAACGCTCTCCTCTATTCACTCTCCACATCCTAAAACTATGGGGGTAAGTAGGTTATAGAGTGATACAGCATGGAAATGGGCCCTTCGGCCCAACTTGCCCACACCGGTCAACATGTCCCATCTTCAGTCTGAAAAAGGGTCTCGACTTGAAATGTCACCCATTCCTTCGCTCCAGAGATACTGCCTGTCCCACTGAGTTACTCCATCGTTTTGTGTCTATCTTGTCCCATCTACACCAGTCCCACCTGCCCGCGTTTGGCCCATATCCCTCCAAACCCGTCCTGTCCATGTACCTGTATAAATGTTTCTTAAACGTTGAGTCTCTGGCGCTGTGCGGCAGCAACTCTCCCGTTGCCCTTGCTGGGAATCGGTTCAGAAACAAGCTAGGTTTTTAGGCTTGAAGGTTCTCATGGGCACGAGCTGAGCTTCTGGAATTTCAATTTAGCTTGTCATCAACACAAGACTGCCTGAGGTTAAACAATAATCAGTGCTCTCCAGTCCTGTTCTCAATGCTGGTGAGGTTGGGTGGTTTGGCAGAGATGTGAAGAGCAAATGCATAAACACGATATTTTTTGTATGACTTTGGGGGCTAATTTTACTCTGGTTTGCTATCGGCATTAGCACTTGGCAGCTGAGAAGGCACAGGGGGAGTTAGGCTGCATGTTCAAGTGACACATGAACAAACCTGTAGAGTGTTTGTATCAGACCCTGGTGATTCTCTTTCTAACTTTTATCTCTTCCATTACATTATGCCACGGTGGTGCAGCGGTAGAGTTGCTGCCTCACAGCGCCAGAGAGCCGGATTCGATCCTGACTACGGGGGCTGCCTGTACGGAGTTTGTACGTTCTCCCCGTGACCTGCGTGGGTTTTCTCCAAGATCTAAAGACGTATCTGGACTCGAGGTGAGACGGGTTCACATGCACCTCCTCCAACCTCATCGATATCATCCATCTTTCCCGACATGTCCTCCTATACATAGCAATGTTACAAAATTTTGAGATTTTAAAAATCAAGTCTGCAATTTATCCCATCAAATAAAGCATAAAAAGAAGTTTAATTTGACACCTAATTTACTTTCATATCTTCAGTATTAAGAAAGTTATGGCCATTTTCATACTCGGAAATTAGCATCTTGTTCCCCATTGCCTTTCAATTGACTTAACTCAAAAGCTGTGATCTGGAACAGTTAAAAGCCCATAACTTTCTTAAAAATTAATAGAACTCAACGAAATTTTCAGTTATTATAGATTGAAGCATTCTGAAATAAATATGAAACAATCTTACTTGGATGACCTGAAATTAAAGCATATAATTAGTTAGTTATCTAATTGTAGCTAATTACAAAATTCAATGAGTAGATCTAAACATCTATCCATTTCTTAAGAAAAGATAAACTTTTTTAAAAATTGCCTAAGTGTCCAAATAACATTCACACAATAATCCACAATATAACATAATTTTTAAATCTCATTTTCATGAATTTCTGGGCCAAATGGAAGGAATTTAGTGTTTTATGCCTGTAAACTAATGGCCATTTAAATCAACTAACGAGTGGGTTTTAGTGGAATGCGGTGGATTGGAACGTTGCGGTTAGCGGTGAAGTCGGGAGGAAAAATACTGTTTGTTCATACATTTTTTTGGACCCCATTTCGCAACATGAAAATATTATTAAAGCCTCCCGAAAAACCAACTTTTAATATAAAAATAAACTATTTACCTTTTTTCTGCCCTACGCAAAATCCTTCCGGTTGTCGGCGCTCACGGCTTTTGAAGGTGATTTTTCAATTCTTCTAGTTTATAAATAATCTAGAGTAATTTAAAAATACCTTCATTCATGAAATGTTGGAGCGATTTTTCTTCCGCAACAAAATCGCCCGACATGGATCGATTTTTCCTGCCTGTGGAAAAACGGCACTTTAAGCCCGCCCCCCTCTGAAAGGCACCAAAGTCGCGCACACGGGGAGCGGCAGAACTGCAGCGCTGCTCAAGGTAAGTTTTGTAACATACCTACTATACATAGGTGAGATCAAGCATAGACTCAATGGCTGTTAACCTCAAAACATGTAAGTCTTTGGAGTGTGGGTGGAAACTGAAGATCTCTGGGAAAACACACGGGGAGAACGTACAAACTCCGTACAGACAGCACCTGTAGTCGGGATTGAACGAAGGTCTCTCTCTGGCACTGTAAGGCAGCAACTCTACTGCTGCACCACTGTTTAAGAAGGAACTACAGATGCTGGAAAATCGACGGTAGTCTGATCCCTGAAGAAGGGTTTCGTCCAGAAACGTTGCCTATCTCCTTCGCTCCATTGATGCTGCTGCACCCGCTGAGTTTCTCCAGCACTTTTGTCTACCACTGTGCCTCCCTTTCACGATTACAGTCCAAAACTCATGACAGCCAGCTTTTTGTTTCTTAGTCTGGCAGCCCTGGAATCTAATGTAGCGACATGAGTGTTTACTTTATGCAATCCAGCGTGTCTTGGCATCCCACAGGCTCATGGCTAAAGTCTCAGACACACTGCTACAAATGCGAGAATGTTAAATAATTAAAAAATAATTAGGCCCTGTCTAAGCTTATTACAGAACTAAGTGGAGAAGCGAAATATTTCAATACAGTTCAGACAGATTAACAAACACATGTTCGTTGCAGAACACAAGTAGGTTAGAACATGGAACATAGAACAGGCCCTTCGGCCCACAATGTGTGTGCCAAACATGATGCCTGATCTCAGCTGCCTGCACATGATCCATAGCCCTGCACATCCACGTTCCTCCATAAAAGCATCTTAAATGCCACGATCGTGTCTGCCTCCACCACCACCCCCTGGCCATGCGTTCCAGGCCCCCGCCACTCTCTGTGTAAGCAAAACCTGCCCCCGCACATCTCGTAGAGTGATACAGCATGGAAACGGGCCCTTCAGCCCAACTTGCCCAACAAGCCAACGTGTCCCAGCTAGTCCCATCTGCCTGTGTTTGGCCCATATCCCTCCAAATCTGTCCAATCCATCTTCCTATCTAACTGTTTTGTAACTCTCCCTTAAATGTTCCCCTTCTCACCTTCCCCCACACACATTACCATCAAACATTCCCCCTCTCACCTCGCAGCTACGCCCTCTAGTGTTGGACATTTCCACCCTGGGGGAAAAAGGTTCTGACTGTCTACCCTATCTATGTGTATCCGTAATGTTCTATACTTCTATCAAATCTCCCCTCAACCTCCAACGGTTTAGTTCAGTTCAGTTAGTTTATTGTCACGTGTACCGAGGTAAAGTGAAAAGCTTTTTGTTGCGTGCTAACCAGCCAGCGGAAAGACAATACATGATTATAATTGAGCCATGTACAGATAGATTATAAAGGAATAATGTTTAGTGCAAGGTAAAGCCAGTAAAGTCCGGTCAAAGATAGTCAAGGGTCCCCAATGTGGTGGATAGTATTCCAGGACTGTTCTCTGGTTGTGGTAGGATGGTTCAGTTGCCCGATAACAGCTGGGAAGAAACTGTCCCTGAATCTGGAGGTGTGCATTTTCACACTTCGATACCTTTTTGCCCGATGGGAGAGGAGAGAAGAGGGAGTGGCCGGGGTGCGACTCATCCTTGATGATGCTGCTGGCATTGCCGAGGCAGCGTGAGGTGTAGATGGAGTCAATAGAAGGGAGATAGACACAAAGTGCTGGAGTAACTCAACAGGACAGGCAGCAATCCTGAAGAGAAGGAATGGGTGACGTTTTGTGACCTTCCTCAGACTGAGACTTGGTGAGAGGAGAATGAGAGATGTAGACCACAAAGTTTGCAAAGACCGACTGGACTGAAGAAGGGTCTCGAACCGAAACGTCATCCATCCCTTCTCACCAGAGATAGATCCTGCCTGTCCCGCTGAGTTACCTCAGCATTTTGCATCTGTCTTTGGTTTAAACCAGCATTTGCAGTCCCCCCCCAACTCAACAGAAGGGAGGTTGGTTTGTGTGATGATCTCGACTACGTCCACAATGCCCCGTGATTTCTTGTGGTATTGGATGGAGCTGTTCCCAAACCAAGCTGTGATGCATCCCGATAAAATGCTTTCTACGGCGCATCTGTGGAAGTTGGTGAGAGTTGTTGGGGACATGCCAAACTTCCAAATGGGCCTGTCCCACAGACGCAACTTTTTCGGCACCTGTCATAGGTCGTTGCAGGTCACCGAAAATATTCAACATGTTGAAAATCCAGGGGCGACCAGAACAGTGTATGACTCTTTGGGCGACTACTCATGACCGTACAGGTTTCACCCTGCAACATGTCTGGTCGTGAGTAGCACCCAAAGAATCGTAGAGTCTTTCTGGTCGCCGTTGGATTTTCAACATGTTGAAAAATGTTGGCGGCCTGCGACGACCTATGATGGGTGCCAGCAGTCACCGAAAAAGTCCCGTAAGTGGGACAGGCCCATTAGTTTTCTCAGGAACTAAACATGCCGCGGTGCTTTCTTGGTTGTTGCTTCAACATGGGTGGTCCAGGAGAGGTTCGTACAGAGGAGAATCATCATGATATTGCCTGGGATGTAATCGTTCAATTATGAGGAGTGGCACGGTGGTGCGGCGGTAGAGTTGCTGCCTCACAGCACCGGAGACCCGGGTTCGATCCTGACTACGGGTGCTATCATCTGTAAGTAGTTTGTACGTTCTCCCCGTGACCAGGGTGGGTTTTCTCTGGGATCTCTGGTTTCCTCCCACACTCCAAAAACGTACAGGTTTGCAGGTTAATTGGCTTGGTATAAATGTAAATTGTCCCTAGCGTGTAGGATAGAACTAGTGTACAGGTGATCATCGAGTCGGCACCAACTCAGTGGGCCGAAGGGCCTGTTTCCGCGCTGTATTTCTAAACTAAACTAAATTAACTACACCCTTCAGCGGTTTGTCCTCTGATTTTCTATCTTATCTGTAGAAATCTTGTGAGGAATTAAGGTTGACACACCGAGCAGAGGTTTTTACTTGAGTTTTTTTTTCCCTGTCAAATATGTTGGCTGAGGTTACAGCAACAGGCTGATCAAGGAGTTACCGGCTCTGAGACAAACCAACACTTCACCAGACACTGAACCTCCCACACACTGAGGCTTCCTTGTCCCGAGGTGATTTATCAACTCACCAAAATTCACTGTTGAGGGGGAACGCACACTTCCACGCTCATTTTGTTCGGGATCGTCTGCTGTGCTGATAGTGTGATTCCCACAATTAAGACCCTCAGCCACCAACCACAGTTCCTGCACATTGGCCCGCTATTAAACACAACTTATGCCCCTGTCCCACTTAGGAAACCTGAACGGAAACCTCTGGAGACTTTGCACCCCACCCAAGGTTCCTGGAGGTTTTTGTCAGTCTCCATAATGGTCGAAAGTGGTTTCCGTTTAAAAAATCGGTAATTATTTAGTTGAAGCTGGTTGCGATGCTAGTTGAGGACAAAAACCTCTGGGAACCTCCGGGAACCGCACGGAAAGCTTGGGTGGGGCGCGAAGTCTCCAGAGGTGTCCGTTCAGGTTTCCTAAGTGGGACGGGCGTTAGCATGCATCTCCAAATTTAACGACATGGTGGTGAAATGGTAGTTTAGAGATACAGCGCGGAATCAGGCCCTTCAGCCCACCAGGTCCGTGCCGACCAACGATCCCCGCACACTAACATTATCACACATACACTAGGAGCAATTTACACTTATACTAACCCAATTAACCTACAAACCTGTACGTCTTCCAGAGTGTGGGAGGAAGCCCAAGATCTTGGGGAAAACCCACGGGGAGAACGTACAAACTCCATACAGACAGCACCCGTAGCCAGGATTGAACCTGGGACTCCGGCGCTGCAAGCGCTGTAAGGCAGCAACTCTACTGCTGTGCCACCATGCCACCCAGTGTTGCTGCCTTGCAGAGCTCACAGCCCCAGAGACCCGGGTACGATCCTGGCTGTGGGTGCTGTCCGTACAGAGTTTCTACATTCTCCCCGTGACCGCGTTGGGATGTTCGGTTTCTGCCCAAACTCCAAAGACCCACAGGTTGTGGGTTAATTGGCTTGGTATATAAACGTAACATTATCCTTGGTGTGTGTGGGATATTATTATTTGTGCGGGGATCGCTGGTTGGTGGGCGCGGACTTGGTGGGCTGAAGGGCCTGTTTCCGCGCTGTATATCTAACCTGAAGTAACATTGGTCATATTTTGTGATTAATGTGCAATATTTTCCCGCGAACTTGCCATTTAACAAAATGTGTTTTCAGTACATCAAGACTCGCACGTTAAACATATCTAGCAACTGCACATGTTAAAATCTGTTTTGGAAGTTGATTGAAATGATCTAGAAACAAAGACAATAGGTGCAGGAGTAGGCCATTCGGCCCTTCGAGCCTGCACTGCCATTCAATATGATCATGGCTGATCATCCAACTCAGTATCCCCTACCTGCCTTCTCTCCATACCCTCTGATCACCTTAGCCACAGGGGCCACATCTAACTCCCTCTTAAATATAGCCAATGAACTGGCCTCAACTACCCTCTGTGGCAGAGAGTTCCAGAGACTCACCACTCTATGTGAAAAAAGTCTTTCTCATCTCGGTCTTAAAGGATTTCCCCCTTATCCTTAAGCTGTGACCCCTTGTTCTGGACTTCCCCAACATCGGGAACAATCTTCCTGCATCTAGCCTGTCCAACCCCTTAAGAATTTTGTAAGTTTCTATAAGATCCCCTCTCAATCTCCTAAATTCTAGAGAGTATAAACCGAGTCTATCCAGTCTTTCTTCATAAGACAGTCCTGACATCCCAGGAATCAATCTGGTGAAAGTAATATCTCCTTCGCTCCTTAGATGCTGCTGCACCCGCTGAGTTTCTCCAGCCTTTGTGTACCATCAATCTGGTGAACCTTCTCTGCACTCCCTCCATGGCAATAATGTCCTTCCTCAGATTTGGAGACCAGAACTGTACGCAATACTCCAGGTGCGGTCTCACCAAGACCCTGTACAACTGAAGTAGAACCTCCCTGCTCCTATACTCAAATCCTTTTGCTATGAAAGCTAACATACAATTCGCTTTCTTCACTGCCTGCTGCACCTGCATGCCTACTTTCAATGACTGGCGTACCATGACACCCAGGCCTCGCTGCATCTCCCCTTTTCCTAATCGGCCACCATTTAGATAATAGTCTGCTTTCCTGTTTTTGCCACCAAAGTGGATAACCTCACATTTATCCACATTATACTGCATCTGCCAAACATTTTCCCACTCACCCAGCCTATTCAAATCCCCTTGCAGTCTCCTAGCATCCTCCTCACAGCTAACACTGCCCCCCAGCTTAGTGTCATCTGCAAACTTGGAGATATTGCCTTCAATTCCCTCATCCAGATCATTAATATATATTGTAAATAACTGTGGTCCCAGCACTGAGCCTTGCGGTCACGTGATTCAATATGATCATGGCTGTTCATCCAAAATCAGTACCGCATTCCTGCTTTCTCCCCATATCCCTTGATTCCGTTAGCCCTAAGAGCTATATCTAACTTATGGAAATGGTGCCCAGCTTGCACTTTCCACATGACCAGCGATTCGGTGTGTGTGTGTGCATCCCAACGCAAATCGCTTGCCCCGGGCCAATTTTAAGTTGCTATTTGCCATTGGAAGTCTGTGGAAATGTCCCCACCAGCTGACTAACCTGTGTCAGAGACAGGTTTTGCTACCCATCAATCCACTTCAGTCCTTTACAATGTGGTTAACACCAAATTATCCTCATGGGAACTAGTAATGTGCAATAAATACTAACCACGGGCAGTCCCTAATCACATTTGAAGAACTAATTAATGAAAACAGACCCTTTTTAAAAACAAAAGCATTTTATTTACTGATGCCCACACACAATTAGGAAGGGGTTTACAGTTTTATTAAAAATAATAAGTATAATGAATCTTAGCGTGACTGGAAGGTTATTGAAAGTGAAGTACGCCACACATGGTTTATACAGTGGGTTAAAGGGAACCCGGTTAAGGGCCTGTCCCACTTGGGTGACCTAATCCGCGAGTTCTGGCGAGTTTGCCCTCGACTCGTACTCGCAGCATGGTCGACACGAGGTCGTAGGAGGTCTTCGTAACTCTCCTTCATGCTCGAGAGTGGTCTCTGCGTACTCGAGGCCTCAGCTAGGTCGCGGCGTTTTTTTCAATATGTTAATAAAATGCCCGCGAGTTTAAAAAAAAGGTCGCCATGGAAAAAAAACTACTTTTTTTACTTGTCGTAGTAGGTCAGCATGTTATTTGTAGGTAATCAAGGGTAGTCGTAGATAGTCTTCAACATGGTCGAAGGGAGGTCGTCTTCACTCTCCACTATTCCAACTTTCCCAAAGTTATTCGTAGCTAGTCGAAGCTGGTCGTCAATATGGTCGAAGGAGTTCTTCAACATGTCATTTTTTCTAACTCTTCTAAACTTGCCAATTAGGTGGCCCAGGTGGGACAGCTCCTTAATGCTTTAGCGCGAATGAGTTGCACTTGAAGTTTAAACAGCGTTGTCACACTTGACAATTGGAGGTCCCTACGCTTGCATGATCTGTCTTGCTCTCGACCATGGAAGATTAGTTAAACTACAGACCATTAGTTAAACGAGCAGTTAATAGAATGAGACATAAAATCCGAAATTGGTACCTTGGTCCCTCTTGCCTTCTCTAGTCTTCAGGATTGTGGCTAATCTTGCATAGAAATTCCATCGTCATGCCCTACCCATACATCAGCAAGAGACAGGAGTTTGTTCCTGTAATGGCGTGGGCTTTCTCCGGGTGCTCCGGTTTCCTCCCACACTTCAAAGGCAGCCAGATTTGTTGGTTAATTGGCTTCGGTAAAAATTAAGAATCGTCCCTAGTGGGTATGATAGGGCGAGGTGTTAAGTGGTGATCTCTGGTCAATGTGGACTGGCTGGGCCAAAGGGCCTCTTTCCATGCTATGTCTCTAACTTTCTTGATAAGTACGGGTGTCACGGGTTATGGGGAGAAGGCAGGCGAATGGGATTGGGAGGGAGAGATAAATCAGCGATGATTGAATGGCAGATTAGACTTGATGGACTGAATGGCCTAATTCTGCTCCTATCACTTATGAATTAAAACAATATATATATAAACAAGAGTGCTGCATGAGAATGATGTTGAAGTTGGCCATGATCATGATGAATGGTTGAAGGGCCTACTGCTTTTCTTTTGGTTACGGCAGACAACTGACTAGAACTCATGAACATGAATTTATGAATGTGGAGTAATCCATCATATTCAATGTGTTTAATACTCCCAGTTGGAAAACTATTAACTCAATCATTGAAGCACACGGAATTGATGTGAACAATGACTTTTAAAGCTTGTTGGATAGGGCTTGGGTAAGCCCTAACTTGCTGGCTATGGGCAGGGAGAAATGGCAGAGGTATGTAATCGTTATCAATGATTGGGTTGAGAACATACAAGGCATGATTAGCAAGTGTGCAGATGACACCAAGGTGGGTGGTATTGTAGGTAGTGAGGGTGGTTGGCAAAAATTACAGCAGGTTCTTGAATGATAGGCCAGGTGGGCTGAGGAATGGTTGATGGAATTTGACACGGAGAAATGTGAGGTGTTGCATTTTGGAAAGTCTTACATGGGCAGGTCCTACACAAGGAATGGTGGGGCTCTGGGAGGTGTTGTAGAGCAGAGGGATCTAGGAGTGCAGGTATATAGCTCCTTAAAAGTGGCTTGACACATAGATAGGGTGGTCAAGATGCGCGTTGGCCTTCATCAATTAGAGTATTGAGTGTTGAAGTTTGGAGGTCATGTTGCAGTTATAAAGACATTGGTGAGGCCACCTTTAGAACATGGTGTTCCTTTTTGGACATCATGTTATAGGAAAGATGTTGTCAAACTGGAAAGGGTGCAGAGACAATTTATGAGGATGTTACCTGGATTTGAAAGCCTGAGCTATAGGGAGAGGTTGAGCACGCTGGGGCTCTATTCCTTGGAGCAGAGGGCGATCTTATAGAGGTGTACAAAATCAGGAGAGGATTTAAGAGAGAGTTAGATAGAGCTCTAGGGGCTAGTGGAATCAAGGGATATGGGGAGAAGGCAGGCACGGTTTATTGATTGGGGACGATCAGCCATGATCGCAATGAATGGCGGTGCTGGCTCAAAGGGCCGAATGGCCTCCTCCTGCACCTATAACCATATAATAACCATATAACAATTACAGCATGGAAACAGGCCTTCTCAGCCCTTCCAGTCCGTGCCGACCACCTATTTTCTATGTTTTGATGAATACATTAGGTAAATGCATAGCCTTAGCCCAGAGTATGAAAATTGAGAACCAGCGGACATAGGTTTAAGGTGAAATATTTAATAAGACCCTGAGGGGTAACTTGTTCACACGAATGGTGGTGGGTGTTTGGAATGAGCTGCCAGAGGAGATAGTTGAGGCAGGGACTATCATAATGCTTATGAAACATTTAGACAGGTACATGGATAGAACATGTTTAGAGGGATATGGCCCAAATGCAGGCAGGTGGGACTAGTGTAGATGGGGCACATTGACTGGTGTGGGCAAGTTGGGCTGAAGGACCTGTTTCCACGCTGTAACGCTGTAACTCTGTGCCTCTAGGTTTGGCATGGAACTCACGTGCACAATTCAACCCCAATAAATTTACAGCAGGAATTAAATAACTCTTCCCTCCGATGTTTAATGCATGTGCTCTGTTGCCAGGGGTGATCAATGGAGAATTATTCCTTTGTTTGCAGAGGTGAGATGAAACCCCGCGCAATTTTTCATTGTGTTCCTGCTGGTAACTACTCTGACAGTTTATCCTTTAGGTTTGAGCATGGGGGAGAATGATCGAGGAGAAGGTAGCGTTTTTTCGATAAGATGTGCTAAATGCACTCTGGACAACCTGGGATGTTTTACAACCAATAAAGTACTCCAGTTGTAGTCGCCATCATAATGGTAGGAAATGTATTGCCTGTTGCGACAAATGTATCTGCAGGCTTTGTGTTAAAGGCAGATAATTAGCACACAGAGGACTGTTGTTGTACCACAGCCAAGTAACTGTCAGTGATAATGAAGCCCAATAATATCTGAATTTTGCTGAATTTCGTATTGACGGCAAGAACAGGCAAGGAAATCACTTGGTGTTTGGTCAACTCCTTGATCCAAGTTCTTTCAGTTTTGGTGGAAATGGATTTGCCTGACATTGCTAACAGTCCTTAATCTCACCAAGATGGTGAGGCTGAGATGCCTACTTCAGTTTCCTCCCACCACTCCAAAGATGTACAGGTTTGTACCTATATGGTGTTCCACCTGATTCCACCAAGATGCCACAGGAGATCCTTTTTCCCTGTGCAACTCCCCCCCCCCCCCCCCCCCAATAGACTGACTCCCCTCCCCACCCTCCACCCCTCCCCAATCTTTGCACATCCCCAATCCTTTCCACTCGTCACTTTAATCTCATGTTTTATGTTTCTTGTGGTTTTTGACTGTTGGCTCCCGGGATGAATAAAGTTCTATTGTAGCGGCATCTACTGGCGCACGCAGGTATCGAACCCGGCGTTCGGAAGCCGCGGTCACGTGACTCGGGAGGGGCTGCTTGTTTTCACGCGGTTTTGCTTTTGAGCGCTAGTTCAGCACTGACCACCGATGTGGCCAGACGTATCTGGAGAACCTGCTCACTGAAAAGTGAATTTTCGAATAAAAGTTTGTTTAAAACTTCAGTTGTCAATCTTGAGACCGCCAAACAATCATATTTTATCATATCGTAGGTTGTGTTGGAAGGAACTGCAGATGCTGGTTTACACCACAGACAGTCACAGATGCTGGAGTAACTCTGCAGGACAGGCAGCATCTCTGGAGAGAAGGAATGTGGAATGCTTTGGGTTGAGACCCTTCAGACTGAGAGTCAGGGGAAAGGGAAACGAGAGATATACAGTAGACAGTGATGTAGAGAGATGTAGAACAACTGAATGAAAGATATGCAAAAAAGTAACAATGATAAAGGAAACGGGCCATTGTTCGCTGTTTGCTAGGTGAGAACAAGAAGCTGGTGCAACTTGGGTGGGGGAGGGATGGAGAGAGAAGGAATGCCGGGTTTACCTGAAGTTAGGGAAATCAATATTCATACCTTGTTGTAGGAAGGAATTGCAGATGCTGGTTTAAACTGAAGATGGACACACAATGCTGGAGTAACACGTGGGACAGGCAGCGTCTCTGGATAGAAGGAATGGGTGACGTTTAGGGTCGAAACCCTTCAGAAGAATCCAGAGATGCTGCCTGTCCCGCTGAGATTTTATGTCTATCTTCGATTTAAACCAGCATCTGCAGTTCTTTCCTGCACGTTGAGCAAAGACAGCTGAGCCTAGAAACAGTTGCAGCAATGTCCAGGGATTGAGATGATCCACCTTCAAATAACATGACAATCGTCTTATATAAGGTCTGCCTGCTGCCAGACATGAAACCTCACCCATTCCTTCTCTCCAGAGATGCTGCCCTGTCTGCTGAGTTGCTCCACCATTTTGTGTCTATCTGCACATTATGTCTGCATCCAGTGTCTTGTTCTCACCTCAATTCCCAAAATGTTCTTTTCCTTAAGCTCTCTTGAAACAAGTTTGTCACTTATAGCATCATAGAGTCATACAACATGTAAACGAGCCCTTTGACCCAACGCCCACACTGATCAACATGTCCCATCTAAACGTGTCCCACCTGCCTGCGTTTGGTCCATATCCCTCTGAACCTGCCCTTTCCATGTACCAGTCTAAATGTTTCTTAAGTATTGCAATAACCCCTGCTTCAACTACCACCTCCAGTAGATCGTTCCATTCATCCACCACCCATTGGGGAAAAAAGTTACCCCTCTGCTTCCTGTTAAATCTTCTCCCCCTCACCTTAAAGCTATGTCCTCTGGTTCTCGATTCCACTACTCTGGGCAAGAGACTCTGTGCATCTACCCGATCTATTCATCTTATGATTTTGTACACTTCTAAAATTCACCCCTCATCCTCCTGCACTCCTAGGAATAGAGCCCTAGATAGACACACAGTGCCGGAGTAACTCAGCGGGTCAGCCAGCATCTCTGGAGAAAAAGAATGGGTGACGTTTCAGGTTGGTTCCTTTCCTTCAGACGGTCCCAGCCTGCTCAGCCTCTCCATATAGTTCAGGCCCTCGGGTCCTGGCAGCATCCTCAGGAGACATTCCATCTTGACAACTTATTTTCTATGTATAACATATAATGGTACAATAGTATATTGATTAGTACGGGCATCAAGGGGCCCTGGGGAGAAGGCAGGACAATGGGGCTGTGGAATTCTTCAGAAATTGGAATCTGTGGAATTATTTGCCACAAAAGGCTGTGGTGGTCAAGTTAATGGATATTTTAAGGCCGAGAAAGATAGATTCTTGATTAGTGCAGTTGTCGGGAGAAAGCAGAAGAAAAGGGTTAGCAGGCAGAGATCATGATTGAATGGCAGAGCAGACTTGATGGGCCGAATGGCCCAATTCTGTTCCTATCGCTTCCGACCATGTGAGTTTATAAATTGGAGAGGTGACATTCCATTATTGATGTTTTGTTGCAAGGGAGAGTATAATTTGGCTAAAGTCCTGCATATTCTTGGCATGTCACATCCGAGCATCACTCCAGTGACAGAATTAATTCCACATATTTACGGTCACATCCACAAATCATTTTTTCACGGAGTCGGCTTCTGCTGCAGTAACGTGCGGCGAGTCTTTGCCAAACGGCATGGGTAGGGGAAATCATCTTGCCCTGTGGCGTGAGCAATCACTTAAAGCTTACTGACAAGCAGTAATTGAAGCCAAGCACCAGCGTTGATAGAGAATATGCTGGTGACTTGAAACTTGCCATCACTGCAATAATGCAAAGGACAATGAAGCTGGCAGCTTATACCCCAGTGGAGTGAACATTGACAGTCTCTAACTTCAAGTAATCCTCTCACTCCATTCCCCCCCTCCCTCCCAGTGCTCCGACCACTCTTACTGAATCTGACTACATTTTATCCCAAGAGGAGTCGAGTATAGGAGCAAAGAGATCCTTCTGCAGTTGTACAGAGCCCTTGTGAGACCACACCTGGAGTATTGTGTGCAGTTTTAGTCCTCTAATTTGAGGAAGGACATTCTTGCTATTGAGGGAGTGCAGCGTAGGTTTACAAGGTTCATTCCCGGGATGACGGGACTGTCATGTGCTGAGAGAATGGAGCAGCTGGGCTTGTACACTCTGGAGTTTAGAAGGATGAGAGGGTATCTCGTTGAAACATATAAGATTGTTAACTCTGTATTGTTCAGACCAGTACGGTCTGAAGAAGGGTTTCGGCCCGAAACGTTGCCTATCACCTCCGCTCCATAGATGCTGCTGCACCCGCTGAGTTTCTCCAGCATTTTGTGTACCCTAAGATTGTTAAGGGTTTGGACACGCTAGAGGCAGGAAACATGTTCCCGATGTTGGTGAAGTCCAGAACCAGGGGCCACAGTTTAAGAATAAGGGGTAATCCATTTAGAACGGAGACGAGGAAACACTTTTTCTCACAGAGAGTGGTGAGTCTGCGGAATTCTCTGCCTCAGAGGGCGGTGGAGGCCGGTTCTCTGGATGCTTTCAAGAGAGAGCTGGATAGGGCTCTTAAAGATAGTGGAGTCGTGAGATATGGGGAGAAGGCAGGAACGGGGTACTGATTGTGGATGATCAGCCATGATCACATTGAATGGCGGTGCTGGCTCGAAGGGCCGAATGGCCTACTCCTGCACCTATTGTCTATCCCTGTTTGCATCGTTGTCGGCTTCTCCCAGTTAACAATGATCTATTCTATATTTTCCTTTGCCCCCTTTCACTTCCTTATCTATGTATCTCCCTCCCCCCTGAGGTCAATCTGAAGAAGGGTCTCAACCCGAAATGTCATCCACTCCTTCTCTCCAGAGTTTCTGCCTGTCCCGCTGAGTTACTCCTGCATTTTGTGTCTAACTTCAGTGTAAACCAGCACCTGCAGTTCCCTGGTGTCAAAGATTCTGTAGATTGTAATGCTGAGGCTCTAAGGTGCTGGTCAGGTCGCATTTGGAATATTGGAGCTATTTGCGCACTATATCTGAGGAAGGATGTGCTGGCTCTGGAGAGAATCTAGAGGAGGTTTACAAGAATGATCCCAGGAATGAGTGGGTTAACCTATGATGAGTGTTGGACAGCACTGGGCCTGTACTCGCTGGAGTTTAGAAGGATGAAGGGAAGAACTAATCGAAACTTACCGAATAGTGAAATAGATAGAGTGGACATGGAGAGGATGTTTCTACTAGTGGGAGAGTCATGGACTAGAGGTTGCTGCCTCAGAATTAAACGACGTTCCTTTAGGAAGGCGATTAGGAGGAATTTCTTTAGTCAGAGGGTGGTGAATCTGTAAAAACTTGTTGCCACAAAAGGCTGGAGACCATGTCAATGGATATATAGATTCTTGATTAGTATGGGTGTCCGAGGTTGTGGGGAGAAGGCAGGAGAATGGGGTTAGGAGGGAGAGATAGATCAGCCATGATTGAATGGAGGAGTGGACTCGATGGGCCGAATTCTTCTCCTATCGCTTCTCATGACATGACTGAATGAATGAGTTGGTTACCCACGAGTTAAAGTCATACACCGTGGAAAAAGTCCCTTCAAAATGTTAGTCCCGCGATCAAAACTGAACTTGGACCTCCGGCGCTGTGAGGCAGTGACTCTACCAAAACGGTGGATAACGAACTGGTCCAGCTGTTTATGGAAGTGAGGCCAATGATTTGGTCGTCTTCTTCTTATCGAGTCCACACACAAGATTAGAAGTCGTTCATCTGCATACAATGGTGTCTGTTTTGCGCTTCTTGTGCGTGGTGGTGGAAAGATTGGTGGAAACAGGGCCACGACGCGAACGCTCTTTCCTTGACCCCAACGATTTGGTAACGTATCACACCTTGCCTCGGCAGCTGTGGAATTTTAATTCAGCCAGTCCAATAAATCTCGACAAAATGTAACTTCAGAAATGTCAAACACTAAACCGTTTTGAATATTGTAAGATCTTATCTCGTGTTCTCATATTATTTGGGGAGGACAATCTATCAACGTAACCCTTGAAATGTCTCCAAGTCTGCAGCAATGCACTTGACTAATTGCACTCTACACTGGCTTCAGAAGTAACTCAGTCCATCACAAATAAATGATGAGCATTAATGCTGGTCTAGTCAGTGACGCCCACATCTTTTTTAATAAAGACTTAATTTAAGGTGGAGGCGAATATAATAGTTGCCAGTGTGAAAACAGGCCCTTCAGCCCAACTTGCCCACTCCCGCCAACAGCTACACTAGTCACATCTGCCCGCGTTTGGACAATTTTCCCTCCAAACCTGTCAGATCCATGTACCTAAACGTGATAGTCCCTGCCTCAACTACCTCCTCCAGCAGCTCGTTTCCCTCTGTGTGGAAAAAGTTACCCCTCAGATTCCTATTACACCTTCACCTTAAACCTATGTCCTGTGCTCCTTGATTTACCGACTCTGGGCACGAGACTTTGCGTTACCTGGGTGTTTAACAATCATTTCGATAGGTGCTTTGAAATGCAGACATTGGTGGAATATGGATCATGTGCAAGTATTAGTTTAATGGAGAGGATTAGACAGGGTGGTGAATCTGTGGAACTCATTGCCACAGACGGCTGCGGAGGCCACGTCAGTGGATATTTTTCAGGCAGAGATAGATAGATTCTTGATTAATATGGGTGTCGGGGGTTATGGGGAGAAGGCAGGAGAATGGGGTCGAGAGGGAGAGATAGATCAGTCATGCTAGTCAGAATGGCAGAGTAGACTTGATGGGTCGAATGGCCTAATTCTGTTTGTGTGACTTGTGAACGTATGATTTTAGGAACTGTCCCTTTTCCTCCACACCTGCTTCCTGACCTGCTGAGTTTCTCCAGCAGTTTAACTTGAGGACATGTGGCTGTCTGATGCCTCTTGATCTTCAATATTGTGTCTGCTTTTATGATCTAATAAACTTGGCATTGTGGTCGGCACAGACATTGTGGGCCGAAGGGCCTGTTCCTGTGCTGCATTTTTGCTATGTTCTATGTTGTATAGACTATTTTCCTGCATCTCTGTTAACATTGGGGCCACGTTTTTAAATTTCACTTTCGTTAAGATTAGCATTACATGAATCAGTTGTTTTGAATAATTTGGAGTCTGTTTCTCCATTGAAAGGTAAAGCCACAGCAGGGCGCCAAATGGGAAGAAAATGAAATGTACTTAGAAGTTCGCCCCTGTTGATTGATGTAAGGCAGAGCTGAATGAAGCATCAATGTTCCAACATAAACCATTGGAAATATTGGCTATCTTTAGCCATTAGAGATACTACTTTGGCCCACTGAGTCCGTGCCGACTGACGATCCTCGCACGTTAACACTATCCTGCACATCGGGGACAATATTTACCGAAGCCAATCAACCTACAGACCTGTATGTTTTTGGAGTGCGAGGGGAAACTGGAGAAAACCCACGCAGGTCACGGGGAGAACGTACAAACTCCATACAGATAGTACCCGTAGTCAGGATCGAACCCGGGTCTCTGGCGCTGTGAGGCAGCAACTCTACCGCTGAGCCACCGTGCCGTTCGTGCAGCATCCTGCCACCGTCTTGCTGAGTTGTGAGCTCATTTCATTGTAAGTATTTCACAATACCTGGGTACACATGTACCGTGTCCTGCTATATCATGCTGTATCCTCTGTGATTAGTTCTCTAATAGCAAATAGATATCAAATATAGAGATTTGGAATGGACATGACTTCAGATGTCTTTAGTTTTGTTTAGTTTAGAGCTACAGCACAGAAACAGGCCCTTTAGCCCACCGAGTCCACACCGCCCAGCGATCACCCCGTACATAAACACTATCCTACACACACACGTGGACTAGGGACAATTTATATTTATACCAAGCCAATTAGCCTGCAAACCTGTAGATCTTTGGAGTGTGGGAGGAAACCAGAGCAACTGGGGAAAACCCACGCAGGTCACGGGGAGAAGGTACAAACTGCGTACAGACCCGGACTCCGGTAGGAGGGGGCCGACTGGGGGTCCAGGCAGCTGAGGACGTCCCCCAGCCCCGACATCGGACTTACATCACCTCGGGGAGGGGGCCTGAACACCGGGCCGCCCGTTGCGGCGACTGCAGGGGGCTCGGGGAGGCCCCCGACCACGGTGGAACAGTGGGGAACATCAGGGGAAGAGACTGACTTTGGTGCCTTCCCACACAGTAGGACATTTTGACCCTGCTGTGGGGGGATGTTTTATGTTGAATTCTATCTACTCCATGTTGTGTTCTTTATTTTTTTTTTAATGTATGGCTGTATGGCGATTTAATTTCGCTGTGCCAATTGGCACAGTGACAAATAAATGCATCTCATCTCATCATCTCAGACAGCACCCCCAGTCAGGATCGAACCCGGGTCTCTGGCGCTGTGAGGCAGCAACTCTACCACTGCGCCACCCGTCTTTTTTAAGCAAAGAAGTAAAAATCTTCTTCATCTTCAAGTAAATACTGGTCTGTAGAAGATGTTGTGCTTTCAATATCATGATAGAATGATAAGTTAAGCAATCTGTGAGAGATGAGTTGTAGGTTGATTGAGTGGGTAATTTAGATGTGTCTGATCTAAAAGGCCAAACCGCCATCCTTGGGAAATAAGATGCATCGCTAGGAAAATATATTGCATAATTCTAAAGTTATAAAAAACAATGAATGAGATAAATGTGATATTCCAAATTACAATTTCCTTTGTCCTTTATCGCTCCTTATTTCCCATTGGAGCTCTAGCCATTCATACGACCTTATAACGGAATCATAACTTTACTTATGTCTCTTTAAGTAGCCATCTTTCTTATTGTAAATCAATGCATTCCTTTTTTATGTTTTAGTTTAGTTTAGAGATACAGCGCAAAGACAGGTCCTTCTGCCCACCGAGTCCGCACCGACCAGCGATCCCCGCACATTAACACTACCCTACACACACTAGGGACAATTTACACTTTTATGCCAAGCCAATTCATCTACAAACCTGTACGTCTTTGGGGTGTGGGAGGAAACCGCAGATCTTGGAGAAAACCCACGCAGGTCACCGGGAGAACGTGCAAACTCCGTACAGGCAGCGCCCGTAGTCGGGATTGAACCAGAGTCACCGGCGCTGCTGTGAGGCAGCAACTCTACCGCTGTGCCACCGTGAGTGCCCACGGTGCTTTAAGGGCCTGTCCCACCAGCATGCGACTACATGCGGCGAGTGCAACCTAACGTGGTCACCTGAGCCGTACGGCCTCGCGGGGCCGGTCCCACTTCGATCGCAAGGCGTATGGAGTTGTACGGGGCTGGTCCCGACATTGCGCGGGGCTCTGAAAAACTGACACTGTCCAAAACCTCCGCGTGCCAACGGTCTGTCGGCCCGCAGCTGCATTGACGTCGTACGCAGCGCTTCGATGTCGTACGCAGTGTCTTGACAGCGTACGCCTAGCATGCCGTTGCGTGATGACATCACCGTCCAACGCCATGCGACGTCCCAATGCAGTTGGCCCGCCTCCTGCCCAGCTGATTGGTGAGTATGATGTCGGGACCAGCCCCGCACAACTCCATACGAGGCCGTACGCCTGAAGCCACCACGTTTGGTCGCGCTAGACGCATGCAAACGCATGCTGGTGGGACAGGCCCTTTATAGTTTAGAATGGCCGCTCTGTTGATTGTTTTTCAATCTCACATTTTTGTTAAATGTTAAAATTCTGCAAGTCCTTCAGGCGTTTCACAATAAACATCTGGAATGTCCTCAACATCTGTCAGAAACAGACAGCATCCAGACTCACAGCTGGAGTAGAGTATTGACAGCAATGATGGAGAATGGTGGATAACAACGGTGTATTTAATACCTGTATGAATCAACCTTTTCTAGCATAGAGCTACGAATCACCTTGTACATTTGTCTACAGAGTAATAAATACAAAGTGCTGGTGGAAGACGCATCAGGCCATTCGATGATAAGTGATAGGAGCAGAATTAGGCCATTCGGCCCATCAAGTCTAATCCACTATGCAATCATGGCTGATCTATTTCTCCCCCTCAACCCCATTCTCCTGCCTTCTCCCCATAACCCCTGACACCCGCACTAATCAAGAATCTATCTATCCCTGCTTTAAAAATATCCATTGACTTGGCCTCCAAGAGTTAAGAGTGAAGTGTCAATAGAGTCTTATTGTCGTGTGTCCCAGATAGGACAATGACATTCGTGCTTGCTGCAGCACAACAGAATATGTAAAGATTATACAGGAAATAAAGGTTCAGTGTGTGTATATACTATAGACCACATATACACACAATAAATAAACAGATAAAGTGCACAGCCTTCGATAGCGTAAATTCCACGGATTCACAGATAGTATGGTGTGCATGTGTTCGAGGTTGAACTGGCTGTATTTCAATACCAAGACACCTCTTAATGTATTCTCTCCCAGAAGTAAAGCCACTGTGGTTGGAAAATAATTGAAATTCAACGGACCTCTGAGTTCAGCACCAGAACAAACTCCGACTACTAATCTTTTCATAACAACGCAGCCCAGTGTTTATGCTACGAATGTCAATGCAGGTTCATCCCGACAGTGAAAGGCTCCTGTGTTGATTTGATGGCCTTCTAGATTTTGTTTAGTATGGAGATACAGTGCAGAAATAGGCCCTTTGGCCCAACGAGTCCGTGCCGACCAGCGATCCCTGCACACAAACGCTATCCTACAAACTCTAAGGACAAACTTTTTTAAACATTTACACCAATCCTGCACATCTTTGGAGCGTGGGATGGAAGCAAAGATCTCGAAAACCCACGCAGGTCATGGGGAGAACGTGCAAACACCGTACTGACAGCACCCGTAGTCGGGAACGAACCCGGGTCTCTGGCGCTGTGAGGCAGCAACTCTACCGCTGCGCCACCGTGCCGAACTGTAGATATTGTACTGTTTTAAGGGAGGGAAAAGTGGTTGATTGAGATGCTGGGAGAAGCGGGCATAGTTCATGTTGTAGCAGTGGAATTAGGCCATTCGGCCCATCAAGTGCATTCCACCATTCAATCACGGCTGATCTATCTCTCCCTCTCGACCCCATTCTCCTGCCTTCTCCCCGTAACCACTGACACACACGTGCCAATCAGGAATATGTCAATCTCCGCCTTAAAAATATCCGTTGACTTGGCCTCCACAGCCATCTGTGGCAATGAATTCCACACATAATTAATGGTGACTATGATCAAACTCGGAGGGTTTATTTCTTCGCGAACTTACTTGAAGGGCTATGTTGAGGTGATTGTTTCTGTACAACCTGCATTCAAAATTAACTCATGTTGTTCTTTAATCTTGCTGAATTAGGGGACGTTAGCACCACATGAAGCCAGCAGAGTGTGTGAGGGTACACAAAATGCTGGAGAAACTCAACGGGTGCAGCAGCATCTATGGAGCGAAGGAGATAGGCGACGTTTCGGGCCGAGACCCTTCTTCAGACTGAAGAGTGTGTGAAGGGGTTAACACAGCAGGCAGCTTTGTCTTAAGGATTGTTTTCCAATTGTGCTCCATGAATTATGCATTTGCAAAAGTAACTTAAGTCCTGCACTCCAGACAGAAGGGAGAATGATCCTTCTGTGAACGGAAAGGTTCATGCCCCTTTACCACCTGCGCGATTTTTTTGGTTGCCGGGGTGTTGCCTGTATGGTCGTGAGTTGTCTCTTCGGTCGCCCAAAGAATTGTAGCATTTTTTTTTCCTGGTAAATGTTTAAAACTTTTCAGCGACAGTGGGTTTGCCGCCAATGAGCGTGGCTTGACTTCTGACGTAGGTGCTGGCGTAAGTTGGCGCCAGGATGTCGCTGTTTCAGCTGTTTAGTTGTTGACGTTTCAGTCCAATCTCGAATGTTGGATTTGGATGGTCATTGGCATATGTCTGCCCATAACTGCAATTTTTACATTGAGCAAATCCTTAATACCTCCAATTAGTAATGAAACAACACACTATCTCGATTACCTGTGGGATCGAAAATCACAGCAACTTGTATGCAACTCATTATGGATGGAAACGTTATTTTTGTGGCTTGTGAAAGCCTAGCCAAGACCTGGCAGAGTTCCTGAGTGGCTTCATTGTATTGCATCTTTTATAAGATTAATTATATCCTACTAAACTAATGTCATGCTATTAGCCGCTACATCCTGCCTATATCTTTTGAAATAATCAAGAATGGATACGTGTTCAGGGATGTTCATCGTTCTCTTGCCTTAGTTGTCAGCGCATTATGACCTATTTGTTGTTTTTCCGTTGTTTGAGAACATCTTTTTGTCATGTAAGGGCGGTGATGTAGCGGTGGACTTGCTGCCTTGCAGCACTTGAAGCGCCAGAGACCGGATTTGATCCCAATTACAGGCGCTGCCTGTACGGAGTTTGCACGTCCTCCCCGTGACTGCATGGGTTTTCGCCGAGATCTTCAATTTCCTCCCACACTCCAAAGACGGACAGGTGTGTAGCTTAATTGGCTTGATGTACATCTAAAATTGTCTCTAGTGTGAGTTAATATGCAGGCCTCGCTGGTCGGTGTGGACTCGGTGGGCCGAAGGGCCTGTTTTCTTTAGTTTTCTTTAGTTTGGAGATACAGCGTGGCAACAAGCCCTTGGGCCGTGAGACCGCACTGACCAGCGATCCCTGCACATTAACAGTATCCTACACACACTATGGACAATTTCTACAATTATACCAGGCCAATTAACCTACAAACCTGCACGTCTTTGGAGTGTGGGAGGAAACCGAAGATCTTGGAGAAAACCCCACGTGGCCACGGGGAGGACATACAAACTCCGTACAAACAGCACCGGTAGCCGGGATCGAACCTGGGTCTCCGGCGCTGTAAGGCATCAACTCTACCATCGAGTCACTGCGCCGCACAACAAACAGCTTTAAGAACACCTCAGTATGAATCGGTCTCCTAACTATTTCCTTTTGGAGAAATCATAGTACTCCTATAATGTCTCTGACAAACTGAAATGCCTCCATATTTCCTACAAATGGTTGATCAGAAAATGGAAAGAGAGAACAGGATGTGGATAGGTGACGTTTAGGGTCGGGACCCTTCAGTTCAGTCACCGATCCACCTTCTCCAGGGATGCTGCCTGATCCACTGAGTTATTCCTACTTTATGCCTGTTTCTGTAAACCAGCATCTGCAGTTCCTTTAAAGACTTTAGAGAGAAACAGCATGGAAACAGGCCCTTCGTCCCACTGAGTCCACAACGACCGGCGATCACTCCGCCACACTAACACTGTCCTACACACACTAGGGACAATTTCCAATTTTACCAAAGCCAATTAACCTACAAGCCTGCATGTCTTTGGAGTGTGGGAGGAAACCGGAGCACCCGGAGAAAACCCACACGGATCGCGGGGAGAGCGGACAAACTACGTACAAACATTTACAGCGCACAGATACATGATAAGGGAATAACGTTTAGTGCAGGGTAAAGCTAGCAGAGTCATATCCAGGATAGTCAGAGGTCACCAATGTGCTCCCTGGTTGTAGGATGATGATTCAGTTGCTTGATAACAGCTGGGAAGAAACTGTCCCTGAATCTTGAGGTGTGCGTTTTCACACTTCTGTACCATTTGCTCGATGAGAGAGGGGAGTGGTCAGGGTGCGACTCATCCTTGCTGGCTTTGCCGAGCCAACATGACGTGTAAATGGTGTCAATGGAAGGGAGGTTGGTTTGTGTCCTTTAATTCTGAGGCTGTGCCCTCTGGTCCTAGACTCCGTCACTGGCACTGAATTATCGGACTTCTGCTCGATGTCCTCTTCTGAGCCCTTGGTTCAGCTGAAAGACGGCGTAACCAACCATGCAGGTTCTCCCTCGGTCCTGCACTGAAATATTAGCAGCGTAGGAAGGAACTGCAGATGCTGCTTTAAACCATAGATAGTCCTGTTTGAAGATGAGTCTCGACCCGAAACATCACCCATTCCTTCTATCCGGAGATGCTGCCTGCCCCGCTGAGTTACTCCAGCATTTTGTGTCTGTCTGATGTATTAGCTGATCTGTGTACTTGATTTCAAACCTTTGAACTTCATCTTATGTTGTTCAAATTCTAGCACCCAGTTTGATAATGCTTTTAAGACGACAGTGAGTGTTGTCTCGTGCGACGTTTCATAGAATCACAGAAAATAGGTGCAGGAGTAGGCCATTCGGCCCTTCGAGCCTGCACCGCCATTCAATATGATCATGGCTGATCATCCAACTAGGTATCCTGTACCTGCCTTCTCTCCATACCCCCTGATCCCTTTAGCCACAAGGGCCACATCTAGCTCCCTCTTAGATATAGCCAATGAACTGGCCTCAACTACCTTCTGTGGCAGAGAATTCCACAGACTCACCACTCTCTGTGTGAAAAAAGATCTTCTCATCTCGGTCCTAAAAGACTTCCCCCTTATCCTTAAACTGTGACCCCTTGTTCTGGAAGGAACATGCTGACGTGGATAAGCTTTTCCCATTGAGGGTAGGGAAGATTCAAACAAGAGGGCATGACATGAGAATTAAGGGACAGAAGTTTAGGGGTAACATGAGGGGAACTTCTTTACTCAGAGAGTGGTGGCTGTGTGGAATGATCTTCCAGTAGAAGTGGTGGAGGCAGGATCGATTTTAACATTTAAAAGTAAAGTGGATAGGTATATGGACGGGAAGGGAATGGAGGGGTATGGTCTGAGTGCAGGCAGATGGGACTTGGGGAAAATAAATGGAAGGTCCGAGAAGGCCTGTTTCCGTGCTGTAATTGTTATATGTTATATATATGTTATATGCTTTCTACAAGGAATATGCTGATGTCATCATTGTTGTTCATATACTTTCTTGAACAAATGTGTCCAAATATGCCGAAGATTCAAAGAAAGGAGTTTGGATTAGTTTGGATTGGATTGGATTGTGGTTTGCTTCAGTTTTAATTTAGTTTAGTATCACGTGTACCTAATAGCTTTTCTGTTGTGTGTGAAAAATGAAGCCATCCACAGTGTATAGATGCAGGATAAAGAGAATAACGGGTTTAATGTTTAGTGCACATCCAGGACGAATGCAAAAAGTGTGTGACATTTAGTTTAATTTAAAATAAAAAGACATCCTTTCATTAAATGAAGCGAGATCTGCCGTTATTTCACCTTTCGGTTTTGAAATGAAGTACATAAGTGTTGATGTGGCTCCCGTATAAAAAATGCACGTGTTTGCTGCATTAATTGACAGCAAGGTAGAATCGATCAAAAAATCCAATTAGAAAGTCCAGTAGGCTTCCTCAGCAATGAATCTATTATTTTAATAGATAAATGCGTCATGTGGAACATTTTTCTTCAGAAGGATTTTTATATCATTTTAACCATATAACATATAACCATATAACAATTACAGCACGGAAACAGGCCCTCTCGGCCCTTCCAGTCCGTGCCGACCATTTATTTTCCCCTAGTCCCATCTAACAGCACTCAGACCATACCCCTCCATTCCCTTCCCGTCCATACACCTATCCACTTTACTTTTAAATGTTAAAATCGATCCTGGCTCCACCACTTCTGCCGGAAGCTCATTCCACACAGCCACCACTCTCTGAGTAAAGAAGTTCCCCCTCATGTTACCCCTAAACTTCTGTCCCTTAATTCTCATGTCATGGCCTCTTGTTTGAATCTTCCCTACCCTCAATGGGAAAAGCTTATCCACGTCAACTCTGTCTATCCCTTTCATCATTTTAAAGACCTCAATCAAGTCCCCCCTTAACCTTCTGCGCTTCAAAGAATAAAGACCTAACTTGTTCAACCTTTCTCTGTAACTTAGTTGCTGGAACCCAGGCAACATTCTTGTAAATCTCCTCTGTACTCTCTCTATTTTGTTGAAATATTTTACTGCATATAATTCAATGTAAATTTGAATTGTGTTTAGAGTAACCAACTAAAATGTAATTGTAAAATGTTGCCTCTTTTTTAAAGAAGGGCCTCTTTATTATTCTGAAGTCTGCTATTTATGAAGTGGAACTGATTTATTAGATAAATCAGTTCAACACCCCTTGGCGAATTTTGAAATCCATGTTCAGTTTCTATGTTCTGTGTTTTCACAATCTTCTATTTACAATGTTGAGGAGAATAGGTAGGTCTAGAAGATAGACACAGAAAGCTGAAGTAACTCCGCGGGACAGGCGGCATCTCTGGAGAGACGGAATGGGTGCTGTTTTGGGTCGAGACCCTTTCTTCAGACTGAGAGTCAGGGGAGTGGGAAACGAGGGATATAGACGGTGATGCAGAGAGACATAGAGCCAATGAATGAAAGATATGCATTAAAAGTTTTGATCATAAAGGAATTATGAACCTGGGTGCCAGAATTTGAATAACGTAAGATGCAGTTCAAAGCTTTCCGATATTAAGTTGAGCACAAAGATTAGCTAACACTTCAGAAAGACACCAAATGCTGGAGTAACTCAGCGGGACAGGCAGCATCTCTGGAGAGAAGGAATGAGTGACGTTTTGGGGTTGAGACCCTTCTTCAGACAGGACTATCTTCGGTTTAAACCAGCATCTGCAGTTCCTTCCAACGCAGCTAATAGTGCAGGACCGAGGGAGAACCTGCATTGTTGTGGGCTAGGTGAAAAAGAGTTACAGGCAATGAGACTCAACAAGATGACTTTGAAATTAGTACAATGACTTGGGTGGAGGAGGGCCACAGAGATTGGGGATGCAGGGGATTACTTTAAGTTGGAGAACTCAATATTCATACTGCTGGGTTGTAAGCTGCCCAAGCAAAATATGTAGTGCTGTTCCTCCAATTTGCTGGTGGCCCCACTCTGACAGTGGAGGAGGCTGTGGGTCTAGACTGTGAAAAACAGATTGTTAACAGGTACTGTATAAAACGGAGGTAGTATGGCTCTGAGAATGTTGTGTGACTGTGTGTATTGCTGCTTTTCACTTCGTATGGTAACTCAAATATCACAATTTTAATTGGTGCATGTGACAATAAACGCAAACTTGAACTTGAAGTTCATAAGTTATAGGAGCAGAATGAGGCCATTCGGCCCATCGAGTCTACTCCGCTATTCAATCATGGCTGATCTATCTTTCCCTCTCAACCCCATTCCCCTGTCTTCTCCCCATAATCCCTGACACCCGCACTAATCAAGGACCTGTCAATCGCCACCTGAAAAAAATATCCATTGACTTGGCCTCCACTGCCATCTGTGGCAATGAATTCCACAGATTCACCTCCCTCTGACTGAAGAAATTCCTCCTTTCGTCCTTTTATTCTGAGGCTATGACCTCTGTTCCTGGAATCTCCTGCTGGAGGAAACATCCTCTCCACATCCTCTCTCCTGGGCTTTCAGTATACGGTATGTTTCAATGAGGCTGTCCCTCACCTTTAAACTCCAGCGAGTACAGGCCCCTTTTCTATCAAGTGCTTATCGTACGTTAACCTGAAGTCTTCCTTTCCTGCTCGCCACACCACTCCTCAGATGCTCTGGATCTGTTCTTTCACCTTTCGGGATCTTTGTCTGCTGTTAATCACACAAGCAGCTGCGTTCCATCTTTGTCACCAGTGTGGCCAGTTATGGATTTATTTGGCGTTGCGCATGTACTATCACACAAGCCACACACAGATAACAACAGGATATCCTTTTCTCAAGGCAGGGGGGCTATTCTCTAACTAACCACCATTGACTGTACACCAAAGTGTAAGGTCATAGCGCATAGTTTCCTTAGTGTTCACATTCGCACAACTACAAAAGTCTTTTGTACGTGTTCATGTGAATGCAAGTCTCTATCCACAATATAGACCATTGTGGGCATTGTGAATAGTACATTGTCACCTCACCTTGTACCCTTGTAGAGTTGAAGAGGCTTCCTACTCTTCTAACTTTTACAGAGGTACAGTGAAAAGCTTTTGTTGCGTGCTAACCAGTCAGCGGAAATACAATACGTGATTACCATCGAGTCATTCACAGTGTACAGATACATGATAAAGGGAATAACGTTTAGTGCAAGGTCAAGCCAGCACTGTCTGAAAGAATAGAGTGTGATGGAGTCATACAATGTGGACACAGGCCCTTTGGCCCAACTTGCCCACGCTGACCAACATGTCCCATCTACACTAGTCCCACTTGCCTGTGTTTGGCCCATATCCCTCTAAACCTGTTCTAATTGCTTCTTAAACGTTGCAATAGTCCTTGCCTCAACTACCTTCTCCAGCAGCTCATTCCATACGCTGACCACTCTTTGTGCAAAAACGTGACTAGTTTCCTATGAAATCTTTTCCCCTTCTCTACACACAATTTCTTTCCATAGATCTGGTGTCCGTGACGTAAAATGGAAAGAGAAATAATACGAGGAGTGCAAACAATAATGATGCGGAATATTGAACATATTTATAATATACCTGAACTGAGAACATGTATAGGTCAGGGGAAATGTCGAACCAAGGAACAGCAGATGCTGGTTTACACGAAAGGTCGCTACAGTGGGCAGCACGGTGGCTGTAGGACACAAAATGCTGGAGTCACCTTTTTGCGTATCTGTCATTCATTGTTCTTTATCTCTCTACATCATCGCCTATATCTCTCGTTTTCCTTATCCATAACCAGCCTGAAAAAGGGTCTCGACCCAAAAGAAGGGTCTCACCCATTCCTTCTCTCCAGAGATGCTGCCTGTCCCTCGGTACACGTGACGATAAACTAAACATAACTAAACTGAAACGAAAATTATCAGGTGGGGAATTTTGAACATGAGAGGCGTATCTTTAACATTGTGCCTTTCAGCTTACAGTTCAAAGGTCTGTTTATGTCACATGTAGCAATTAAGGTACAGTGAAACTCCATTACCATATAGCCTTACTAAAAAAAAGCAACAAGACCCACAACTACATAAGTTAACAATCGTCCTCCACAGCGGATAGTTTAGTTTATTGTCACGTGTACCGAGGTACAGTGAAAAGCTTTTGTTGCGTGCTAACCAGTCAGCGGAAAGACAATACATGATTACAATCAAGCCATTTACAGTGTACAGATACATGATAAGGGAAAAATGTTTAGTGCAAGGTAAAGCCAACAAAGTTCATTCGAGGATAGCCCGAGGGTCTCCAATGAGGTGGATAGTAGTTCAGCACCGCTCTCTGGTTGGGGTAGGGTGATTCAGTTGCCTGACAACAGCTGGGAAGAAACTGTCCCTGAATCTGGAGGTGTGCGTTTTCACACTTCTGTACCTTTTGCCTGATGGGAGAGGGGAGAAGAGGGAGTGGCCAGGGTGCGACTCGTCCTTGATTATGCTCCTGGCCTTGCCGAGGCTGTACCTGATTACCATTGAGCCATTTACTGTGTATAGCTATTCAGGGTCCTGTGTAAGAAAGAACTGCAAATGCTGGTTTAAATCGAAAGCAGGCACTAAAATGCTGGAGTGACTCAGCGGGTGAGGCAGCATCTCTGGAGAGAAGGAATGGGTGACATTCAGGGTCCTGATTGCACATAAATACATTCCTCTTTTAGCCTCTTAGTAAGATAAAAATGCAGTTGGGCCAATTCACTTTCTGTCCCCGAAGGCAATGCATGGCAATCCCAGTGGCAATTCAGTCCCTGCTTTACATTACTGGGGATCAGCTTTCTTTAAAGGTGATCGCTGCCCCAGGCTAAACAAGATCCAGCTGTCAGTTGAAGGAACTCGTGGGATTAGCACTCGTGCAGTGGCCTGACAATCTGCTCCACATGTCCATTGCTTTCCAGCAAAAGGAGAAGAAAATATCAAAAAGAATTCTGCTTTCATGAATGTAAGCCTCTTGATATAAAATGGCCGTAAACATCGCAGGCTTTCAGACATACGTTGTGAGTGCGGGTAGTCGTAGACCCACCAGTATCCCCTTCACAGGAAGAATGCAGGAGCATGTATGTTCAAGAAGGAACTGCAGATGCTGGAAAATCAAAGGTAGATAAAAGTGCTGGAGAAACTCAGCGGGTGCCAGGAGTGTCAGGAGCATCTATGGAGCGAAGGAAATAGGCAACGTTTCGGGCCGAAACCCTTCTTATTTCCTTCGCTCTATAGACGCTGCTGCACCCGCTGAGTTTCTCCAGCACTTTTGTCTACAGAACCATCTATAGTGTGCCATGTAGCTGTACATTTGTATAAGAAGTAGACAAAAAAGCTGGAGAAACTCAGCGGGTGAGGCAGTATCTATGGAGCGAAGGAAGAGGTTATGTTTTGGGTCGAGACCCGTCCTCAGACATTGCGTATCCAGCAAAGAAGTTCACTGTGCCTAATCACGAGACCATTCTATTCCACTGTGGACGGCTCGATTGTAATCGTGTTTTGTCTTTCCGCTGGCTGGTCAGCACGTTACAAGAGCTTTTCACTGTACCTCGGTACATGTGACAATAAACTAAACTGAACTGAGAAGCAAGGTTGTGAAGGTGTGGGAGAGTCTAGGACCAGAGGTCGCAGCCACAGAATAAAGGACGCACCTTTAGAAAGGAGATGAGGAGGAATTTCTTCAGTCAGATGGTGGTGAATCTGTGGAATTCATTGCCAAAGACGGCGTGGAGGCCTAGTCAATGGATATATTTAAGGTGGGGATTGACGGATTCTGGATTAGGACAGGTGTCAGGGGTTATGGGGAGTAGGCAGGAGAATGGGGTTGAGAGGAAAACTGCAGTGGTAGAGTTGCTGCCTCATAACACCAGTCCAAAACCAATAAACCTGCAAATCTGTAGGTCTTTGGAGGGTGACAGGAAAGCAGGGCTTTCGGATAAAGCCCACGCGGTCACAGGGAGAACGTACAAACTATAGTTGCTGCCACCAGGTGGTGTCGCAATGGCTGCATCCCCAACAGTCTTTAGTATGTGTTAATGGATGTTTTAGCGTTCTTTACCTTTGTTAAATCTCTTACCTCGACGGAGATGCGATTTAAAAATCTCCGTCGAGATCTCTGACCTGACATCGAGGAGCTGGCAGCCCCTTGCTGGGGATCGACTTCAGGGGCTCCAACTACGGGACTTATGGACACTGGTTAGGGACCGACTTTGGGAGCTCCAGGCCACAGGAGCTTCAAGCGCCCTGATCGCGGGAGCATCGATCGCCGAATGCAGGAGCTTCGATCGCCAGCTGTGGGAGCTTCGATCACCTCGACTGCTGATGGTTCGACTGCCCCGACCGTTGGAGAATGAAGAGTGAAGAAGATTAGACTTTATTGCCTTCCATCGCAGTGAGGAACGTGGGGAATCCACTGTGGTGGATGTTTATGGTAACATTTGTGCAGTTGTGTGTCATGTTGCTTTTTCTGGTATGACTATATGGTAAATCGAGTTTTACTGCACCTTAAATCGTAAACGTGACAATAACATGCATTTGAACCTTTATTGTAATTTGTTGCCTCTTAATGCATTATCCAATGATTGATGGCAACTAGTCCATCTTTAATTAATGGTGGTGACACGTCCATAGGCCATGAGGGAGACTCTGCCAAAGACCAACAGAACTCTTCGCTGAACACCTCCACCTGGACCTACCTGATCTCCCAATTGCCAAACACTTGAATTCCCCCTCCCATTCCCACACTGACCTTTCTGTCCTGGGCCTCCTCCATTGTACGAGTGAAACCCAGCGCAAATTGAAGGAACGGCATCTCATATTTCGCTTGGGAAGCTTACACCCCAGTGGTATGAACATTGACTTCTCTAACTTCAAGTAGCCCCTCTCTCCATCCCCTCCCCACCCTAGTCGTACCAGCTTCAAAGTCGTCTTGTTGAGTCTCATTGTTTATAACTAATTTTCACCTAGGCCACAGCTAACAATGGCCTGTTTCCTTTATCATCGTTGCATATTTTTCATTCATTCGTTCTACATCTCTCTGCATCACCATCTATACCTCTCATTTCCCTTGTTCCTGACTCTCAGTCTGAAGAAGGGATTCGACCCGAAACGTCACCCATTCCTTTTCTCCAGAGATGCTGTCTGAGTTACACCAGCATTTTGTGTCTACCTTCGGAAGTCTTCTACTCGCTGGCTAAAGTATCTATCCTCTGCATTATGGATCAGTCTGAGAGAGAATGAATAATGGATGTTGGGTTGGCTTTCACATTGTTTTTGCCGGCAGTGCAGCTTAAGGCGTGGAATATTTAATATGTTGCCTAAAACCATAAATAATCACCTGATGATGAAAAGATGTTGACAGGAATACTATAACGCAGACTAAAACATTATCTCCCTGTTCTACAAGAGGGCCATCTGATAGTTTTTTTTCTCTCTAGCTTTCTCTCAATCCCTGTAATTTAGAATCATTATCATGTTATAATATTTTGGTCCTCTGTTTAGAAGGCCTAAAGCAGCATTCCGTAGTCCCAGCAGGCATAGTTAACATCACTTTGGAAAGCTTTCGAAGCAGAATGAATTTCAGTGAAAGGAATATGCATTTTATTCCAAAGTTAGTGAACAATCATAGAGTCTTATGTCCCTGTCCCTGTTAGGAAACATGAACGGAAATTCTTGATTCTTGATTCTTGATTAGTATGAGTGTCAGGAGTTTATGGGGAGAAGGCAGGAGGATGGGGTTGGGAGAGAGAGATAGATCAGCCATGATTGAATGGCAGAGTAGACTTGATGACCCAAATGGCCTCATTCTGCTCCTTTTACTGAAGAGCTGATGAATGATTTTGACCTGGACAATGAAACAATTTCCTTAGAGTTGATGAAATTCAGCAGACATTCGAACTGTGGTACAACCATCTATAATAGCCAATAGTTACTCTCAGCAGTCTTTTGTACATAATTCTCCAAAGCTCCAGTTTGTGTTCCATTGCTATGCTTTCCAATTGTGGTCTGGTGGAGCTATTGTGCCCATGTAAGTGTTTTGCCATTGCAGTGAATCATTGGCAGGAAGCGATCACACTTGCCTCTTGTATCTTAAGTCATTTTTGCTGTACTGCCACCAACATTTGATACGAAAATTCACAGTTGGTCGACGCTGAACGTAACGCTTCTTTTCAATATTTCTTCAGTGTTGTTATATTGCAATGTTAAACTATATGCATTAAATAAAACACAAAGTGGTGTATTGATATCGACCAACGATGGCGCAGCGGTAGAGTTGCTGCCTCACAGCGCCCGGGCTTGGCCCTGACAACGGGTGCTTGTTTGTAGGGAGTTTGTGCATTCTCCCCGCGACCTGCGTGGGTTTTCTCCGGGCGCTCCAGTTTCCTCCCACACTCGAAAGACGTACAGGTTTGTAGGTTAATTAGATTGGTATAATTGTAAATTTCCCCCAGTGTGTGTAGGATAGTGGTGGTGTATGGGGATCGCTGGTCGGTGCAGACTTGGTGGGCCGAAGGGCCTGTTTCCGCGCTGTATCTCTACGCTAAACTAAACGAGGTTTCCTCCTACACTCCAAAGACGTGCAGGTTTGTAGGTTAATTGGGCTTTGGTAAACTGTAAATTGTCGCTAGTGTGTGTAGGATAGTGTTGGTGTATGGGGATCGCTGGTTGGCACAGACTCAGTGGGCCGAAGGGCCTGTTTCTGCAAGTTATCTCTAAAACTAAAAACAAACGTCATCATTGGCAGTTATTTTAACGCTTCGGTCTTAGATAAATGTTGTCAAAAAAAAATCCTCATTATAGTGACTGTCTTCGAATTAGAGCTGGAATTAGATTCAGTTCAACGGTTTTCCCCTTGGGAAGAAGCCATCTATTCAGTCATAACTTGCCATAAGTTGCAATGCGACCCTGCGATATCTCCCTAAGGACTCAAGAAAGCACGCTGAAAAAACTGAAATGGGATCTCGGAGGACAAGGGCATAAGGTCATAAGGAATAGGAGTAGAATTAGGCCATTCGGCCCATCAAGACTGCTCCGTCATTCAATCATGGCTGATCTATCTCTCCCTACCAACCCCATTCTCCTGCCTTCTCCCCATAACCCCTGACACCCGTATTAATCAAGAACCTAACTATATCTCTGTCTTAAAAATATCTACTGCCTTGGCCTCCATAACCTTTAGTGGCAAATAATTCCACAGATTCACCACCCTCCGACTAAAGAAATTCCTCCTCATCTCCTTCCTAAAGGAACATCCTTTAAATCTGAGGCTATGGCGGGCGATCCCATTTGTAAAACCAAAACCTTAAAAGGGAGCCCTTGATTTTCAGGGGTGTTGACCAGTTCAAGGGTGAGAATGTCCAAATTGATAATAAAACGTCAGAATTGAGAAATAGATCGCGATAAATCATGTTGCGGTTGAGAAATCATTCTTAATTATTGAGTTAATAATGCATGGAATTTCTCATCTCCCTCCATTAATAATAATTAAGTTCAAGAGGATGAAACATGTCATAAAAATATGAAATATGAATATATGTCATCGGACGCGCAAAAATTGATTGCATGTGATTGCGGTCACATGTGATGGAGATTATACAAAATAAAGTCATTGTCATAGAGTGATACAGTGTGGAAACAGGCCCTTCAGCCCAACTTGCCCACACCGGCCACTAGTCCCACCTGTCAGTGTTTGGTCCATATCCCTCGAAACCCTTCCGATTCATTTACCTGTCCAAATGTTTCTGAAACTTTGGGATAGTCCCAGCCTCAACTACGTCCTCTGGCAGCTCGTTCCATACACCCACCACCCCTTGTGTAAAATAGTTACCCCTCAGGTTCCTATTAAATCTTTCACCCCCCCCCCCCCCCCCCCCTCCCCCCAACTTATGTCCTCTTCTTCTGGATTCCTCTAACCTGGGCAAGGATACTATACGATATGACACGATACGATAAAACTCTATTCATCTCCGGAGGGAGATTGTTCTGCCGACAGTCTCACACAAACCACAAGGTATATGAAAAGGTAGACAAAAGTGCTGGAGAAACTCAGCGGGTGCAGCAGCATCTATGGAGCGAAGGAGATAGGCAACGTTTCGGACCGAAACCCTTCTTCAGACCGTACATGAAAACCAAAATAAAAAGACAAGCGACTTTTCCCTTTGTTCTCCCCCCGTCCCACATGGCGGACCCCCCCACACCGGGTCCCCATTGTCTTCCCCTCGTACAATGTGTCGCACCCTGGCCACTCCCTCTTCTCCCCTCTCCCATCGGGCAAAAGGCATAGAAGTGTGAAAACGCACACCTGCGAATGGCTCGATTGTAAAATCATGTATTGTCTTTCCGTTGGTTGGCTATCACCCAACATAAGCTTTCCACTGTACCTCGGTACACGTGACAATAAACTAAACTGATAACTGAGAACTCTCTGCGTTTACCCTGTCTATTTTCTACACCTATGCAAGAGGTCATTGTCTTCTGGCAACAGGTGACTTGATTTATTGAATTGTTTTGCATTCACCAGTTCACAAGTTATAGGAGTAGAATTAGGCCATTCGGCCCATCGAGTCTAGTCTGCCATTCAATCATGGCCGATCTCTGCCTCCTAATCCCATTTTCCTGCCTTCTCCCCATAACCCTCGACACCCGTTCTAATAAAAAATCTGTCCATCTCTGCCTTAAAAATATCCACTGACTTGGCCTCCGCAGCCCTCTGTGGCAATGGGTTCCACAGATTAACTACCCTTTGACTATAGAAGTTCCTCTTCATCTCCTTTCTAAAAGAGCGTCCTTTAATTCTGAGGCTGTGCCCTCTGGTCCTAGACTCTCCCACCTGCGGAAACATCCTCTCCACACCCACTCTATCAACGTCTTTCATTATTCTGTACATTCCAATGAGGTCCCCCCTCAACCTTCTAAACTCCAGCGAGTAGAGGCCCCAGTGCTGTCAAAGGCTCATCATATGCTCACTCACACATTCCTGGTTGCAGCCTGTGTGTGCATTGCATCTTGTACATAAAATAACCAGCTGAAAGACATGGAATTGTACAATTGCAGAGAGAGTGCATTTTCCCTGCTGCTCATAACTGCAGTGTCTTGAGGAGAAGGTGGATTTTTCTTTCCTCAGAAGGTTGTGAATCTCTGGAATTCTCACCATCAAAGGGCAGTGAAAGCAGAAGTTGTATATTTTATTTAGGCAGAGGGGCTGCAATGTTTGCGGCACAGCTGGGGATTTTTAGATTTGGTTCAAGATACAGGGCGGAAACAGGCCCCTTCCCCACACATGAACACTACGCTGCGCACATTCGGGACAATTGTTACAATTAAACCAAGCCAATTAACCGACGAACCTGCACGTCTTTGGAGCGTGGGAGGAAACCGGGGCACCCAGAGAAAACCCACGCAGGTCACGGGGAGAACGTACAAACTCCATACAGACAGCACCCGTAGTCAGGATCGAACCGGGGTCTCTGGCGCTGTGAGGCAGCAACTCTACCGCTGCGCCACCGTGTCACCAGCACTTTGTTTCTCCTTTTGTAAACCAGTATCTGCAGTTCCTTTCATCTACATTAAAAAAATGTGTTTGAGAGTTAATCTGAATAACATCTAATTGTCCAGAAAATCAGTGATTGTTGCACTAAGTTCCCAAGTATTCCAGATTATTGGAGTTTTACTGTAATTCAGCTTCTCCTTCAAATTGCTGACCATTGCAGATTCATTGAAGTTTTATTGTGAAGCTTTATCATGTACTTTTAATTCTTCCATTCAAACAGGAATAAATAACCACTCGTAAAACAGCCGGTGATGTTATTGGTAACATTCTGTTTAGTGACTACAACATATTATAGCTTTCGCTTTGATTTACAGATATGATGATTTGCTTGAAAGGCAATTTTACACTGAGTACATTAGGATCTAATCTTCAATGTGCGTTTAGTTTAGTTTAGAGATACAGCGCAGAAACAGACCCTTCGGCCCACTGAGTCCATGCCGACCAGCGATCCCCGCACACTAGCACCATCCTACACACACTAGGGACAATTTTATACGTTGTATCGCGCCAGTTAACCTGCAAACCCATAAGTCTTTTGGAGCGTGGAAGGAAAATGAAGACCTCGGAGAAAGCCCACGGAGAGAACGCACAAACTACGTACAGACAGCTCCCGTAGTCAGGATCGAACCCAGGTCTCTGGCGCTGTGAGGCAGCAACTCTACCGCTGCACCACCGTGCCGCCCAAATTGAAAGAGTCTAATGATTGAGAGTCACTGGCCGTCTTTACACTGGAATAAGTTCTCCGACATCGAAAAATTCCATGTTCAGTCCAAAGTACATCGGGGTTAACTGTCGTTAATTAGACTCGGGGATCAAACCAGCTGCAGAATGGGAACTCAAGTTTGTTTCTCATCCCTCACTTGTCATCAGCAGGAATTTGTGCGGGTAAGCCTAACCTAAACGTCGCACCCTTCATCCTTTACATTCATGTATCATCTTCTCTTTGGCTTCCTCTTCTTGCGTGTGACGTGCACAGCCTAAAGTTGTCGGACAACTTGTTCTAGTTGATCTTATTCGTTTGTGCATGCCAGGTTGATTGCATTCGTCGAAACAGGGCGGGCCACGTGAAGGTTGCAATCTCCCACCCCTTTTCTTTGGCTGGATAGCAGGTAAACAATAGCATTTCACTGTACCTTAGGACCGCTCTCTAATTGATGATTGGATGGTTCAGTTGCCCGGTAACATCTGGGGGAAAAAGAGCTGTCCCTGAATCTGGAGGTGTGCGCTTTCACACTTCTGTACCTTTTGCCCGATGGGAGAGGGGAGGAGAGGGAGTGGCCAGGGTGCGACTGGTCCTTGATGATGCTGCTGGCCTTGCCGAGGCAGCGTGAGGTGTAGATGGAGTCCGGGGAATCATTACGATATAATAATCAGCTGAGCCTGCGAGCTAGTGTAGAACGTTAAAAGGAAGCGCTTCTCAAATGCTACAGTAGACAAATTAATGAAGGGAAATTGATTTTTTTGTGAGGCTGGTCAATGGAATAATAAAGAAAATAATGACAATGTGTTGAACTCATTCCAAAAGGGAAACATAATGCAAGAAACTATAGGTATGGGAAATTAATACATTGACGTCAGTTATATGATGTGCAATTTCATAGCACCAATTGCTGAATTCAATAACATTAGTGTCTGAATAATTCACTGAAGGAAGGAAGAAATTATATCCTGTCTGCAATATCATTGGCCATTTTATGTTTCTCAAACCAACAAATTACTTTTGAAGATGGACACAAAACGCTGGAGTAACTCAGCGGGACAGGCAGCATCACTGGAGAGAAGGAATGGGTGGCGTTTCGGGTCGAGACCCTTCTTCAGACTGATAGTCAGGGGAGAGGGGAAAAGAGAGATAGACAGTGTTGTGGAGAGATATGGAACAAATAAATGAAAGATATTCAACAAAAGTAACGATAGCTGTTTGCTAGGTGAGAATGAGAAGCTGGTGTCACTTGGGTGGGGGAGGGATGGAGAGAGAGGGATTCCAGGGGTTGCTTGAAGTTAGAGGAATCAAGATTCATACCGTTGGGTGGTAAGCTGCCCAAACGAAGTATGAGATGCTGTTCCTCCAATTTGCATTTAGCCTCACTGACAATGTTGCAGTATGTCACAGTTGCAATGTAATTAACAGCAGCAGAACGTCCAGAGCTCTGTGGTGGAATGCAGTCAGGAAGTTTGACCTCAGAGTCCCAGTGGCACGGTGGCGCAGCGGTAGAGTTGCTGCCTCGCAGCGCCAGAGACCCTGGTATGATCCCGACTACGGGTGCTGTCTGTACGGAGTTTGCACGTTCTCCCCGTGACCAGCGTGGGTTTTCTCCGAGATCTTCAGTTCTCCCCCCCCCCACACTCCAAAGACGTGCAGGTTTCTTGGTTAATTGGCTTGACGTCATTGTAAAGTTGTCCCTAGTGCGTGTAGGATAGTGTTGGTGTGCGGGGATCGCTGGTCGGTGCGGACACGGTGGGCCGAAGGGCCTGTTTTCACGCTGTATCTCTAAACTAAGCTGAACGAAGAGGAACCTGGTGGGCAGAGCTCTGAGAACTAAGAGGGACCATTAGGACACAAATAAGTACTTCTGTGACTTTGTCTGTGCCAAAGAATCTTTCTGCATGTTGTGTTTAAGAAAGAACTGCAGATGCTGGAAACATCGAAGGTAGACAAAAATGCTGGAGAAACTCAGTGGGTGAGGCAGCATCTATGGAGAGAAGGAATAGGTGACGTTTCGGGTCACCTATTCCTTCGTTCCATAGATACTGCCCCACCCGCTGAGTTTCTCCAGTATTTTTGTCTATTAACAGTGATAGCACTTCAACTTCCCATTCTGTATCTGACCTTTCTGTCCTGGGCCTCCTCCATGGCCAGATTGAGTCACACCGCAAATTGGACGAGCAGCACCTCATATTTCGCTTGGGTAGTTTACACACCGGCAGTATGAACATTGACTTCTCCAATTTCAGGTAGTCCTTGCTTTCTCCCTCCATCCGCTCCACTTCCCAGCTCTCCCACAGCCCACTGTCTCCACCTCTTCCTGCAACCCCCGCCCGCACATCTTTATGAAGAAGGGTCTCGACCCGAAACGTCGCCTATTGCTTAGCTCCATAGGTGCTGCCTCACCCACTGAGTTTCTACATGTTGTGTATTGAATGTAAAACCAAATATCTTCAATGTACCCAGGTACATGTGACATTGAAGTATCATTGAATCATTGAATCTAGTCACATTGTCTGTTGTACAGATGGGCCAAAGATGCTTAAAGATCAACAGCATTCACAATCACCGAGCAATTGTCTTTGAATGGGTTTAACAGGAGAAAGCAGCCGCAGAAAAAACATAGATAATAGGTGCAGGATTAGGCCATTCAGCCCCTCGAGCCAGCCCCGCCATTCAATATCTCCCTCTTCTTGCGTGTGGTGTGCACAGCCTAAAGTTGTAGGACAACTTGTTCTATTTGATCTTATTTGATTGTGCACGCCAAGTTCATTGCATTAATTGAAACAGGGCGGGCCATGTGAAGGTTGCAATCTCCCACCCCACCATTCAATATGATCATGGCAGATCATCCAGAATCAGTTCCCCGTTCCTGCTTTCTTTCCATATCCCTTGATCCCGTTAGCTCCAAGAGCTAGATTTAAATCTCTCTTGAAAACGTTCAGTGAATTGTCCTCCACTGCCTTCTGTGGCAGAGAATTCCACAGATTCACAACTCTCTGGGTGTAAATGTTGTTCCTCATCTCAATCCTAAATGGCCTGCCCCTTATTCTTACACTGTGACCCCTCTAGGAGTTGTTACCATGGTTGTGATACTTGGAGTGTGACAGAGATATATTTTATGCTGATATTGATCTGTGCACTTCATTAGT
>OY740813.1:3491720-3731720 GCA_963514005.1 Raja brachyura
TCTGTCTGGAGAGAAGGAATGGGTGACGTTTCCAATTCCTTCTATCCGGAGATGCTGCCTGACCCGCTGAGTCATCTGCGGTTTAAACCAGCGTCCGCAGTTCCTCTCCACACAAAGAAAAATGCACGGCGGCAGTATGAGAAACTAAAGGCATCTTCGCCAATTGCATTTGAACACTTTAAACAAACAGTGCTGCTATTGACTGAAACAGGAGCTAAGGCAATGTCCTCAAATTTAAATTAAATTTGAAATAGGTTCAATTCAAAGTAATTTACATTCGATTACATAGTAATTCAACATGAAGCAGTAATTCCTTGGTTGTATGTCTGAAGTCACAAAAATCATTGAGTATTTTTTTCTAAGCACGAAATATGACAGTGAATTATCCGATTAGCTTTTTTTACGCGCAATAAAATGTGGGTCTCACTGACCATCACTACAATGAAAAGTCCCATTTTCAAACAGTTCGTTTACTTTAGTTGAGGGGTGGGAGATTGCAACCTTCACGTGGTCCACCCTGTTTCGACTAATGCAATCAACCCGACGTGCACAAACAAAAGATCCTTAGCCCTTATTGTCTCCTCCTCTTCTCAGTTCTCCCTCAGCCCTCTGGTCCTCCTCTTCCTTTCTTCTCCCCCCCCCGCCCTACATCAGTCTGAAGAAGGGTTTTGGCCCGAAACGTTGCCTATTTCCTTCCCTCCATAGATGCTGCAGCACCCGTTGAGTTTCTCCAGCACTTTTGTCCACCTTTGATTTTCCAGCATCTGCAGTTCCTTCTTAAACATCAAATAGAACAAGTTGACCTGCAACTTTAGGCCATACGCAAGAAGAAGACTTTAGTTTTGAGATACAGCGCGGAAACAGGCCCTTCGGCCCACTGAGTCTGCACCAACCAGCGATCCCCGCACATTAACACTATCCTACACAGACTAGGGACAATTGGCAATTTTAACATTTATACCAAGCCAATTAACCTACAAACCTGTACGTCTTTGGAATATGGGCGAAAGCCGAAGACCTCGGACAAAGCCCACGCGGGTCACAGGGAGAACTTACAAACTCCGTACGGACAGCAGCCGCAGTCAGGATCGAACCCAGGTCTCTGGCGCTGTGAGGCAGCAACTCTACCGCTGCGCCACCGTGCTTGGAGACTGGGTCAGGAATGACTGCAGACAAAGGCCCGATGGGTAGGAAGGAACTGCAGATGCTGGTTTATGCCGAAGATAGACACAAAATGCTGGAGTAACTCAGCGGGAGAGGCAGCATCTCTGGAGAGAATGAATGGGTGACGTTTCGGGTCGAGAGCCTATTGTGGGCCGAAGGGCCTGTTTCAGTGCTGTTGTACTCGATATTCTATCTATGTAAACTATCTATGCCGGTCTGGCCCATAATTATCTGGTTAAATTATACAATCAGATGCATAACAATCCTCATCGCATTTCATTCTGGAAAACGCAACACTGTCACAAGGGTTACAATTGTATTTTCCGACAAAAGTCATTGAAAAATAGAAAATAGGTGCAGGAGGAGGCCATTCAGCCCTTCGAGCCACACGGCCATTCATTGTGATCATGGCTGATCCTCCCCTATCAATAACCCGTGCCTGCCTTCTACCCATATCACTTGACTCCACTAGCCCCTAGAGCTCTATCTAACTCTCTCTTAAATACATCCAGTGACTTGGACTCCACTGCCCTCTGTGGCAGGGAATTCCACAAAATCACAACTCTCTGGGTGAAAAACTTTTTCTCACCTCAGTCTTAAATGGCCTCCCCTTTATTCTAAGACTGTGGCCCCTGGTTCTGGACTTGCCAAACATTGGGAACATTTTTCCTGCACCCAGCTTGTCCAGTCCTTTTATAATTTTATATGTTTCTATAAGATCCCCCCCTCATCCTTCTAAACTCCGGTGAATACAAGCCTAGTCTTTTCAATCTTTCCTCATATGACAGTCCCGCCATCCCAGGGATCAATCTCGTGAACCTATGCTGCACTGCCTCAATCACAAGGATGCTCTTCCTCAAATTAGGAGACCAAAACTGTACACAATACTCCAGATGTGGTCTTATCAGAGCCCTATTCAACTGCAGAAGAACCTCTTTACTCCTGTACTGAAATCCTCTTGTTATGAAGGCCAACATTCCATTAGCTTTCTTCACTGCCTGCTGTACCTGCACGCCAATTTTCAGTGACTGGTGTACAAGGACGCCCAGGTCTCGCTGCACCTCCCCCTTACCTAACCTAACCCCATTGAGATAATAATCTGCCCCCTTGTTTTTGCCGCCAAAGTGGATAACCTCACATTTATCAACACAGAAGCTCTTTGCACAACTACAAAGATTAAAGAGCATGTCCTGCTTTTGTTTCTGCTCTGCTTGAGTTGTAAGGATCGCATGAAATTTTAAAGGCTTAAAATTATAAATACCAAAGCATGAAATGTAATATCTCAGTCAATGTTTGACCTCTAGCAGAGAACTGAATGATCAATGAAGTGAACTACAGAGTAACGTAAATGTCAGATAATTCTGGGCTGCAAAGATTTACTGAACATACCAACTGCTAACATAATATCATGTTTATGCCTTCCAGCATCTGCCATTTTCACAATTATATTTCCTTCCAAGAGCTGTGTCGTTTTTGTTTCTAATGAATTGTGGCTCGGGTACAAACCAAAGGGCTTGTCGCACTGAAGCGATTTTTAGCCAACTGCCTGCAACTAGGCTGTCACCACATGGTCACTGGGGTGTTGCCTGTATGTAGGTATGTTACAATACCTACCTTTAGCAGCGCTGCAGTTCTGCCGCTCCCCGTGTGCGCGACTTTGGCGCCGTTCAGAGGGGGGCGGCTTTAAAATGCCGTTTTTTTCTAGGCAGTCCAAGTCGATCCATGTCGGGCGATTTTGTCGCTAACGAGAAATCACTCCGACATTTCATTCATAAAGGTATTTTTAAACTACGCTAGATTATTTATTAACTAGAGTAGTTTAAAAATCATCTTCTAAAGCTCTGAACGCCGACAGCGGAACAGACCGAAGGTAGGCGATAAAAGAAGCTACACAGTTTATTTTTACATAAAAACTTGTTTTTTAGGAAGGCTTTAATCACATTTTCATGTTGCGAAAAGGGGACAAAAAAAATGTATGAACCGGCTGTATTTTTCATACCGACTTCACCGCAAACCGCAACGTTCTAATCCACCGCATTCCACTAAAACCCACTCGCTAGTTGATTTAAATGGCCATTAATTTACAGGCATTAATCACTAATTCCTTCCATTTGTCCTAGAAATTCATGAAAATGAGATTTAAAAATTATGTTATACTGTGGATTATTGTGTGAATGTTATTTGGACACTTAGGCAATTTTTAAAAAGTTTATCTTCTCGTAAGAAATGGATAGATGTTTAGATCTACTCATTGAATTTTGTAATTAGCTACAATTAGATAACTAACTAATTATATGCTTTAATTTCAGGTCATCCAAGTAAGATTGTTTCATATTTGTTTCAGAATGCTTCAATCTATAATAACTGAAAATTTCATTGAGTTCTCTTAAGTTTTAAGAAAGTTATGGGCTTTTAAAGGTTCTAGATCACAGCTTTTGAGTTAAGTCAATTGAAAGGCAATGGAGAACAAGATGCTAATTTCCGAGTATAAAAATGGTCATAACTTTCTTAATACTGAAGATGTGAAAGTGAATTAGGTGTCAAATTAAACTTCTTTTTATGCTTTATCTGATGGGATAAATTGCAGACTTGATTTTTAAAATCTCAAAATTTTGTAACATTGCTACTGTGTGGTCGTGAGTCGTCTCCTCAGTCACCCAAAGAGTCGTAGCGTTTTCCTGGTCGCTCACAGGATTTTGAAATGTTCAAAACCATTTGGCAACAGTCGGCGACCCTGGGCTTGTTGTGGCTTGTCTTCTCTTGACGTAGGTGCTGTCGTAGATTGTCATAGGTTGCCGCCGGCTCTGACTTTGGTGAATTCCATTGTCGTGTTTGCCGGCGGTCGCCTAAAACAAATCGCCTAGTGTGACCGGCCCCTCAGCTGGAGTCTCCTGATCTACTGATACCAATTTTAATGGATGTAGGCCCCCCTCAGTCATGACTGACCATGGGTGATGCATCCTAGTTGTTGGTTGCTTGCTCCAAACCTCGGCTGGAGCAGCAGGGGATGTGTGATCAGATGCAAGCCTGGACGATGTCATATGGAGGACAGACAGGCTGTTGTCCATGCAGCACGTCCCCCCCTCTCCACGTCGCTAATCGATCCAAAGGAACAGCAGGGCCGTTACAGTTTGGCACCAGCGCCGTCGCTGCCAGGAGCTGCCAGAGCGAGGTTGTAGACAACGACGAACTGCCTTCGGGGCTCCGACTCCAGATTTTTTTGAGGTTTACTCCTGGAGCCTTTTCCATGACTGAATATGGCCACAAGGCAGTGGAGGTTTTAAATCCGAGTTTTCCTTCTCCTAGATGGACGGCCTTCCCAGGCTGACGAGCCCCATCTGCCCGAGACTGGTGGGGGCGGGAGTGTCTACCTTCCCGTGCAGGTCTACAGCACCTGCCCACTGCCCAGATTTGAATATATACATAATAATATAATAATATAATACAATATAATATAATGCAATGCAATATAATATATTATGATATGATATAATATAATATAATATAATATACTACCATCAATAATATAACATTAATATCAACACTGGTTTTATCCAACGCACTAAGAACAATTTACGGATCGAGACCCTTATTCCGACTTAATGAAGTCTGAAGGGTCTCGACCCGAAACATCACCCATTCCTTCTCTCCAGAGATGCCCCTTGTCCCGCTGAGTTACTATAGCGTTTTGTGTCTATCTTCGATTAAACCAGCATCTGCAGTTCCTTCCTATAGAAACTCTGTGCTTAGTTTAGTATAGTTTAGTTTCGAGATACAGCGCGGAAACATGCACTTTAGCCCACCAAGTCCAATACCGACCAGCAATCCCCGCACATTAACACTATCCTACCCACACTAGGGACAATTTTACATTTCTACCAAGCTGTACCTGTACGTGGGAGAAAACCGAAGATCTCGGAGAAAAACCCGCTCGGGCCACGGGGAGAAGGTACAAACTCCGTACAGACCGCACCCGTAGGCGGGATCGAACCCGCGTCCCCCGAGCAGTAAGGCAGCAACTCTACCGCTGCGCCACCGTGCTGCATACTCTTCTGTGTTTCCCCTTCTTCCAGCAGGGCTGGCGCTGGGCTGCATTTTAATCTCTTATTCCATCGCTGAAGTTTATTGTAAAAGTTTGCTCAACATCTGCAGTTCAGTGTGACTTTGCCAGATCATTATCTCTGCCTGTCTCCTGACGATTGCTCACTCTCTCTCTCTCTCTCGTGTTTCACCCGAGTTCATACATCGCTTGTTGTGCTTGTCATATCTCTCATGCCTTCAGCATTTCAATTGATTTCTGAATCCACGTGTTTTAAATAATCCCTCGTGACAGCCGCAACGTTTGATGTTAAACATTTGTGGCAAGTCGTGACCAATATCACAAAGTACATTCAAAAAAGAGAGAGATTGATACCACACACTTGTTATTCAAGCATTCAAAGGGAGCCTTGTACTTTTGTGAAACCAAGGACACTCGGAGAGTTTACTTTAGTTTACAGATACAGCACAGAAACAGGCCCTTCAGCCCACCGGGTCCACACTGACCAGTGATCCATGCACACTAACACCATCCTAAACACACTAGGGACAATGTTTACATTTACCAAGCCAATTGACCTACAAACCTGTACGTCTTAGTAGTGTGGGAGGAAACCGAAGATCTCGGAGAAAATCCCAAGCAGGTCACAGGGAGAATGTACATATTCCTTACAGACAGCGCCCATAGTCGGGTTTGAACCCGGGTCTCCGACGCTGCATTCGCTGTAAGGCAGCAACTCTGTCGCTGCGCCACCGTGACCGGCGAAACGATGGTATCTGATGAAATTAGGAAGACAAGAGACAAAAGTGGGAAGACACAATCGACAAGGGGAGGCCTCACATTGCTAAATGAGGGGGGACCTCTTTGAAGCGTACAGAATAGTGAAAGGATTGGATAAAGTGGATGTGGAGAGGATGTTTCTACCAGTGGGAGAGCCCAGGACTAGAGGTCACATCCTCAGAATTAAAAGACGTCCGTTTAGGAAGGAGGAATGTTGAGACAAGGAGGAATTTGTTTAGTTGGGAATCTGTGGAATTCTTTGCCACAGACGGCTGTGGAGGCCAAGTCGGTGGATATTTTTAAGGCGGAGACAGATAGATTCTTGATTAGTCCAGGTATCAGGGGATATGGGGAGAAGGTAGGAGAATGGGGTTAGGAGGGAGAGATATTCCTACTACCAAAATGCATGACTCCATACTTTGCTAGACTATATTCCATCTGCCACTCTCCCAACCTGTCCTACTGCTTCTGCAGAGTCCCTGCTTTCTCTACACTACCGGTCCCTCCACCTATTTCCATATCATCTGCAAACTTGGCCACAAAGCCTTCAATCCCCTCGTCCAAATCATTACTATACAATGTGAAGCGTAGCGGTCCCAGCACTAACCCCTTGTGGAACTCCACAAGTCACTGGCAGCCAACGAGAAAAAGCTCCCTTTATTGCCACTCTTGGCTTCTGCCATCCAGCCAGCCAGCCCGCTGCCCATGCTAGTATCTTCCCTTTGATGTTTTGTTAAAGAAGGAACTGCAAATGCTGGAAAATCGAGGGTAGACAAAAGGCTGGAGAAACTCAGCGGGTGCAGCAGCATCTAAGGAACGAAGGAAATAGGCAACGTTTCGGGCCAAAACGTTGCCTATCTCCTTCGCTCCTTAGATGCTGCTGCACCCGCTGAGTTTCTCCAGCCTTTTGTGTACCCTCTTCCCTTTGATACTGTGGGCTTTCAATCTCCTGAGCAGCCTCACGTGTGGCACCTTGTCAAAAGCTTTCTGAAAATCTAAATAAACACCATCTACTGACTCTCCTTGGTCTGTCCTGCTATTTACTTCTTCAAAGAATTCCAGCGAATATGTCAGGCAAGACGTCCCCTTCACAAAGCCATGCTGACTTTGGCCTATTCTATTTGTGTTATATCCATAGCCCCGCTTCTCTTGAATGTGCAGGTGCTTGATTGCCAACATAGTCAGCATGGTCAATTTTCAAGTTGCGCAGATTTCTTTAAAAATAAATTGGATTCAGCATATTTTTTTTAATCTGCAATGTGAAGCCCGAGCAGCTGACCATCCCGTGATTGCAGATGTTCACTGCGCTGTGAAGCACCTGGGAGAAGCCAGTTAATTGAGTTGGGAAAAACCTCGCAACAATGACGGAGGAAAAAGCATCCGGCGTCTTTCTCAAAGATCCAGGACGCCCTGGGACGGTGCAGGTGGGGCATCAGCAGCACAGGTTCAACTCTGACTTCTTGTGTAAGAATTCATGAATGAATACGTTTATTGGCCAAGTAGTCACATACAAGGGATTTGCCTTGGTGCTCCGCCCGCTACTGACGACATGACATAGAGTGACAGTTAGGAATGACACATAAAACATTAAACATTAATAATAATACATTATTGATTAAACATGTGAAGTAAATAAAATACCAGAGCAAAGGGAGGCTGGAGATTTTTGGTTATTGAGTAGAGCTACAACTCAATAGAGAAGGAAGTGCAGATGCTGGTTTACACCAAAGATAGACGCAGAATGCTGGAGTAACTCAATGGGTCAGGCAGCATCTCTGGAGAACGTGTTGAGGTGACGTTTCAGGTTGGGACCCTTCCTCAGACACCAAGACATAAGCGTGTAAGAAGGAACTGCAGATGCCGGTTGAAACCGAAGATAGACACAAAAAACTGGAGTAACTCAGCGGGACAGGCAGCATCTCTGGAGAGAAGGAATGGGTGACGTTTCGGGCCGAGACCCTTCTTCAGAGGGAGTTACTCCAGCATTTTGTGTCTATCCTCGGGCAGCTTGTTCCATACACCCACCACCCTTTGTGTGAAAAAGTTACAACCACAGAGGATCCCCGTTAGAAATCATTCCCAACATCAACAAAAATTAATTCCTCAGGATCCGATTAAATCTTTCCTCCCTCATCTTAAACCTATGCCATCTGGTTCTCGATTCCCCTACTCTGGGCAAGAGACTCTGTGCGTCTACCCGTTTACCAGTCACTGCCATAGAGGATGTGCACAATCTTCAAGTGTTCTTTTTGGCCAAAGCTACATGTGTTTTTAAAGACTTAGAATGTCTGTTCAGCTGCAGCTGCGAGATTCTGTGTTCAGCTGCGGTCTGCAGGGAGAACTCCAACCCAATGCTGACTGCTTGATAGATGTAAAGGGTTTTTTTTGGTTCCTTGAGGAATTTCTATCCTTCTCTCTCTGGGCAACACTGTGGCATCAATGCAAAGAATCCTTCAGTTTCAGATACACATTCCTTATGTTACTTTGCTAAAGATCAGCTTAATGAGTTGCTCAGCTCGTGAGAATTGCTGAATTCTCTAGAGGTAGATTGGGATATTGCCTGGAGCCTTTGTTAACTTCTATTAAGCTGTGGTTCTAAATTTGCTGGGCTCAATCCAGCAGGACATCGGTCAGTACCTGGAGCTTAGAAGAAGGATACGGAAATAGGTGGAGGGGCAGGTAGAGAAAGCAGGAACTCTGCAGAAGGACTTGGACAGGTTGGGAGAGTGGGCAGAGAAATGCCAGATGGAACACAGTGAGGCAAAGTGTGGAGTCGTGCATTTTGGTAGTAGGAATAAAGGCATGGATTATTTTCTCAATGGGGAGAGAATCCAGAAATCGGAGGTACAAAGGGACTTGGGACTACTGACACAGGATTCCAAAAGTCACAAGTTGAATTGGTAGTAAGGAAGGCAACGCAATGCTAGCATTTGTTTCAAGAGGTCTAGAATAGAAAAACAGGGATGTAATGCTGACTCTATAAGGTGCTGGTCAGGCCGCATTTGGAATATTGTGAGCAATTTTAGGCACCATATCTGAGGAAGGATGTGCTGGCTCTGGAGAGGGTCCAGAGGAGGTTTACAAGAAAGTGGGTTAACATATGATGAGCGTTTGTCAGCAATGGGCCTGTACTCGCTGGAGATTAGAAAGGTGAGGGGGGGGGGGGGGGGGGGGGACCACTTTGAAACTTACAGAATTGTGAAAGGCTTGGATAGAGTGGATGTGGAGAGGATGTTTCCACTACTGGGAGAGTCTAGGACCAAAGGCCATAGCCTTGAAATTAATGGCATTCCATTAGGAAGGAGATGAGGAGGAATTTTGTTAGTCAGAGGGTGGTGAATCTGTGGAATTCATTGCCACAGAAGGCTGTGGAGGCCAAGTCAATGGATATTTTTAAGGCAGAGATAGATAGATTCTTGATTAGTACAGGTATTAGGGATTATGGGGAGAAGGCAGGAGAATGGGGTTGAGAGGAAAAGATGGATCAGCCATGAATGAATGAATGGCAGAGTAGACTTGATGGGCTGAATGGTCTAATTTTTCTCGTATAACATGAACAATCCACTGGGAAGCCATAATTAGTTTAAAACAACTCTAATGTTGGATATCTCTCATCAGAAGGTGCATTAGTTTAGTTTATTATTGTCACGTGTACTGAGCTTTTGTTTGTGTGTAGTCCACTCAAAGGGCCGACTGTAGAGGGCAATGAGTGTGAGATAAGGATGGAGGAGGCACGGATTGTGAAGTGAGAGGAAGGAATGAAGGTAGTAGGGGACGGGGGTGGGGGAAAGGACATGTCGTGGGGTGACGCCTGTTTGGTGGTGAGTTGTCACCCAAAGAGTCATACCTTTTTCTGGTCGCCGTTGGATTTTCAACATGTTGAAAAATCTTGGCAACCTGCTGCAACTATAGCGGGTGCCGGCAAGTCGCCGAAAAAATCATGTAAGTGGGACAGGCCCTTTAGTTTAGACATACAGAGTGGAAACAGGCCCTTTGGCCCACAGAGTCCGTGCTGACCAGCGATCCCCACACACTAACATTATCCAACACGCACTGGGAACATTTTACAATTATACCAAACTAATTAAATAACAAACCTGAATGCCTTCGGAGTGTGGGGGGAACCCGAAGAATTCGGAGAAAACCCACGTAGGTCACGGGGAGAACGTACAAACTCCAGAACGTACAACCTACAAACGAACAGACAGCACCCGTAGTCAGGATCGAACCCGGGTCTCAGGCGCTGTGAGGCAGCAACTCTACCACTGCGCCTCTGTCGTGAGATACCCAAGCAGATTTATACCGTTGAGGTGTAAGCTACCCAGCCAGAGTGATTGGTACATTTGGTTTGGAGACTTGGGGTGACAAGTTAGCCAGCACATCACGAGTACAATTCCTCGCTGGTAATCAGCAAGGCCCATCATCATAACGTGAACAATTCTATTCTCTCAACAACGTGCGATGGTAATTGTTACATTAAAGCCTTGTTTTTCAACAAGTGCTTTTGATTATTTTTTTAATAAACAGAAAGAAATCATGCAGTTTCTGGAAACAGGAAATATTCCATTTATTGACATGATCACCAGTGGAAATTGACCTGATTTTAGTCAGAGAGTCTTACAGCGTGGAAACAGGCCCTTCGGCCCAACTTGCCCACATCGGCTAGCAGTCCCATCAACACCAGTCCCACTTGCCTGCGTTTGGCCCATATCCCTCCAAACCTGTCCTATCCATGTTCCTGTCCATCTGTTTCTTAAACATAGTGATAGTCCCAGCCTCAACTACCTCCTCTGGCAGCCTACTCCCTACACCCACCACCCTTTGTGTGAAAAAGCTACCCCTGATTCCTATTCCTTTTATGAAATGAAGAGTTAATATTTCAATCTAATAACATTTATACATTTGTACAGTCAGAAAATCTCCCCGTTTACTTTAGTTTTACTTTAGACATACGGCGCGGAAACAGTCCTTTCAGTCCACCGAGTCTACGCTGACCAGTGATCACCCCGTACACCAACACTATCCTATACACTAGGGACAATTTACCATTTTACAGAAAACAATTAACCTACAAACCTGTACGTCTTTTTTTTTTAACAAAATGCTTTTATTCAGAACAAACAAATACAAAGTAGTAACATGATCAGAGAATGCATATGTTGGCATTTTACAAAGATAGTTATCAAATTAAAATATTAACATTTTTATCAATAATACAATCGACCTCCTGCGGTGACCAGCGTTCACGGAAGGCCTCCATAGTCCCCGTGGACACCGCGTGTTCCCTCTCCAGGGACACGCGGGCACGGACGTAACCCCGGAAAAGGGGCAGGCAGTCGACCGCTGTGCGGCCGTCGACTGCCCGCTGCCTGGACCCCCGAATGGAACCTGTACGTCTTTGGAGTGTGGGAAGAAACTGGAGCACCTTGAGAATACCCACGCAGGTCACCGGGAGAACGTGCAAACTCCGCTCAGACAGCACCCGTAGTCAGGATGGAACCCGGGTCTCTGGCGCTGTGAGGCAGCAAGTCTACCGCTGCCCCACCGTGCCGCCCCTCAAATCTATCCTCTCTGGTAGTGGCCTTTTCTACTCACCCTGTATATGCCGTTCACAATTTCATTTATTTCTCAGTGAAACCACGCTGGAACTCAAAGCAACAATCCAATTGTGTCTGAGGTAATTTCCTATAAATTCTCATCGTGATTTCTTTGCTCTTTTACTCCCTGCCCCTATCAATTATGAAGCTATCTAATCTCCCTACAGCCAAAAAGTGGATGTCAGGGTAATAACCATTCCGTTTTCTGGCTGATAATTTTCTTTTCTCATTTTCTTTCTTTGTATAAGGATTTATGAACATATTCTTCCTGATTGTTCCTCTGCAGACCAATTGTTGACTCTCGGAAGCCTTGTATTACCAGAGTAAGATGTTCTATTACACTCCAACCCCTTATCAGTGAAAGTCACCAGAGCATTTGTCTTCCAAATCTTACATCCAAATTAATTTTCTGTGATTCATGTACAACAAAGCGCCTTGGAATAATGACATGCAGTATATCCATCTTGTTTATTACAAAGCAAAATGGTGTCTCTTACACATGGACTCGGTGGGCCGTTCTAAACATTCTGGACTGATTAGGTCATAAGGGTCTAAGGTCATAAGTGATAGGAGGAGAATTGGATCATTCGGCCCATCTAGTCTACTCCACCATTCAATCATGGCTGATCTATCTCTGCCTCCCAACCCCATTCTCCTGCCTTCTCCCCATTACCTCTGATGCCTGTACTAATCAAGAATCTATCTATCTCTGCCTTAAAAATATCCACTGACTTGGTCTCCACAGCCTTCTGTGGCAAAGAATTCCACAGACTCACCACCCTCTAACTAAAGGAAATTTCTCCCCATCTCCTTCCTAAAGGAATGTCCTTTGGGGCAATTGTGCATCTGTCTTGGTTCTTGGTTCTTGGTTACTTGGTCCTCCAAAATATTCCAACTGGAATTTAAACTGGAGGTGGTGAAGGGAGGGGTTTAGCCAGAGAGGGTTATTGGGAAGAAAGTGCCACTTTAAATTTAGCTGCATCTGGCTGGGCAACCGTGGCTTGGTGGAGATTATTCCATGCTTTAATAGTGCGTGGGAAGAACAAATTGCTGTACACATCTGTCTTTGTGGCTGGGACCACAAATTGGATCAAATGCCCTCGTCTGCTCCTAATTGGTTTGGGGTTGGTGTAGGTCTTGTGATCTGCAGACATAACATGTATTTCACTGTAACATATACACGTGACAATAAAAAAAACATTGACCATGTTGTTGGTCGCGGGTGGAGCACCAGGGCAAATTCCTTGTATGTGCATATACTTGGCCAATAAACTTATTCATTCATGTTTATTTATCCTTCCCAAAAAATCGTGCACCTTGACTTTCTTGCCAAATTAACATATCTATTTTCATCCATTTTTAGCCTATCTTCCTTTTCATGCATTTATTCATTTTGTTTTGCATTGTCAACAAAGTCAAGCATTTTACACTTGATCCCCTTCATGGTCTAAGCCATTGATGCAAATTAAAGACATCCAAAACCCTCGTAGTAATTGGGGCGACACGGTGGCGCAACGGTAGAGTTGCTGCCTCACCGCGCCAGAGACCCGGGTTCGATCCTGACTACAGGTGCTGTCTGTACGGAGTTTGCACGTTCTCACCGTCACCTCCAGTGGATTTTCTCTGAGATCTTCAGTTTCCTCCCACGCTCCAAAGACCTAAATGTTTGTAGGCTAATTGGTTTGGTATAAGTATAAATAGTCACTAGGGGATCGGTGGTCGGCACAGATTCAGTGGGCAGAAGGGCCAGGAAGAAACTGCAGATGTTGGTTTAAGACGAAGGTAGACACAAAATGGTGGAGTAACTCAGTGGGGCAGGCAGCATCTCTGGAGAGAAGGAATGAGGGTCGAGACCCTTCTTCAGGCTGAGATTCAGCGGAGAGGAGACACAGAGATATGGAAGGGTAAGGGGAATTTGAGGTGTGAAAAGGACAGATCAAAGTAGACAATGATTGGGAGGGTGGGAGAAAGTGGGATAAACTAATGCTTCCTATACAACATATGATTTACAATTCAGATCAATGTGTTTCCTCAAAAATTAATTTTACATATCATCCTTTTAATTTTCATAAGATTACGTCCTTTTTTCAGCCTTATACACCCCAATTACATCCCATATTGATTCAAATGGATTTATCAATTTTCTTTTCATAAAGCCACCTTAAGCTCAGGGCGGCACAGTGGTGCTGCGTAGATTTGCTACCTTATAGCGCCGGAGATCCAAGTTCGATCCTGACCACGGGCGCTGTCTGTACGGAGTTTGCACGTTCACCCCGTGACCTACACGGGTTTTCTCCGAGATCTTCGGTTTCCTCCCACACTCCAAAGACGTACAGGTTTATAGGTTAATTGGCTTAGTAAAAGTAAAAATTGTCCCTAGTGAGTGCAGGATAGTGTTAGTTTCATACACCCACCACCCTTTGTGTGAAAAAGCTATGCCTCAAATTCCTATGAAATCTTTTCCCTTTCACCTTAAACCCATGTCCTCTGGTCCTCGATTCCCCTACTCTGGGCAAGAGACTCTGTGCATCTACCCGATCTATTCCTCTCGTGATTTTGCACACTTCTTTCAGATAACCCCTCATCTTCCTGCGCTCCAAGGAATCGAGTCCCAGCCTACTCAACCTCGCCCAGTAGCTCAGACCCTTGAATCCTGGCAACATCCTTGTAAATATTCTCTGTACCCTCTCCAGCTTGACAACATCTTTCCTATAACACGATGCCCAGAACTGAACTGGAGTGTCTGGAATGTAAATCCAGTGATACATTTGGAACATTTCACCCCCTTCTTTCCAATCTTTAATGAGGGGGGAGTGTTTTCCTGCTTTTATGTTCCACTTGTTCTCTGGGGTTTAGAGATACATCGTTGGAAGAGGCCCTTCGGCCCACCGAGTCCACTCGGACCAGCGATCTCCACACGCTAACTCTATCCTGAACTCACTGGCGACAATTTGCACTTCCACCAAGCCACTTAACCTACAAACCTGCACGTCTTTGGAGTGTGGGAGGAAACAGGAGCACCCGGAGAAAACCTACGCAGGTCAGGTAGAGAACGTACAAACCCCATGCAGACAGGATCGAACCCGGGTGTCTGGCGCTGCAAAGTAGCAACTCTACCGCTGCGCCACTGTGCCACCCCTGAGAAGGAAATGATGTTTTTAATTTGCTGAGAGCATACGGTGTAATTTTCCCCAGCCCACGGTGCCAGTCACTGCTCTTTATTAATATTAAGTCTCCAAGGTTTCAAGGCGAGTGACTTGTCTGACTACAATTAGGCTCGAGCAGCTTGCAATGGCTATATTTGCTCTCGCGCTCTTCAACTCTGACGTGCGATCGTGGAACAGTGAACAGGCTATTAAACAATCTCTGCCCGAGACAAATAGGACGATCTACTATCATGAAAAAACATAATTGTCAAAGCCCACTGTCAGACAGGAAACCTATTCTATTCCTGCAGGAAGCTTGAAAGGGTTCAGAGAAGATTAATGCCCCTGTCCCACTTAGGAAACCTGAACAGAAACCTCTGGAGACTTTGTGCCCCACCCAAAGTTTCCGTGCGGTTCCCGGAGGTTTTTGTTAGTCTCCTTAATGGTCGAAAGTGGTTTCCGTTTTAAAAATTGATAATTTTTTAGTCAAAGCCGGTTGCGATGCTAGTTGAAGGTGGTTGCCGGAGGACAAAAGCCTTCAGGAACCGCATAGAAACCATGTGTCGGGAACAAAGTCTCCAGAGGTTTCCGTTCAGGTTTCCTAAGTGGGACAGGATGTTGCCAGGACTAGAGGGCCTGAGCTATAGGGAGAGGTAGAGTAGGCTGTGTCTCTATTCCATGGAGCACAGGAGGATGAGGGGAGATCTTATAGAGATGTACAAAATCATGAGAGGAATAGATCGGGTAGAAGCACAGAGCCTTTTGCCCAGAGTAGGGGAATTTTTCACGCAAAGGGTGGTGGGTTTATGGAACAAGCTGCCAGAGGAGATGGTTGAGGCTGGGACAATCCCATTGTTTAAGAAACAGTTAGACAGGTACATGGATAGGACAGGTTTGGAGGGCTATAGACCAAGTGCAAGCAAGTGGGACTAGGGTAGCTGGGACAATGTTGGCCGGTGTGGGTGAGTTACACTGTATCAATCTATGACTCCGTAACTCTAACATATGATGAGCGTTTGATGGCACTAGACCTGTACTCGCTGGAGTTTAGAAGAATGAGGGGGAGGATCCTCATCGAAACTAACCGAGTAGTGAAAGGCCTGGATAGAGTGGATGTGGAGAGGATGTTTCCCAGATTGAGAAGCAATCAATTGTGGGTTACTCAGGATTAACATTGGGTTCCACTTTTTGCAGAGTTGAGTTTTCAAGACATGCTTCAATGCAGCTTGAAGAAATAAGTTGTCTTCGCAAGGTACAGCCATATCCTAATTTGAAAATAGTGTTGCATTTGCTGGTTTACCCTGAAGATAGACACAAAATGCTGGAGTAACTCGGCGGGACAGGCAGCGTCTCTGGAGAGAAGGAATGGGTGACGTTTTGGGTCGAGACCTGAATGTCAGCGTCCTGAAACACATTCTTTGTATTTAAAGATGCAGCCTATGCCGCTGAGATACCCCAGCATTTTGTATCTATCCTAAATTGAAGCTAAACATGTATGAAGCCATGAGATAATCATTGTTTAATACATTTTTTAGTTTAGTTTACTTTAGAGTTTCAGCGAGAAAACATGTACTTCGGCCCCTTTCACTAGTGCTATCCTACACACACTAGGTGCAATTTATAATTTATACCAAGCCAATTAACCCACAAACCTGTACGTCTTTGGAGTGTGGGAGGAAACCGAAGCTCCCGGAGAAAACGCACGCAGGTCACAAGGAAAACGTACAAACTCTGTACAAACTGCACCTGCAGTTGGGATCAAACCCGGGTCTCTGGCGCTGTGAGGCAGCAACTCTAGCGCTGCGCCACCGTGTCGCCCATGTTATGTTTTCTGGTCATCACTTGTACATTTACAACATGGTCCCAACCACATCGCCGTGCTAGTTTTGCTGTCGTCCTGTTGAGTTTCACTGTCTATATCATTCGTTATCACCTAGCCCACAGCCAACAATGGACCATTGTGGGCCCCACCTTTCCTTGATCATCGTTACTGTTTACATGTCTTTCATCCATGTGTCCTCGAGCGCTGGGGGGGGGACAAGTCTAAGAGCGGCAAATTTGCTTGCTGCGGCAAATGTACATTTTCAGCCTGACCCCTTGAGGAATTCTTCTTTGCATTGCCATGTTATCACAGGCAGACCTATGATCAGTTTAAACGCTATCATCCATCAAGCGTCCAAAAGTGTTGATTTAACTCTCAATATTTAGAACATCACGAGGGAAAATATCCTGATGATTCAGCGAGCAAATATGATCACTATTGATACTGCGATCTCGGAGGTGCAATTATTAAAGTGCAATGTTCTCTAGTTAGCAGTGTTAGGGATCGTTATTCTGCAGGCAGTGCCTGCAATTAAAACTGGATGCAGCAGGCTAGGTGTGTTACTTATTCACGCTGTGCTTTCATGGCTGTGTGTATGTGTTAACAGTGCGGGCTGCAAAATGGTTGGTATGATGTGGAATTCTTTGCCACAGAAAGCTGTGGAGGCCAAGTCAGTGGCTATGTTTTAGGCAGCGATAGATAGATTCTTGATTAGTGCTGCTGTCAGGGGTTATGGGGAGAAGGCAGGAGAATGGGGTTAGGGGGGCTCCATGTTGCCACACTGCCACGGTGCGGCACGGTGGCGCAGCGGTAGAGTTGCTGCCTCACAGCGCCAAAGACCCGGTTCGTTCCCAACTACGGGTTCTGTCTGTACGGAGTTTGTACGTTCTCCCCGTGACCTGCGTGGGTTTTCTCTGGGAGCTCCGGTTTCCTCCCACACTCCAAAGGTTTGCAGGTTAATTGGCTTGGTGTCATTGTAAATTGTCCCCAGTGTGTGTCGGATAATGTTAGTGTGCGGAGATCGCTGGTTTCCACGGACTCTGTAGTCAGAGGGGCCTGTTTCCACATAGTATGTCTAAACTAAACATAGAAATATCAAAAATAAACCTCTGCATTAGTGAGTGAATAATCGCATGCTATAATGCTGTACCATTATCCTGCTGCACAGGAGATTTTACATTTTTGATGATGCAAGTATTATTAGAATGAAATATTAACACTTCACAAAATCAGGTCAATTTCCGCTAGTGGTCATTTTAATAAATGGAATATTGCCACAGAAGGCTGTGGAGGCCAAGCCAATGGATATTTTTAAAGCAGAGATGGATCGATTCTTGATTACTATGGGTGTCAGGGGTTGTGGGGAGAAGGGAGGAGAATGGGGTTATGAGGGAGAGATAGATCAGCCGTGATTGAATGGTGGAGTAGACTCGATGGGTTGAATGGTCTAACTGCTCCTATACCTTATGATCTTATGATCTTATGATAATCGTCACCATGGCAGCAACATGTCAAACATGATTTGATCAACACAATATAATAATGGACTAGTCAGAGGAACGGCCTCGACCTGAAATTCCTTCTGTCCAGAGATGCTGCTGAGTTACTCCAGCATTTGGGTTAAGTCTATCTTTGGTTTAAACCAGCATCTGCAATTTCATTTCGGAGTCACGTGAGTGACTTCGTGAAGAGCCCGCCGGCGCGCATGCTCGACATATCGTCGTAACGCGTTGCTGCGACGGCTGGCGGTGGAGCGCGCTCCTCGCCAGCCTTTCATAAGGGGCCACGGAGGTGAGTATTCCACCTTTAGTTGGTGGTCCTTGTTGTCTGATTATGTCTTGCAGCAAGGACATGGATGGGAGTTCGAAGGGCCGGAGGACGTCAGGACGAGTTCGCCGGTCAACAGTTCCGGGGCCTTTACCATCGGCAGTACCTGCAGCGCAGGCCGGGACTCAGGCGGAGATGTGGGTAAGCCCTGTGTTCACAGGTCCAGATCCGCCAGCACACCACAGCTCGGAGGAGTTCGGTGAGGAGGAGTGTGGTGTGCCGCCAGAGCAGGGGGACCCTGACATGGCAGTCAGGTTGTCAGCGGGCTCGCTGGCGACCTCGAGCAGGGCGCGTGCCGTTGCACGGCCTGTTCCACTCAGCCCTCCGAGAAGGGGGAGGGGAGGAGCCCAGAAGCCTAACCCTGTTAGGGCTAAGGCATTGCCTGTCGCGGAGGAGCGGTCAGGTTCCAGGGCGAGACCCGGGGCGGCTGTGAGGTCCAGCCGGCACACCCCGACTCTCGACGCCGGGACGGGTCGGTTGAGTCGGGTCTCGTCGCGGTCGCCGAGCCCCCCATGGATGGGTGGGCGGCACCATGCGTCGGCAACGTCCACGATGTGGGCAGCCGGCAAGACTGCGCGGGCCCCAGGCAGCCATGCTTCGGCTGGTGCCGACACCTCGCCGCATGTGCCCTTAGTGGCAGCGGCTTCAGCTCTCGCTAAACGGAGGCGATTGAACACGCCCGCGCAGGAATCGCGCAGTTTCGCCTCGGCGGCTGTTAGCGACAACTACCGGCACCGGCAGGGCCTCGACGAGGTGCGGGCCGATGACAGGAGCCCGGTTTTCTTTTCAGAGCCGGAGGACTCCGACCACCTGAGTGTTCAGGGTGAAGGGCGTATTGACCGTATGGAGCGGCTGCTGGAGCTCCTGCTTCAACGTCAACAACAGCAGGGCAGCAACAGGCACAGGGCGTCTTCACCAACATCTACTATCAGCCTGGAGCAGCACGAGGAGGAGGTTCTGGTGGATCCCGTACCACCTCCGGTGGAGGTGCCAGCGGAGGAACTTTTGGATGTGGCGACCAAATTCGCGGCCCCACATACGGCTGGTCTTCCTCTCAATTCAAAGCTGGCAGCCACAGTGGACTTTCTTAATAATCAGGTGCTGCAGGAAGAAGTCCTCATCCAGGCTATGAGCCGTCACAAGGCTCCATCAAACTGCAACTCCCTCAACGTGCCTGTGGTCAATACGCCAATATGGGGCAACATCAGTGCGGCTATCCGTCAACAAGAGCTACAATTGCAGCGGATCCTGAAACTCCTCACGGCCGGTATTACCGCCTTTGCGCGGTCGGTGGACGAGGACGAGCTGAATTTGGACCAGGAAGATGCTCTGGCCTTATTGTGCGCGACCCAGCACGAAATCAACGGGTTTCGCAAAAACAGCATCCGCCCAGCACTCAACCCGAAGTTTGCAGGATTGTGCAAACCACCGCCGCCGCCGCCGCCCCGTCAGCTCTTTGGTGAGGACCTCTCGAAGAGAGTCAAAGAGCTTGACAAACAAGCCAAAATGGTGGGGATTATGCGCTCTAAGAGTGCCCCCACACCGTCCGGCTCAAAAGCTCCATACATTCGCTCACGAGGGTCGGCCAGTGCCTCGACGAGGACTCACCCTCTAGCTCCACAACGACAACAACACCAGAACCAGCACCAAGGGTCTTTTTTAGGACAGGGTCGGCAGAGACCTTTTTGGAAATCGAAGACGCCGCGCCCTCAAGCCAACCCAGCACCTCCACGGCCACCTACACGTGTCAAGGACCGCCGGTAACCACGGAGGTGAGGGGGTCTGGTTCTCTCTTTTCTCTCTGTTTAACTTCCCATGTTGGTGGTCGTTTACGGTTGTTTTTGGATGCATGGGGTAATTTTACTGGTGATGAGTATGTGTTGCGGAATATTCAGGGGCATAAAATTGAGTTTATTAATGGCGACATTCCTCCATCCCAGCACATGCCTGGTCGTACGTTCCAATTGTCTGCTGCAGAACAGGCAGCAGGTTACAAGGAAATTTTAAGTTTGGAACAGAAGGGTGTGATTGAGAAAACAGTGCATGAGCCAATTGAATTTGTTTCGAACATATTTACTAGACCTAAGAAGGATGGAGGCTGTCGTGTCATTATTGATCTAACCCGTTTGAATACGTTTGTAACATATACTCATTTTAAAATGGATACGTTTGAAACAGCCAAATCATTGATTTCTCATGGCTGCTTTATGGCATGCATTGATTTGAGGGATGCATATTATTCAGTATCCATCCAGAAAGATGATAGAAGGTTTTTGAAATTTATCTGGATGGGGCAACTTTGGCAGTATAAGGCTTTGCCTAATGGGCTTACTACAGCCCCTAGATTGTTCACTAAATTGGTGAAGCCAATCATGGCTTATTTGAGACAACGACATCATATAGTTATGGCCTATTTAGATGATGTCTTTATTGTGGGCCACACCCTGCAATTGGCTGAACAGGGTGTTGCAGCTGCTGTCAATATATTTCAACAATTAGGATTCATTGTCCATCCAGAGAAATCAAAGTTCTGCCCTGCCCAGGTAATTGATTACCTAGGGTTCACGGTGAACTCAATGAGCATGAGGATAACTATACCAATTAACAAAATTGAGGAAGTCACTAAGGTGTGCAGAGATTTAATTGGCACCAATATACCATCGATTCGGCATACAGCCACAGTAATTGGCAAGTTAGTGGCTTTGTTTCCGGCAGCACGATATGGACCTTTGCATTATCAGAATTTGCAAAGAGCTAAAATTACTGCGTTAAAATGGAACGCTGGTCATTACGATCGATCTATGCAGCTGCCGTCCGAAGCGATAACTGAGTTGCAATGGTGGGTGTGTCACATTAGCAACTCATTTAAGCCTGTCAGGGAGGCTAATCCGGTGGTATATTTACAGACTGATGCAAGCTCCAATGGCTGGGGAGCTACTGATAATTGCTCTAGTTGTGGGGGTAGATGGGACACCCTTGAGGCATCGATGTTGTTGACTCAAGGGATTAACTATTTGGAGTTGCTGGCAGCATTCCACGGACTTCGTGCATATTGTTCCAAGCTTGTTGGAGCACACGTCCGTCTCCAAATAGACAACACCACAGCTGTGGCATATTTAAACCATATGGGTGGTACCAGGTCAGTTTCGTGTGACAAATTGGCTAACTCAATTTGGCTCTGGTGTATTCAAAGAGACATTTGGATTTCAGCTACCTATTTGCCAGGTGAGCTTAATACTGTGGCGGACACCAGGTCACGCAAATTTAATGACAACATTGAATGGATGTTGCATCCTGAGATTTTTGCTAAAGTCACAGCCAAATTTGGTAAACCGGACATTGACCTTTTTGCGTCACGGTTGAACCATCAGGTACCAGCCTACGTTTCATGGGAACCAGATCCTGGGGCAATAGCGCTAGATGCATTCTCGCTGGACTGGGGGAATTGGGTTTTCTATGCCTTCCCTCCGTTTTGCCTCATCAGTCGGGTATTGCGAAAGATTCAGGCAGATGCTGCCAAGGGCATCCTTATTATACCCGACTGGCCCACACAGCCTTGGTATCCGGTGGTCTTTGACATGCTCAACGAACCTTGGGTCCTTTTGAAGGGTTGCCCACAATTGGTTACTCACCCTGTGTCAGGGGAGCCACATCCCTGCCATGGCTATTTAAATTTGTTGGCTTGCAGGTTCTGAACAGGCCGTTAGTCCAATACGGCCTCTCGGCTCGGACCATGGATACCATCGGGGCGTCGTGTCGAGAGTCCACAAGGCGAAGATACCGCTCGCATATTAAGAAGTGGGAAGCCTACTGCAGCCGCTCTCGCATCACGTACGATGACGTGACAATAACCGACGTCCTGGAATTCCTCGCGGGGTTGCACCATGATGAACACTTAAGTTACAGTGCCATCAACAGCGCCAGAAGTGCGCTATCATTCTACCTCAAGATGGGGTAGGATCCAACAGGCTAGTGTCCAGACTCATGCGGGGTATATTCAATATGAATCCGCCTACACCACGCTATAATATCACCTGGGATGTCAGGGACGTATTAACCCTGCTCAGGACGTGGTCTCCCATGGAAGGGCTCCAACTGGACCAACTCACCATGAAGCTGGTGATGTTACTAGCGCTGACTTCAGCTCAGAGGGTACAGACACTACACAAACTGCGTGTCGACAGAATGACATCTACCCCTACAGAAGTAGTCTTTTTCGTTGACGAGCTACTAAAGCAGCATAGACCTGGGTGCACAGGGCTGCAGCTGAAGTTCCCGGCATACCCCGCAGATGCTAGGCTATGTTTAGCCTCACATATCCGCCACTATGTCAAGGTGACGGCACGCATCAGAGGAATGGAGAGATACCTGCTTGTCACTCATAAGAGACCTCATCATCGAGTGACAGTCCAGACGATATCCAGGTGGCTTCGAGTCGTCTTGGGTAAGTCAGGTATCGACACTAATGTGTTCAAGTCTCATTCCACCAGGGCTGCATCGACGTCAGCGGCGAGGGTCATGGAGGTGCCCATGGACCAAATTCTCGCCACAGCAGGATGGGCGAATGAAGCTGTGTTCCAGCGTTTTTATAACAAGCCTGTTGCTGCTCCTCTACAGTTCGCAGAAGCCGTGCTGAATGCAGGTCAAGAACGTGGAGATGTCCCCGCATGAGGGGTTTTTGATTTGTTATTAATAAATATGCTTTTGTTTTGCAGTATGAGCTATTGAGCCAGTTTGTTCCTCCCATCCATCCCTGGTAGTGGTGTGTCAGCATGGACGTGGTCCAGGGCGTGTAATCACAGAAGCTTTGAAGTCTTCACGAAGTCACTCACGTGACTCCGAAATGAAATAGTAAGATTGAATGAGAACTTACCAGTTCGAAGGTTGATCTTTATTTCATGAGGAGTCGAAGTGAGGGATTTCGTGCTCTCCTCGCCCAACCCTCAATCACCTTCATCTGGTAATCTTAGTCGATTCAATCATACTATGCGAAGTCATTTCTATTGTTGGTTCTGTGATTCCACGCCGCTACTTTGAAGTATGTCGAGCATGCGCGCCGGCGGGCTCTTCACGAAATCCCTCACTTCGACTCCTCATGAAATAAAGATCAACCTTCGAACTGGTAAGTTCTCGTTCAATCTTACTATTCCTCCCTACACAAAATAATGCAACTGCTGACCAGCTTGCAAGAGTGCAACAAAAATAGAACCAGGGGGTCACAGTCTTAGAATAAGGGGTAAGGCCACTTAGGACTGAGATGAGGAAAAACATTTTCACCCAGAGAGTTGTGAATCTGTGGAATTCTCTGCCACAGAAGGTAATGGAGGCCAGTTCACTGGATGTATTGGAGAGAGAGTTAGATTTAGCTCTTGGGGCTAATGCAATCAAGGGATATGGGCAGAAAGCAGGAACGGGGAACTGATTTTTTTGATGATCAGCCAAGATCATATTGAATGGCGGTGCAGGCTCGAAGGGCCGAATGGCCCACTCCTGCACCTAATTTCTATGTTTCTATCTTTGGAGTGTTGTAGGAAACCGCAGTACCTGGGGAAAACCCACGCAGGTCACGGGAGAACGTGCAAACTCCGTAGAGACAGCACCCGTAGACTATGTTTGCATGTTTCTAATCTGGTCCCTGCACGATTTGTTTGCTGTGACACTGTGTTCAACTGATTACGGCGAGCAAGATGTGTACAGAATGCTTTGACTGCTCTTTTTCTTCTTGCATTGTGCATTGAGTGAAGATTAAAGCGGTCAACATAATACTAACATCAAACTGAAATGCTTCTCTACTCTTGCATCTCTTTCAACACCAAAGCCCAACCACAAATGTTTCAGCATCTGGTCTTCTCCTCCGCTTGCGCCTTTGTCTTGTCCCACATTAAAGGGCCTGTCCCACTTTGCCGTCATTAGCGCCTCATTTACGCGTCATATGTAAAATAGGTTGATGCGTGACATCTGGGGCGCGTGACGTAATCACACTGCGGCGTGCGGTGGCGCATGGTTACGGACATCGCGCATGGTGATGTAACCATGCGTCACCATGCATTACACGTGAGATGCCGAGATGCCAGTGTGTGACGCCAATGTGTCAGCGTGCATACGCGATACGTCATGCAGGTGGCACGCGAGGATTTTGTTACACTACGAAATCCTGGAGCGCCACGCGATACCGCGCACCACCGCAAGCGATTCCACGCCTCGCCATGCGCAATCCATGCGTCATCCACACACACCGTACGCATCATGACGCGTTGACCTATTTTACATTTGACGCGTACGTGATGCGCAAATGTCGGCCAAGTGGGACAGGCACTTAAGATTCTAACGCTTCCTTGAGACGACAAAAATCTAATGGGGAAAATGTCAGAGATAAAAGCTGAGAAAGGGGTTGATGAAAGGGCGGCACGGTGGCGCAGCGGTAGAGTCGCTGACTTATAACACTTGCAGCGCCAGGGCCCCATGTTCCATCCTGACTACGGGCGCTGTCTGTACAGAGTTTGGACGTTCTCCCCGTGACCTGCGTTGGTTTTCTCCGGGATCTCCGGTTTCCTCCCACACTCCAAAGACGTGCAGGTTTGTAGGGTACTTGGCTTTGGGAAAGGTTGTAAATTGTCCCTAGTGTGCGTGGGACAGTGCTAGTGTGCGGGGATCACTACGCCGTAGACCTCATCCCCTGCTGTATCTCTAAACTAAACCAGCTGCAGTACAGGTTGCTGCCTTACTTTGGTTTTCATTATCAAAAAAATAATTCAATTATTAAAAATAATATTTGCAAAACAATAAAACAAATCAGAACCCACCACCACAATACAACAGAAACAAATATACTAAATAAACTACTATACAACTATGTTACAATCCTTATTGAGGATGCATTCAACTCCCTGTGGTGCCCTGCGGTGGCCAGCGGTCCCGGAACAGTTGCTGCCGTACAGCGCCAGTGACCCCCGCTCGATCCAGACTACAGCTGCTGTTTGTAGCTTCTCCCCATCACCTGGGCGGGTTTTCTACAGGACCTCCAGTTTTCTCCCGCACTCGAATGACGTACAGGTCTGTTGGCTAATTGGCTTGGTAACATTGTAAATTGTCCCTAGTGTGTGTAGGATAGTGCTAGTGTGCGGTCCGTGCTGGTTGGCACAGACTGGGTGAGCCAAAGGGCCTGTTTCCGTGCTGTGTCTCCAACCTAAACAAAACTAAACTGGTTGAGTGGCAACAATAGAAGATGCCACAATATTGTAGGCTGCTCCATCAAACAATCGGTGATGAGGATGAAAATACACTAATTATGCAATCTTCAAACAAATCCAACAGATTTGAATAAAAGATGAGCCATCAATCCAGACTCACAATTTTCATCAAAGAAATATAATGAGTGCTAATAGCTTATGATTAATTCAATCCGTGTTTGTAAACTATTGAACAGGAACACAATATTCTAATCTGCAAGAGGTGTAACTGGTTAACAGAGTTAATGAGAACATGATCTGCCAATGTCGTTATTAACTCCCTCCGTATAGTAAAGATGAGATTAATCCTTTCAGTCTTTTACATTTCATTTGGTTTGGCGATTGGTGTCAGATTTCCCAAGATTGACAATTGGGACTGGTTTTTAACGTTCAGAGTCATATAATCATCAGAAGAGTCTGAAGAAGGGTTTCGGCCCGAAACGTTGCCTATTTCCTTCGCTCCATAGAAGCTGCCGCACCCGCTGAGTTTCTCCAGCATTTTTGTCTACCCTCGATTTTCCAGCATCTGCAGTTCCTTAATGAACGAGAATCATAGAGTCATATGGTGTAGTAACAAGCTCCTCATCCTAACTTGTCCACACCGACCAACGTGCCCCATTTACGCTAGTCCCACCTGGCCCATATCCCCCGAAACCTATACCCACCCTCTTTGATCAGACTTGCTGGCTTTACCTTGCACAAAACATTTTAATTCCCTTATCAGGTATCTATACACTGTAAATGGGTCGATTGTAATCATGTATTGTCTATCTGTTGACTGGTTAGCACGCAACAAAAGCTTTTCACTCTACCTCGGTATACGTGACAATGAACTGAACTGAACTCAACTGAGCAGTCTAAACGTTTGGATAGTCCCTGCCTCAACTACCTCCTCTGGCATCTTGTTCCACACACCCGCCATCCTTTGTGTAAAAAAGTCGTCCCTCAGCTTCTTATTAAATCTTTCCCTCCTCACCTTAAACCTACATGCTCTGGTTCTTGATTCCTGTACTCTGGGGAAGAGATTGTACATTTACTGTTCATCTATTCTTCTCGTGGTTTTAAACACATCTAGAAGATCACCCCTCATTGTCAGCGCTCTAAGGAATAAAGTCCTAGCCTGCTCATCCTCTCCCTCTCCCTCAGGCCCTCGATTCCTGGCAACATCCTTGTAAATTGTTTCTGCACACTTCCCAGCTGGGCAGCATCTTTCCTATAACTGTGAATGTGGAGACACCAATGTTCTCCCTGTAGCCTGCGTCGGTTTTCTCCAGTTTCCTCCCACACTCCAATGACGTACAAATTTGCAGAGCAATTGGCTTCAGTAAAAACTGTAAAATGTCCTTCGTGTGTAGGGTTTTGTTAGTGTGCGGGGATCGCTGGTCAGCGCGGACTCGGTTGGGGCGAAGGGCCTGTTTCCACGCTGTATCTTTAAACAAATTTTAATGTCGATAACAAACATTAGTGGACTCAACGTTAAGGGGCTGTCCCACTTGGGCGACCTAATCCGCGAGTTCTGGTGAGTTTGCCCTCGTCTCATACTCGCAGCATGGTCGACACGAGGTCCTAGGAGGTCTTTGTAACTCTCCTTCAAGCTTGAGAGTGGTCTCCGCGTACTCGAGGCCTCAGCTAGGTCGCGGTATATTTTTCAACGTTGAAAAATGCCCGCGAGTAATAAAAGATCGTCATGGAAAAAATCAATACTTTTTTTACTCGTAGGTTTAGCCGTAGTAGGTCGTAGTAGGTCGGCATGTTAGTCGTAGGTAATCGAGGGTAGTCGAAGGTAGTCGTAGATAGTCTTCATCATGGTCGAAGGGAGGTTGAAGGAGGTCGTCTTCATTCTCCACTATTCGGTGTCCAATTTTCCCGAAGTTAGTCGTAGCTAGTCTTCAACATAGTCGAAGGAGGTCTTCAACATGACACTTTTTCAAACTCTCCTAAACTCTTCTAAACTCACCAATTAGGTTGCCCAAGTGGGACAGCCCCTTTAAACCCTGCAGCACATCACTAGTAGCAGACCTTTAATCAAATAATAAATCCTTCATTTGTGTGAAGATTGGAGTCTAAGTTTATGTTGTTAATGTTTTTGAAGCTGCCTAACCAAGCACGGTGGTGCAGCGGTAGAGTTGCTGCCTCACAGCGCCAGAGACCCAGGTTCCATCCTCACTACGGGCGCTGTCTGTATGGGATTTGCACGTTCTTCCCGTGACCTGCGTGGGTTTTCTCCGTGTGCTCTGGTTTCCTCCCACACTCCAAAGACGTTCAGGTTTGTAATTAAATTGTAAATTGTCCCGAGAGTGTGTAACATATTGCTAGTGAATGGGGCGATAGCTAGTCGGCACGGACTCGGTGGGCCGAAGGGCCTCTTTCTGCGCTGTACCTCTAAACTAAACAAAAATAAACCCTCTGACCTGAATCAAATAAAACAGCCAGGAGAGACCAAGTGGGATAAGAATTCTCATGATTCCAATTTACAGCAATCAATAAATCGGCTCCGTGTCCTCTATACTGTAAAAATAAATTGGAGAACTAAGGCTACAAAATGAAAATCTTTCATGCTCTTCAGTTCTTAATTCTTCACTTCATCTGCTGGGGTATTTTATGGACACAGAGAAATCGCAACGGTCTGGTGATTTATTTTCTAATTAAATGGATGGAAATAATTCTGCATAATTCTAATATGTGTGTGTGTAAAATAAAATGTATTTGCATGTTTGTCAAGGTAGATTCATACTCTTTTCTAATTATATTATGACATTACTTGCGTGCATTTATTTTAATGAATTCCTTGCTGGAGCTGTTAGCTCTCTGAAAAATAACTTTAGTTTAAAGTAGACAAAAAATGCTGGGGAAACTCAGTGGGTGAGGCAGCATCTATGGAGAAAAGGAGTAGGCGACGTTTCGGGTTGGGTTTTAGTTTGGTTTGGTTTAGAGATACGGCATGGAAACAGGCCCTTTGGCCCATCGAGTCTGCGCCGACCAGCGATCCCCGCACACTAACACTACCTTACACACACTAGCGACAATTTACATTCATAGAAAGCCAATTAACCTACAAACCTGTATGTGTTTGGAGTGTGGGAGGAAACCGGAGATCCCGGAGAAAACCCACGCAGTTCACGGGAAGAACATACAAACTCCGTACAGACAGCACAGCACCCATAGTCAGGATCGAACCCGGGACTCTGGCACTGTAAAGCAGCAATTCTATCGCTGCCCCAATGTGCCCACCAGCGATCCCCGCACACTAACACTACCCCACACACACTATGGACAATTTACAATTTTACCAAGCCAATTAACCTACAAACCTGTACGTCTTTGGAGTGTGGGAGGAAACCGGAGATCCCAGAGAAAACCCACGCAGGTCACGGGGAAAACGTACAAACTCCGTACAGACAGCGCCCGTAGTCAGGAACGAACCCAGGTCTCTGGCGCTGTGAGGCAGCAACTCTACCGCTGCACCAACATCCACTGAAGTTCGGAGTTATCCCAAGGGAGAAAGGAAGAATCCAAATCCAGAAATACAGTCTTAACATGAATTACGTTCTTGCCGATGAGAAGGCGAATAAACAAACGGCAGCTTGGGGAATATAAAGCACATTCCCCAGGTAGTAAAGGGTTCACCTCCTCAGTCTGATAATAGAAAAAGTGGAAACCACAGCTTTTCTTGTTTACAAAAATATCCTTCACTCTCCTCAAATAGGACACAGTATTTCATTAAAGTATTAGTTTTGTGTCGGGAGGAGCTGCAGATGCTGGTTTAAACTGAACATAGACAAAACAAGTGCCCGAGTAACTCAACGGGACAGACAGGATCTCTGGAGAGAAGGAATGGGTGACGTTTCGGGTCGAGAGGTAGTTTAGAGATATGGAAGGGATAGGTGTGAAAACGACAGATCAAATCGATCAAATTCTCTGCCCCCAACATGTGCAGTATTGATGGAGATGACAAATTCTGAGAAAGGGCTGAGTTTTTACCAAATTGCTGCTGGTGGCAAATCTAGCACAAATTGAGTTTAATGCTTTAAGATGAAAAAACGTCAAGGATCCCATGAGGGAGATCACAGTTGGACTTACCAAAGGCAGCTCTATATAATGCTATCAGAATCCAGAAAGACAAATTGCAAATTACTATTAAAGCATTAAGTACTTGTGCTATAACACCAGGAAAAGCCCTCAACTAGGAAAGCCAAGCCCAAAGCCAAAGTCGTATCTAAACTGTTTATGCACACTTATGCTGAGGGCAATAAATAACTCCACATGCATTATGTGTAACAAGGAACTGCAGATAGACACAAAATGCTGGAGTAACCCAGCGGGTGCGGCAGCATCTCTGGAGAGAAGGGATAGGCGATGTTTCGGGTACTCGGGGCTCTCGTGGACATTTTTCAACGTGTTCATTAAAAATCTTCACGAGTCTTCACGAGCTTGAAAAATCGTGTTGAAAAATCTTCACGAGTCTTCACGAGCTTACCACGTTTCCCAAGTACCTGCATTAGCGCTACGAGCCGTTAAGAGAAGTCCCGAGCTCCGACGTACATTCTATGTGCTTACCACGAGTTTGATTTTTTTATTAACTCAGGAGAGCTCTTGAATTAGCTCGTACAGTGGGACAGGCCCTTTACTCTGCGGGACAGGCAGCATCTCTGGTGAGAAGGAATGGGTGAGGCTTCGGGGTCGAGACCCTTCTTCAGTCCATATGCAATAAACATCTACCTACATGTTAACAAGCTCATTGAAAGAAAAAAAACTGATCATGTAGATGCCCGTATATTATTGGGGTTATCAAGTGGGCGCCTCCTTTGGCAAATGCAGAGGAGAGAATCAGGTGCCTTCATCCAAGTGCTGAATGGGAAAGTCCCGGTATAGAATCACAGAGTGAGACCGCATGGAAACAGGCCCTCCGCCCCAACTTGCCCACACCGACTAACATGTCCCACCTACACCAGTCCCACCTACCTGGCCCATATCCCTCCAAACCTATCCTATCCATGTACCTGTCTAACTGTTTCTAAAACATTGGGCAGCATTTGTTTTCATCACCTCATAAGTGACAGGAGCAGACTTAGGCCATTTGAGCCCATCAAGTCATTCAATCATGGCTGATCCATCTCATCCTTTGAACCATATAACACCATATAACAATTACAGCACGGAAACAGGCCCTCTCGGCCCTTCCAGTCCGTGCCGACCATTTATTTTCCCCTAGTTCCATCTACCTGCACTCAGACCATACCCCTCCATTCCCTTCCCGTCCATATACCTATCCACTTTACTTTTAAATGTTAAAATCGATCCTGCCTCCACCACTTCTGCTGGAAGATCATTACACACAGCCACCACTCTCTGAGTAAAGAAGTTCCCCCTCATGTTACTCCTAAACCTCTGTCCCTTAATTCTCATGTCATGCCCTCTTGTTTGAATCTTCCCTACTCTCAATGGGAAAAGCTTATCCACGTCAAGTCTGTCTATCACTTTCATCACTTTAAAGACCTCAATCAAGTCCCCCCTTAACCTTCTGCACTCCAAAGAATAAAGACCTAACTTGTTCAACCTTTCTCTGTAACTTAGTGGCTGGAACCCAGGCAACATTCTAGTAAATCTCCTCTGTACTCTCTCTATTTTGTTGACATCCTTCCTATAATTAGGCGACCAAAATTGTACACAACACTCCAGAGTTGGTCTTACCAATGCTTTGTATAATTTTAACATTACTTCCCTACTCCTATATTCAATGCTCTGATTTATAAAGGCCAGCACACCAAAAGCTTTCTTTACCATCATATCTACATGCGATTCCACCTTCAGGGAACTATGCACAGTTATTCCTAGATCCCTCTGTTCCACAGCATTCCTCAATTCCCTACCATTTACCATGTACGTCCTATTTTGATTTGTCCTGCCAAGATGTAGTACTTCACACTTATCAGCATTAAACTCCATCTGCCATCTTTCAGCCCACTCTTCCAAGTGGCCCAAATCTCTCTGTAGACTTTGAAAATCTACTTCATTATCCACAACACCACCTATCTTAGTATCATCTGCATACTTACTTATCCAATTTTCCACCCCATCATCCAGTTCATTGATGTACATGACAAACAACAGTGGACCCAACACAGATCCCAGAGGCACCCCACTGGTCACCGGCTTCCAACCTACCAAACAGCCATCCACCATTACTCTCTGGCATCTCCCATTCAGCCACAGTTGAATCCATCTTGCTACTCCGCCATTAACACCCAAAGATTGAACCTTCTTAACCAACCTTCCATGAGGAACCTTGTCAAAGGCCTTACTGAAATCCATATAGACAACATCCACTGCTTTACCCTCATCAATTTCCCTAGTAACCTCTTCAAAAAATTCAAGAAGTTTTGTCAAACATGATCTTCCAGGCACAAATCCATGTTGACTGTTCTTGATCAGACCCTGTTTATCCAGATGCTTATATATATTATCTCTAAGTATCCTTTCCATTAATTTGCCCACCACTGGCGTCAAACTAACAGGTCTATAATTGCTAGGTTTATTCTTTGAACCCTTATTAAACAATGGAACAACATGCGCAGTATGCCAATCTTCCGGCACTATTCCCGTTTCTAATGACATTTGAAATATTTCTGTCATAGCTCCTGCTATTTCTACACTAACTTCCCTCAATGTCCTAGGGAATATCCTGTCAGGACCTGGAGACTTATCCACTTCTATATTTTTCAAAAGTGTCAGTACTTCCTCCTCTTTGAATCTCATAGTTTCCATAGCTACTCTACTAGTTTCCCTTACCTCACAGAGTTCAATATCCTTCTCCTTGGTGAATACCGAAGAAAAGAAATTGTTCAATATCTCCCCCATCTCTTTTGGCTCTGCAGATAGCTGTCCATGCTGACTCTCTAATGGTCCAATTTTATCCCTCGTTATCCTTTTGCTATTAATATAGCTGTAGAAACCCTTTGGATTTACTTTCACCTTTCTTGCCAAAGCAACCTCATATCTTCTTTTAGCTTTTCTAATTTCTTTCTTAAGATTCTTTTTACATTCCTTATACTCATCTAGCACCTCATTTACTCCATGCTGCCTATAATTATTGTAGATATCTCTCTTTTTTCGAACCAAGTGTCCAATTTCCCTTGAAAACCATGGCTCTTTCCGATTTTTACTATTTCCTTTCAACCGAACAGGGACATAAAAATTCTGTACTCTTACAATTTGGCCTTTAAATGTCCTCCATTTCTCTTCTACATCCTTCCCATAAAACAAAATGTCCCAATTCACTCCTTTTAAATCCTTACGCATTCCCTCAAAGTTAGCCTTTCTCCAATCATAAATCTCAACCCTAGGTCCAGTTCTGACTCTCTCCATAATTATATTGAAACTAATGGTATTGTGATGACTGGTCCCGAAGTGCTCACCAACGCATACCTCCATCACCTGACCTGCCTCATTTCCTAACAGGAGGTCCAGCACTGCCCCTTCTCTGGTCGATACCTCTATGTATTGCTGCAAAAAATTATCCTGCACACATTTTACAAACTCCAAATCATCCAGCCCATTTGCTGAATGTGTTTCCCAGTCTATTTTTGGAACATTGAGATCTCCCACAATCACTACCTTGTGCTTACTACTAATATCTGCTATCTCTTTACATATTAGCTCTTCCAATTCTTGCTCCCCATTTGGCGGTCTATAATACACCTCTAAAAGTGTTGCTACACCGTTCCCATTTCTCAGTTCCACCCAAATAGCCTCCCGAGATGAGCCCTCTAATCTATCCTGCCAAAGCACTGCTGTAATATCTTCTCTGACAAGCAATGCAACCCCTCCACCTCTGGTCCCTCCAATTCTATCACACCTGAAGCAACAAAATCCTGGAATATTTAGTTTCACAGCCCTCCTGCAACCATGTTTCAATGATTGCCGCAACATCATATTTCCAGGTGTCAATCCAGGCTCTAAGTTCATCCACCTTTCTTACAATGCTCCTAGCATTAAAATATACACATTTTAGAAACCCACCATCCCTTATTCTTCTGCCTTCTCCCCAGACCTCCGGACACCCCAACAAATCAAATATGTATCTCTGCCTTAAAAATACTCACTGACTTCACCTCCACAGCCTCCTGTGGCAATGAATTCCACAGATTCACCACCCTCTGACTCAAGAAATTCCTCCTCATCTCCTCCCGAAAGGAACGTCCTTTTATTCTGAAGCTGTGGCCTCTGGTCCTGGGCTCTCCCACTAGGAGAAACATTCCCTCCGCATCCGCTCTATCCAGGCCATTCTCTATTCGGTAAGTCTTTCCAACGTTTTTTTGAGCTCCATGGGCACAGCTTTCATTGCCAAATTGGTCAGGAAAATAAGAAAGAATGTGGAAAACAAGTTAGGTGGAGGAAACTGAAGCAAACATATTGCAGCTATAATTAAAATTAGTGGGAAAAAACCATTAATTATGGCAATCTATCTAGCAGAAAAGGGCAAGAAGAACAGGCAAGTGTGAGCGGAGTAATTATCTGATTGATTTGTCCAATAACACCCTCTGACTTTAAGCTAAACAAACAATTGATCATAACTTCTCCGCACAATAAATGTCTTCAGCATTTTAGTTTAGAAGGCCTAAACTAACGGAAGCAGGCCCTTCGGCCCGTCAAGTCCACACCGACCAGCAATTCCCACACACTAACACTATCCTACACACACTAGGGCCAATTTTCCATTTCCATTTACACCAAGCCAATTAACCTGCAAATCTGTGCGTCTTTGGAGTGTGGGATGAAACCGGAGATCTCGGAGAAAACCCACGCAGGTCACGGGGAGAACATACAAACTCCGTACAGACAGCACCCGTGGTCAGGATCGAACCCGGGTCTCTGGCACCGTGAGGCAGCAACTCTACCGCTGCGCCACCGTGCTATTCAATAGTACCATTTCCGTTGACAAATACAAGTAAAGGATAACGCTGTGATACCATCCAAACTCCCTGAACCTTCACCAACTGGTGTTTCTTTACACTGGACTTTGAAGTCTGTGAAAAATAATATTGGCAGTAATTAATTCTCAGGACTATAATCTTCTGCCTTCTTTCACCCATTTTGAAGGGATAACCTAACATCTTTTCTTAAAATTGTATTGTAAAGGCAAAATAATCTTTGGGATTAAATAGTTTAAAATATATCTGTTAAGAAGATGGTGGATAAATGCTGGAGAAACTCAGCGGGTGAGGCAGCATCTATGGACGAAGGAATAGGTGACATTTCGGGTCGAGACCCTTCTTCAGAAGATGTTTAGTTTGGTTCAGATTAGTTTAATTTAGTTTAGTTCAGTTTTGTTTAATTTAATTGAATGAGAATGCATCCCAGCGCATCTAGAAGATGTATATTTTTCACACTGAAGTCTGGCTCAGTCAGTGGCACCTAGGAATATACTGGGTGACAACCAAGAATAGTTTGGTGACTACTGGAGAGACAGTTGACGGCACGGAAAAGCGGCACCCGGGAAAGTCTGGGTTAGCACCCCAGTCTGTGTCTTTCGTGAGAAAGACACCCAACAAAGCTACGGAAAGGCCTGATGAACCATCGTGGCCTAAACATCCATCAGGCGAGAATGAAATGCTCGGAGAAGGAGAAAGAGGTGCAGCGAGCGCACAGGCCTTGAACCCGGTGAGACGCAGGAGGAGCCCGGCCGGGAGTCACCCCACAGAGCCCAGTCCCTCCACGCACTAGAGTCTCCCAACCCCTGCAGAGTGGTTACTAAGAGGGCTGATCCGTGGGCGGTTGCTGCTGGGACGCAAGTCGGGGCCTGATCAACCCCGGCTGGGTCGCCTGGGCGAGGGTGTCTGATGTTGTGAGACCCGAAACACCCGATGACCCCAGGTCACATCACTGAGGATGTGTCCCAGCGCATCTAAAAGTATATTTTTCACAATTCAATTGAATTTAGTTTAGTTCAGATTAGTTTAGATTAGTTTAGTTTAGGTTAATTTATAGTCAGGTATACGGAGGTACGGTGAAACGCTGTTTTGTTGTGTGCTGTCCTGTCGGTGGAGAGACTGCACAGAATCACAATCAAGTTGTCCACAGTGTACACATGCAGGGCAAAGGGAATAATGTTTAGTGTAAGATTATGTCTAGTAAAGTCCGATAAAAAGTAGATCAAGGGTCTCCAATGAGGAAGATGGTCGGTCAGCACTGCTCTCTGGTTGTGGTAGGATGGTTCAGTTGCCTGATAACAGCTGGGAAGAAACTGTCCCTGAATCTGGAGGCGTGCGTTTTCACACTTCGACATCTGTTGCCCGATGGGAGACGGGAGAAGAGCGGATTAAAAAAATATTTGTTCAAAATAACCAGTTTGGAAATCACAATGAGTGAAACAAAGTGCTGCATAGAGTGGATGTGGAGACAGTGTTTACACTAGTGGGAGAGTCTAGGACCAGAGCTCATAGCCTCAGAATAAAAGGCCATGCCTTTAGGAAGGCGATAACCATATAACCATATAACAATTACAGCACGGAAACAGGCCTTCTCAGCCCTTCCAGTCCGTGCCGACCATTTATTTCCCCCTAGTCCCATCTACCTGCACTCAGACCATACCCCTCCATTCCCTTCCAGTCCATATACCTATCCACTTTACTTTTAAATGTTAAAATCGATCCTGCCTCCACCACTTCTGCTGGAAGCTCATTCCACACAGCCACCACTCTCTGAGTAAAGAAGTTCCCCCTCATGTTACCCCTAGATGAGGAGGAATTTCTTTAGTCGGAGGGTGATGAATCTGTGGAATTCATTGCCACAGACGGCTGCGGAGGCCAAGTCAATGCTTAAGGTGCAGACAGATAGATTTTTGATTAGTACGGGTGTCAGGGGTTATGGGGAGATGGCAGGAGAATGAGCCAGGAGGGAAAGATGATAGCTCGATTGTAATCACGTATTGTCTTTGCGCTGACTGGTTAGCACGCAACAAAAGCTTTTCACTGTACCTCGGTACACGTGACTATAAACGATACTGACTAAACTGACTGACTAGATCAGCCATGATTGAGCGGAGTAGACTTGGTGGGCTGAAGGGCCTAATTCTGCTGCTAGTACTTGGACGTGAACAATTTCTACGTTTGCGCAAGTAACATATCTTAGTTTAATTTAGAGATACAGCAAGGAAACAGGCCCTTCGGCCCACCGAGTCTGCACTGACCAGCGATCCCAGCACACTAATACTATCCTTACGCACACTAGGGCCAATTTACATTAATACCAAGCCAAGTAATCTGCAAACCTGCACGTCGTGTACGGAGTGTGGGAGGAAACCGGAGATCCCGGAGAAAACCCACGCAGATCACGGGGAGAAGGTACAAGCCCGGTATAGGCGGCACCCAAAGTCAGGATCGAACCCGGGTCTCTGGCGCTGTAAGGCAGCAACTCTACCGCTTCGCCACCATGCCGCTCTGTGATATTTGCGATATTAAAAGAGCGTCGGTTTTTTTTTTTCCATTCTGAGTTTGTGTTCTGGTTTCTGGTACATGTTAAATTATAGTCGTTGCTGACAGCCGCAAGTGGCCTGAGGCAGAAAGATAATGGCTTTGGAGCTGCAGGCTTTACGGGATCTACATTTATTAAGAGGTAAATTGAAATTCTACGTGAAAAATGCATGAGGTTGATGACCAGGAGGGCAGGGGTATGTGGATGGCATTGTAACTGTGCAATTGTATATCAGTGTTGCTTCTCCGTGGGTCGAGTGCTGTAATTAATTTAGCTGCTGTTTTGGCATTTTGGCTTCCAGTACCTCAACAGCTGCCTCCTTAATACGCTGAGCTATCTGCTCCGTTACCTTGCAACCCGCCTCATTTGTTCCCCACGAGACCGGGCTCAGAATAATTATCCTTCTCCGCAGAGTGCCTGGTAGCTGGTTTAACCCAACTGCACCTGCGTTTCGCTGTGGGTAGAGTTGCCTCCTCACAGTGCACGGAGTTTGTACGTTCTCCCCGTGGCCTGCGCGGATTCTCTCCGGGCGTTCCAGCTTTCTTCACACACTCCAAAAACTTCCCACACTTCCCACACCACCCCCAAATTCTCCCCTCCCATTCTCTCCCATTCTCTCCCCTTCTCTCTCCCTCTCTCCATGTAATGGGCTGCCACCATTGTCTATTTCTCCTTTTATCCTTTTTATCCATGTCTATCCTTCTGTTAATTATCGTGTTGCACAGGGAGCTAAATGCAATGTAATTTCGTTTGGAACTGCATATATCAATGTATTTCTAAATGACAATAAAGTTTGTTTGACTTTGTTTGACTTTGACTTTGACTCTCCCCCCCCTCCCCCTCCACGCTCTCTAAAGCACTTACCTACACTGTGGCAACTATCTTTTCACACAGAGAGTGGTGAATCTGTGGAATTCTCTGCCACAGAAGGTAGTTGAGGCCAGTTCATTGGCTATATTTAAGAGGGAATTAGATGTGGCCCTTGTGGCTAAAGGGATCAGGGGGTATGGAGAGAAGGCAGGTATGGGATACTGAGTTGGATGATCAGCCATGATCTAATTGAATGACAGTGCAGTCTCGAAGGGCCGAATGGCCTACTCCTGCACCTATTTTCTATGATTCTATGTTTTACCTTCCTCTTCATTGCGGGTGTGAATTTCAGACAGCGCTCCCCTGCTTTCCCTGGCCCCCGCCTTTGCGATGTGTTTGTGTGTGTGCGTGTGCAGTCGGTCGATCCAACGTGGGGTTTTCCAGGCGAGTGCCCTCGAGCTTGAAGGTCAAAGACACTCTTCTGGACTCGAGGATTGGGACAGCCCCATGAGGCAACAACTCTACCGCTGCGCCACCGTGAACGCCCAAAAAACAATTCTCACCGATAGTCTCCCGCTTGTAACAACACACACTGCTGCGGATCAAACTCAAATCGAAGAATATTTTGACATTTCATTTTGTAATTGTGAAGCTTTGAAGTTTTATGGAAGTAATAACTGCTGAGAAGTCAGGTTTAAATTTGGTTAATTAATCTGCAGTCTGCAAAGTTTAATCAGCTTAATACAGCAGTTAAGCAGTGAAGGCGCTGGCAGCTATGTTGATGCATTTGCCACCTATGGTTAATCCATGGCCCAATTACTGGATGGTCTTCGATAATTCAAACCTCACAGACAACAAGGAGAAGGCAAGGATGACAGGGAGCACTTAGACTTTTAGGAACACTTCAACTAAATGAGAAGGTTCAGTTTAGTTTAGTCTCTTGCACCGAGGAGTTGAATCGATGACCAGAGGACAGAGGTTTAAGGTGAAGGGGAAAAGGTTTAATAGGAAACAGAGGGGTATCTTTATCACACAAAGGGTGGTGGGTGTATGGAACGAGCTGCCGGAGGAGGTACTTGAGGCTGGGACTATCCCAACATTTAAGAAACAGTTCAACAGGTACATGGATAGGACAGGTTTGGAGGGACATGGACCAAATGCAGGCAGGTGGGACTAGTGTAGCTGGGACATGTTGGCTGACGTGGGCAAGTTGTCCCGAAGGGCCTGTTTCCACGCTATATCACTCTATGACTCCGCGACACTTTAGCGATACAGCAAGGGAACAGGTAGGCCCTTCGGCCCACGGAGTGCATGCCGACCAGCTATCTTCACACACTAACACTCGGGTCAATTTACAATGGGGTTGGGAGGGATAGATAGATCAGCCATGATTGAAAGCCGGAGTAGACTTGATGGGCCGAATGGTCTAATTCTGCTCCGACTACAAAGTGCGGCACGGTGGCGCAGCGTTAGAGTTCCTGCCTTACACTTCTTGCCTATAAAATGGCCAAGGTGGACAGGCCCATAAGAGTGTCACGGGACCTGTGACAATTGCACACTCTTTACCCTTGACTTTCACGTGAGAACCCACTCCTGCAAACTGGCCGGTGTGTTTACTCCATTACAGCAGAGGAGGCATTCCGAAAGTACTGCGGTGTTTCCAAAGCGCTTGGGGATGATATAACCACGAGCCAACCTTCTGTTGGTGTTTCGGAAGAAATACGGAGAGTGCAGCTGCAAACTCCGCACCAAACTGACTTATTTATCGGGTAGCAGGTCAGAAATGACCAACCGGTTCAAGGAATTGAACGGATGCAAAGCAAAGTTGATCAGTTGATTTACAGTAATGAGATATGGAAGTTTTAAGTGCTGCAGAAACGGCGGATTGAATTTACCGCGGGCTGCAGTAAATCGAGGCTGAGATGAGAGCCTTCACCGACTGAACTGAAATATGCTTTGCTAGCACAGTGGAGACATCAGCAGAGGATGAAGTGAGGCTGGGTGCTACCATGCCAGGTAGCTGATGTGGAACTGTGTTAATGATCTGAAAGAAGCAACCAGGTCCTACTGCAGTTGTACAGAGCCCTGGTGAGACCACACCTGGAGTATTGTGTGCAGTTTTGGTCTCCTGGTTTGAGGAAGGACATTCTTGTTATTCAGGGAGTGCAGCGTAGGTTCACCAGGTTAATTCCCAGGATGGCGGGACTGACATATGATGAAAGAATGGCTCGACTGGGCTTGTATGCACTGGAATTTCCAAGGATGAGAGGGGATCTTATGGAAACATGTAACATTCTTAAGGGATTTGACAGGCTAGATGCAGGAACAATGTTCCTGATGTTGGGGGAGTCCGGAACCAGGGGTCACAGTTTAAGAATGAGGTTAGGACTGAGATGAGGACAAACTTTTTTCACTCAGAGAGTTGTGAATCTGTGGAATTCTCTGCCACAAAAAGCAGTGGAGGCCAATTCACTGGATGTATTCAAGAGAGAGTTAGATTTAGTTCTTAGGGCTAACGGAATCAAGGGATATTTGGAAAAGCAGGAACGGGGTACTGATTTTGGATGATCAGCCATGATCATACTGAATGGTGGTGCTGGCTTGAAGGGCCGAATGGCCTACTCCTGCACCTATTTTCAATGTTTCTATGTTTACCATCGTGTGTCCTGCAGCATCGCCTCGCACAGTTTTCAAATTCATGAAGCAGTGATAATAAGTTCATAAGTTTAGTTTAGTTTTGTTTAAAGATACAGCAGCATCTCTGGAGAGAAGGAATAGGTGATGTTTCAGGTCGAGACCTTTCTTCAGACTTCCATCCAGAGATGCTGCCCCTCCCGCTGAGTTACTCCGTCATTTTGTGTCTATCTTCAGTTTAAACCAGCATCTGCTGCTCCTTCCTGCACAAACGACAAACCTGCACGTCTTTGGAGTGTGGGAGGAAACCGAAGACCTCGGAGAAAATCCAGGCGGGTCACGAGGAGTAAGTAAGTAAATACAATTTATTTATATAGCATGTTTAAATCAACTTGTGTTGAAACCAAAATGCTTTACATAAAATAAATAATTTTAAAAAATAATAAAGTTTCCGTACATCCATAGAAAAATTAACAATAAGAAAAATGACAACAACAAATTATAGAATTCAACATGAACATCCCCGACACCAGAATCACCATTTTCCACTGTGGGGAAAGGCATCAAAAAGTTCAGTCCCCTTCCTCTGTGAAACACCCGAGGTCGGGGCCTATTTGTGGCCTCCGCAGCCAGTCTGATGTTTTCAGGAGAACGTACAAACTCCATATAGACAGCACCCGTAGTTGGGATCGAACCAGGGTCTCCGGCGCTGCAAGTGCTGTAAGACAGCAACCAAGTAAAGGTCACCCCTCAGGTAAATGTTTGCGATCTTCATGCCCAAATAAACATAAGAAGAAGCACTTTCATCAGTGGACTGTTGTCAATGCTCTGGCCTGCTTCCAATCATTCATTCACTCCAGTATTCCCGCTGCCAAATGCTGTGAAGGTAATTGATTCCCTTTCAGTTTGATCAGATAACAGAAGGACATCCACAGAGGTCCTTTGGGAAAGGAAAGTTACTCAAGGCCTTAATGACTGCGCAACCACAAGAGGCAGAAAGAGGTTCAGCGGCACAGTGGCGATGGGGCGGTACAGATGCTGCCTCATGGGCCTGTCCCACTTGGGCAATTTTGAGGCGACTGCCACATCCGTCACAGGTTGCCAAAAAACCGGCGGCGGTTAGGTGATTTTTCTTCGGTGCCTGCCGGCGAATACGACAATGGAATTCACCAAAGTCGGCACCGGCAACAACCTGCGTTTACCTGGCGACAACCTACGACAGCACCTAGGTCAAGCTACGCTCAATGGCGTCAAACCCACGGTTGCCGACTGTCGCCGGAAAAATGTCAACATGTTGAAAATCCAGCGGCGGCCAGAAAGACGCCACGACTCTTTGGACGATTGAGGAGACAACTCACGACCAGACAGGCGACACCCCGGCGATCATGTGGCGACAGCCTTGTCGCCTGTAGTCGCCTAAAGAATTGCCTAAGTAGGACAGGTCCATTACAGCACTTGCAGCGCGGCAGACCGGGGTTCAATCCCGACTACAGGTGCTGTCTGTACGGAGTTTGTACGTTCTCCCCGTGACCCGCGTGGGTTTTCTCCGAGATTTTCGGTTTTCCTCCCACACTCCAAAGACATAGGTTAATCGGCTTGGACTAAGTGTAAATTGTCCCTAGTGTGTGTAGGATGGTGTTGGTGTGTGGGGATCACTGGTCTGCGCGGACTCGGTGGGCCGAAGGGCCTCTGTGCCACTAAACTAAAGGGTTTTGGCCCGAAACGTTGCCTATTTCCTTCGCTCCATAGATGCTGCTGCACCCACTGAGTTTCTCCAGCACTTTTGTCTACCTTTGATTTTCCAGCATTTGCAGTTCCTTCTTAAACATATAATAGACTAAGCAATTTCCTGATTTGATGAAGTTCCAATAAATCACTTGCAATGAAATTCTGCGACAATGTGTCATTCTGTGACACGATTCTACCTCTTATACTTGCCGTCTATCTTTCTTGGGACACCAACTTTGTTCAAATAAGAATCTCCCCAAAAACTCTCCAACTTGTGAGTTGGGGAAGAATGTTTGTCAATGTTGGGAAAGAAATTGTAGGTGTCTGAGGGGTAATTCCTTCACAAAAAGGGTGGTGGGTGTGTGGAACGAGCTGCTGGAGGAGGTAGTTTAGGCTGGGACTAATGCAACATGTTAGAAACATATAGACTGGTACATGGATAGAAACATAGACATAGAAACATAGAAATTAGGTGCAGGAGTAGGCCATTCGGCCCTTCGAGCCTGCACCGCCATTCAATATGATCATGGCTGATCATCCAACTCAGTATCCCGTACCTGCCTTCTCTCCATACCTTCTGATCCCCTTAGCCACAAGGGCCACATCTAACGCCCTCTTAAATATAGCCGATGAACTGGCCTCAACAACCCTCTGTGGCAGAGAGTTCCAGAGACCCACCACTCTCTGTGTGAAAAAAGTCCTTCTCATCTCGGTCCTAAAGGATTTCCCCCTTATCCTTAAGAATGTCCTTAAGATAGGGCATGTTTGGAGGGACATGGACCAAATGCAGGCAGGTGGGACTAGTGTACATGGGACATGTTGGCTGTTGTGGGCAAGTTGGGCCGAAGGGCCTGTTTCCACGCTGTATCGCTCTGTGGCTCTTTCACTTGAGAACAGTATAGTGCGGAAATGGGCCCTTCTGCCCACAATGTTAAACTGATCACATCTACTTGTAAATGATCCATATCCCTCTATTCTGCATTGTGACATCGTGATACATGAGGCACCTTCTTCCCAAGGATTTAAGAAGGAACTGCAGATGCTGGAAAATCGAAGGTAGACAAACGTGCTGGAGGAAATAGTGAAGGAAATAGGCAACGTTTTGGGTTGAAACCCTTCTTCAGATTCAATAGGCAGCGTTTTGGGCTTAAAGGAAGGTCTGAAGAAGGGTTTCAGCCCAAAACATTGCCTATTTCCTTCGCTCTGTAGATGCTACTGCACCCGCTGAGTTTCTCCAGCATTTTTGTCTACCTTCTTCCCAAGGATGTACTTCGAAAGAACTCTTAAATGTGCATTCACGCCGTCATTCACAGTCGGCTGCGGAGGTCAAGTCAATTGGTAATTTTAAGGCAGAGATTGACAGATTCTTGATTAATACGGGCGTCAGCGGTTACGGGGAGAAGGCAGGAGGGTGGGGTTGAGAGGGAGAGATAGATCAACCATGATTGAACGGCGGAGTAGACTTGATGGGCCGAATGGCCTAATTCTGCTCCTATAACTTATGAATTTATGACATACATTCAGTGTGGAGCTTCTCCTGAGACGGTGCCCAAGAGAATGTCTGCTTCTCTTGGCAAATAATTACTTTAATATCAACCAGCCTCCGTCTCTAAGTGATTCATTTTGCAAGTGACAACACCCAAGTAGCAAAGATGTTGAATTTGTGGAGTTTGATGGAATGTCAGATGCAGATGCTGGCGGGTGTAAGTGGAATGAACAGTCTTAGAATGCCAGGGGCAGCAGAATGCACTTAATATGTGGAATTCTAGTCAAAGGAAGTAGTAGGAAGGAACTGCAGATGCTGGGTTAAAGTGAAGATAGGCACAAAAAGCTGGAGTAACTCAGCGGGACAGGCACCATCAGTCTGAAGGAGGGTCTCGACCCGAAACATCACCCATTCCTTCTCTCCGGAGACGCTGCCTGTCCCGCTGAGTTACTCCAGCATTTTGTGTCCATCCCTAGTCAACCATAACAGACAGGTTCTCCATCAGTGGAAACAAAGGACTGCAGATGCTCATAGGTTCATTGGTTGTAGGAGCAGAATTAGCCATGATTGAATGGCGGAGTAGACTTGATGGGCCAAATGGTTTAAATCTACTCCTATTCCGTATGACCTTATGGATTGGGCCATTTCGTGGGAGGGATGGAGAGAGAAGGGGTGCGGGGGTGGTGTGAAGTTAGAGAAATCAATATTCATACTGCAGGGTTGTAAGTCGAATGGCCTCCTTTATAATAAACGGTCAAAAAATGAATATGAAGTATAACGAGTTTATCTTTGGCCTTTGTCACCTGACAACAGCAGCGTAACCGATGAAAGCATTTCCATGCCAAGATGTGTGTTTGATGTCCTGACCACCTAATTAAATGGAAACAAATCACTTTTAAAGGACTTGAACACTTTCCAGCCTACATTAGTTGATTGAATCTGCATTGGACGCTCTTCCAAACCATTGGTTGCACAAACAATATTAATCAAGATGTAGGTTGTGAAGCAATCAGTTTAGTTTACTTGGCTTAGAGAAGGACGTATCTCAAAACACTTTGAGAAATGTGCCGTTCTTCAAGATGAACAGATCGACTTATCTACAAAGGTGGCAGATTCTGAGCACTTAACAGATGAGTGGATTTAGTCCTGAACGGGGAGAGAGGTGGATAGTTGGTTTCATCAGCTAAATGGCAATCTGACAAAACGGCCTGCCGACCAGGTCGTTGTCGACTCCGTCGCGTTGATGAAATGGAAAACAGGCCGCCTCTCGGACGGAAAGTCAATACTTAGGATGCCACACAGGTGGTGAGAAACAATTGTCAAATTCTAACAGCGATAGACGTTTAAGAAAGAACTGCAGATGCTGGAAAAAAATCGAAGATAGACAAAAATGCTCAGCGGGTGAGGCAGCATTTATGGAGCGAAGGAATAGGTGACGTTTCGGGTCTCGACCCGAAACGTCACCTATTCCTTCGCTCCATAGATGCTGCCTCACCCGCTGAGTTTCTCCAGCATTTTTGTCTATTAACAGTGATACAAGGCAAAGTTCTTCATTACTTCGCTCCATAGATGCTGCCTCACCTGCTGAGTTTCTCCAGCATTTTAGAGTAGAATAGAATGCCTTTTATTGTCATTCAAACAGCTTGGTTTGAAGAAAATTGCATTTTCTACAGTCTTAACATTACAAAAAAACCCACAACCCACACTTAACACAATTTACACAAACATCCATCACAGTGGATCTCCAACACCTCCTCACTGTGATGGAAGGCAAAAGTCTTATCTCTTGCCTTTTTGTTTACTAACATTGGTAGAGCTAAATTTCACGTTCACCAACTAGGGTAGACAGAGATGATTTACGAGGATGTTGCCAGGACTCGAGGGCTGAGCTATAGAGGGAGAGTTGCCCGACCAGCTATCCAAATCACTGGATGGATTTAAGAGAGAGTTAGATAGAGCTCTAGGGGCTAGTGGAGTCAAGGGATATGGGGAGAAGGCAGGCACGGGTTATTGATGGGGGACGAACAGTCATGACCACAATGAATGGCGGTGCTGGCTTGAAGGGCCGAATGGCCTCCTCCTGCGCCTATTTTCTATGTTTCTATGTGCTGTTGTTCAACCAAGAGGCAGGTAGAGGGAAAAGGTGAACAGAACATGCAGCAATTGAGCATGTCGACGCATAGAATCATAGAGTGATACAGCATGGAAACTGGCCATTCAGCCCAACTTGCCCATGCCAGCCAACATGTCCCAGCTACACAAGTCCCACCTGCCCACGTTTGGCCCCAAACCTGCCCTATCCGTGTAAGTCAACAGGTTATTGAGTGACAAGTTGATGGCAGGTAGGATAAAGAGGCTAATAAGAGGTATATATTGGAGAACCTTGAGGGCGGCATGGTGGCGCAGAGGTAGAGTTACTGCCTCACAGCACCAGCAACCCGGGTTCGATCCTGACCACGGGGGCTGTCTGCATGGAGTTTGCGTGTTCTCCCCGCGACCGCGTGGGTTTTCTCCGGGCGCTCCAGTTTCCTCCCACACTCCAACAGCATTAAGGCTTGTAATTTAATTGGACGCTGTAAATTGCCCCTAGTGTCTAGGATCGACTTTGTGTGCAAAGTGATCATTGGCTAGCACGAACTCGGTGGGACGAAGGGCCTGTGTCCATGCTGTATGCCTAAAACAAAAACAAATTAATAACAATAACATCTCAGGCAAAGGCTTCACATGTCTCTGAAAATAATCAATAGCAGTGTCAGAAGTGGGATTAGTTTGATTTTATTCAGCAAATTGCTATGATCTGAAATACGTTGCCTAAGAGGATAATTGAATTAATTAATTGACATCTTTCAAAGGGAAATCAATATCCAGACTGTCCTAAGTTTTGGGTTAGATTACTTGTGGACGCCCATACATACTAACAAGTTCATATCATGTAGTCCAATTCAAAGGCACTTGCGTTGCGTTGCTGCAAGTTGGGCCAAAGGGCCTGTTTCCACACTGTATCACTCTATGACTCTAGGACTAAGGGTCTCGACCCTAAACGTCACCCATTCCTTCTCCCCAGAGATGCTGCCTGTCCCGCCGAGTTACTCCAGCTTTTTGTGTCTATCTTTGGTTTAAACCAGCATCTGCACTTTCAGTCCCAACACCCACTGCGTGCTTGCACGTTCACTCTCGGTTTCACCGCTCCTCTTTACGTTGATATTAAAGAATTGGTTGACATGGACTCTCTTGATTTCTCTTGCCTTCCAGGAAGAAGCAGCTGCTTGAAGTGTGCCCAACCTCCCCGTGGTCTGACCCATGAGACACATACAAAAACGGATCCGCTCAGAGTCCGCATCCACTCGTTCATTCCCCGGGGCCAACTTTTCACCCTTTCTTCAGAGACACAGAAAACCCAGGTTCGGTCCAGTCTGTGCGTTCTCCCCGTGACCTGTGTGGGTTGTCCCCGGGTGCTCCGGTTTCCTCCCATACTCCAAAGATGAACAGGTGTGTTGGTTAATTTAGCTTTGGTAAAATGGTGCCTAGTGTGTACAGGATAGTGCAAACTCTGTGGGTCAAATGGGTCTGTTTCCGCACTGTATCTCAAGTCTAAAGTATCAAGTCTCTCTTTATTACTCTAACATTATTAATGTACACTACAAACATCAGGGGACTGATTATTCGACACAAAGGAAACCAAGTGGAAATAATTTGCAAGTTGCAAACACACTCTTCAAGAGTCTCCTTCCTGCTAATTCCAGCCCTAACTTTCTATTCTGCCTTAGATCCCCTGGGCGATTACGCTTTGAATGGCCAAATGACTCACTCGAAAATTTCACTCACGTTCACTCACGTAACTTCACTTAACTCGTTAATTAATGAATTTCATTTAAATTAATTACTTTGTTAATCTCTGCTGGAGGATCCTTGATTAATCTGAGTCTCTTTAACGTAGGAATAAATTGTCCCTGAAAACAGAATCCAATAACAATAGCTGACCACTGAAGATAGACTGGCTTGTTATTACGTTTTTCCTTCCTGCCTTTTCAAACAGCGGTACAGTTTTGGCAGCGCACCAAATGTCTGCTCACACTTCCTCACCCTTTGTCCAAAGTCTCAGAGACGCAAACGGATTACGTTGTCTTTCAAAAACTATTGATGGGGGCTTGGGATTCAAAAATGGTCAGGATCGAACCCGGGTCTCTGGCGCTGTAAGTACCGCGGTAGAGTTGCTGCCTCACAGTGCCAGAGACCCAGGTTCGATCCCGACTGCGGGTGCTGTCTGTACGGAGTTTGCACGTTTAACCCGTGCGTTTTCTCCGAGATGTTCGGTTTCCTCCCACACTCCAAAGACGTACAGGTTTATAGGTCAATTGGCTTGGTATAAATGTAACTTGTCCCGTGTGTGTGTGTGTGTGTGTGTGTGTGTGTGTGTGTGTGTGTGTGTGTGTGTGTGTGTGTGTGTGTGTGTGTGTGTGTGTGTGTGTGTGTGTGTGTGTGTGTGTGTGGTGTTGGTGTGTGTGTGTGGTGTTGGTGTGCGGGGATTGCTGGTCTGCACGGACTGGGCGGGCCGAAGGGCCTGTGTCTGCGCCGTATCTCTAAACTAAACTAAACGGGGTATTCAGAGGAGAACATGTCTGTGATGGGGGGGGGGACAGGTTAAGCAGACCTGACCCCTCTCTCTCCACTGTCATTAGTGAGGCAGAATGAAGGGGAGATTTTGTTGAGATGTACTAAACTCTTACAAGTTGAAGCTGAACCAGAGTTGCTATTCTCCGTGGCTGGGGTGCCTTGAACCAGAAGCACTGCATCATAATACAGGGTTAATCATTCAGGACATGAATGACGAAAAATGTCTTCACCCCAAGGGCCATGAGCCTTTAGAACTCACATCCAAGGAGAGCAATGGGGATACATTTAAGATGGAAATCGATAGATTTTCTGGCATCAAGGGATTTAAGGGCATAGGGCTAGAACAAGAGAGTGTGGTTGAAGTAAAAGGTTTACTGAATGGAATGCAGACATGTGGGTTAGAGTAACCTGCTGCTGCTTACTGTACTTACACTCTTATACATCCCTTCTGGAAGTTCTTAGTTTAGTTTTTTTATGTGTAGGGAGGAACTGCAAATGCTGGTTTAAACCAAAGATAAGACACAGGATGCTGGAGTAACTCAGCGGGACAGGCAGCATCTCCGGAGAGGAAGAATGGGTGACGTTTCCGGTCGAGACCCTTCTTCAGACAGAGAGTCAGGGGAGAGGGAACCGAGAGAAATAGACGATGTTGTGGAGAGAGATATAGAACAAATGAATGAAAGATATGGGAAAAAAAGTAAAGGGGCTGTCCCACTTGGACAACCTAATTGGCGAGATGGGAAGAGTTTGAACAAAATGACATGTTGAAGATCTCCTTTGACTATGTAGAAGACCAGCTTTGACTAGCCATGCCTAGCTATGAATAACTTTAGGAAAATTGGACACTGAATAGTGGAGAGTGAAGACAACCTCGCTTTGACCTTCCTTCGACTATGATGAAGACTATCTACGACAACCTTCGACAACCCTCGATTACCTACGACTAACATGCCGATCTACTATGAACTACCACGACTAAACCTATGAGTAAAAAAAGGATCGATTTTTTCCGTGACGACCATATTTTTACTCGCGGGCATTTGTTAACATGTTGAAAAATACGCCACGACCTAGCTGAGGCCTCGAGTACGCGGAGACCACTCTCGAGCATGAAGGAGAGTTAAGAAGACTTCCTACGGCCTCGTGTCGACCATGCTGCGAGTATGAGTCGAGGGCAAACTCGCCAGAACTTGCGGATTAGGTCGCCCAAGTGGGACAGCCCCTTAACGATGATAAAGGATATTGTTCGCTGTGGGCTTGGTGAAATGTTCTAGTTTTTAGTTTAGAGGTACAGCACGGAAACAGGCCCTTAGACCCATCAACAACGTACAATTATACAAAGCCAATTAATCTACGAACCTGTATGTCTTTGAAGTGTGGGAGGAAACCGGAGATCCCGTACCGTTATGGGTTATATATTCGAAGACACGTTCTCCCAGTGACCTACGTGGGTTTTCTCTGTGATCCTCCCTCACTTTTTAGTTTAGTTTATTTTTGAGATACAGCGCGGAAACAGGCCCTTCGGCCCACCGAGTCCGTGCCGACCAGCGATCCCCGCACACTAACACTATCCGACACACACTACGGACAATTATACTGAAGCCAATTAACCTACAAGCCTGTACGTCTTTAGAGTGTGGGAGGAAACCGGAGCACCCGGAGAAAACCCATGCGGTCACGGGGAGAACATAGTTTGGACATCACTTGTGCTCAAGAAAAAAACAGATCTCTGGCGCTGTGAGGCCGCAACTCCACCACTGACTAAAATTCTTAAATGAAAATGATGAACAGTGGAATCATCTCTTGCCTGGATATTGGTTGGTGCTGGTGAAACACATTCTCTGTTCATGGTTACAATAAAGTACTTTCCTTACAAAGCTATTCATCTCGTGAATGGCTTTGATCTACCTCAGTTTGATAAGATTTAATGTAAATCTAAGCGTTACTTATTTCTATTAGTCCACATTTCTGCGAAGGAGCAACATCCCAAAAATGCATTGAGATTGAAATGTCTTTCTCACAAATGGTTATATGTTTGCCTGCTGTGTACTTCAGCGAGGTACATTGAAGTGAAAGGAGGCAGGAAAGATGATCGTGTCAATTCTCATGTTGCTTCAGTTCAATCTTGTATAGTTAACAAGATTCACAATCGGAATTATAGAATGGAAGCATTCTCTGCGCAAGTGATGGTAGAATATTCTTTCATATTGACACACTAAGGAGATTTAGATTAGAGATACAGAGTGGAAAAATGCCCTTCGGCCCCCCGAGTCCGCACCGCCCAGCGATCCCCGCACATTAACACTCCCCTACACACACTAGGGACAATTTTACACTGAAACCAAGCCACTTGATCCACAAATTAATTAATTGATTATCAATTGCCATGTGCGGTTTTAAGTGTCTGTAGCTCAAACTAGCAAGATTGTAAGATTACCTGATGCTGGTGGATACATGGAACAAGCTGCCAGAGGCAAGTATTAGTAGCAAGTACAGTAACAACAAGCCAATTAACCTACAAACCTGCACGTCTTTGGAGTGCGAGAGGAAACGGAAGATCTCAGAGAAAACCCACGCAGGTCACGGGGAGAACGTACAAACTCCGTACAGACAGTGTGGAAACTGCAGGATGATAAAGGTTAGGGTAGCCGTACAGGTTAAGGCAGCTTCTCTGAGCCCTTCGACATCCACAGTGGCGTCAAACAAGGCTGCGTCTTCGCTCCAACACGCTTTGGGATTTTCTTCGCTCTGCTCCTGAAACATGCCTTTGGCACTGCAACAGAGGGATCTACTTGTGTACTAGATCAGATGGCAGCTCTTCAACCTCACCCGCCTCAGATCCAAGACAAAAGTACGTGAAGCTCTCATCAGAGACATGTTGTTTGCCGATGAGGCTGCAGTTATGTCCCACACCCAGCAGGAACTACAGTCACTGATGGACCGCTTCTATCGGGCAAGCAAGGACTTCGGGCTGACCATCAGCCTGAAGAAGACGAACGTCTTGGGGCAGGATACAGAGGCACCGCCTGTCATCATCATCGACGACTACGAACTCGATGCCGTCCATCAGTTCACGTACCTGGGCTCCACCATCACCGACAACTTCTCCTAGGACACAGAGATTGACAAGAGGATCGTGAAGGCATCTACAACTCTCGCCCGCCTCACAACTCGAGTGTGGACCAACCCAAAGCTGACGGTGAAGACTAAGATAGCGGTCTACAACACCCGTGTCAACAGCACGCTGGTGTACGGCAGTGAGACATGGACTACATGTGCCAGGCAGGAGAGAAGACTCAACACCTTCCACCTGAGAAGCATCCGCCGTATCCTGGGCATATCCTGGCAAGACAGAGTGTCCAACGCCGAGATGCTGTCTCGCGCTGGCCTTCCCAGTATGTACACTCCACTCAGGCAGCGCAGACTGCGGTGGCCGGGCCGTGTCCACCGCATGGAGGATGGCCGTATTCCAAAAGACATCCTCTATGGGGAGCTGACATCTGGGAGGAGAACCATCGGCCGCCCCCAGCTACGCTACAAGGATGTCTGCAAGAGAGATATGAAGGCGCTCGACATGGATGTGGAGTCCTGGGAGAGCCTTGCAGCTGACGGCACGAGGTGGAGAGGTACCCTGAACCAACGTCTCAAAACAGGGGAAGAGAAACTGTTGAAGGCAGCGGCAGACAAGCGGGCAGCAGAGAGGAGCGCGGCAACTTCAACAAACCGGAGACGACACACACACAAATGTGACCTTTGCCACAGAGACTGTCACTCCCGCATTGGTCTCCTCAGCCACAAGCGATGCTGCTCCAGCCGAGGTTTGGAGCGAGCAGCCAACAACTGGGATGTTCAGGAAGGAACTGCAGATGCTGGAAAATCGAAGGTATAGAAAGTACATAGAAAATCTATGGAGCGAAGGAAATAGGCAACGTTTCGTCCCGAAACGTTGCCTATTTCCTTCGCTCCATAGATGCTGCCGCACCCGCTGAGTTTCTCCACTATTTCTGTCTCCCAACAACTAGGATGCATCACCCATGGTCAGTCATGACCGAGGGGGTGCCTATGAACAGCGCAACAACCTTTAGGCAATCCTTAACGCACAACACTGTTCCTGGTAGGAATTCATTGACGTACCCCAATGTTTTGGGACGGGCAGTCCTTGACGCACACTACAAGGTTCTTGATATTGAACATTAAATAAAGGATTAAATAGCGTGTAAGTTTACTTGCATTAGTGTCCTGGTGTTCGTATAATTAATGTTTTGAGAACGTATTGTGATTGATAAGAAATTAGAAAGTGCCCACATATTTCAAGGGTCAAAATCTGTTTAAATGGTTGACCGTTCAAGATTCAAGTGAGTTTATTGTCGTGTGTCCCAGATAGGACAATGAAATTCTTGCTTTGCTTCAGCACAACAGAACATAGTCGGCATGAATACAGAACAGATCAGTGTGTCCATGTACCATTATATAAATATATACACACAGGAATAAATAAAACAGATAAAGTGCAAATAAACAGATAATGGGCTATTATTGTTCAGAGTTTTGTTTGAGTTGAGTTTAATAGCCTGATGGCTGTGGGGAAGTAGCTATTCCTGAACCTGGACGTTGCAGTCTTCAGGCTCCTGTACCTTCTACCTGAAGGCAGCGGGGAGATGAGTGTGTGGCCAGGATGGTGTGGGTCCTTGATGATGCTGCCAGCCATTTTGAGGCAACGACTGCGATAGATCCCCTCGATGGAAGGGAGGTCAGTGCCGATGATGGACTGGGCAGTGTGGAATTCTGAGTGGAATTTCAGATTGGTACAGTGAATAAAGTGTGCCTGGAAAATGAATGGAAGCTGTCAAGAGCCCAGTTGATCGGCGACGAGTGGAAGCCGGGTCTCCGGCGCTGCGAGCGCTGTGAGGCAGCAACTCTACCGCTGCGCCACCGTGCTGCCGTACTAATGCCCAAAATAACATCAAGTGGATGGCTGCCATCTGCCATCGTGTTTCATGGAGCTGAAAACGTGTGGGATAACGTGTGTGCCAGTAAATATATGCAGCGCACAATCTGCTCAGCACTATCCGTTTTTCAGTAATAGCATTCCTCATGACGATTGAAATGGAAAATGTATTTTAATTATAAAAAAATAAGATTTGGTCTTATGCATGAATGCATTTACTTTCTGGAATATCTCTTTGATTTCCACATAGAAGGAAATTCCGGCTCTATATTGAAAACTCTGCTTTTGCTTATTCAAAGAAACGATCCGTCGAGAGTCAAGTGTTTTATTGTCCAGTGTCCCAGATAGAAAAATTAAATTCTGACTTGCTGCAGCCCACAGAATATGGAATCTTAATAAATAATACAACAAAAACACAGAAGAAAAAGAGAACAAATAATAACAATAATAATAATATTCTATTGCAGTTCATAGCTAATGAGGTTGCAGTGTTTAATAGCCTGATGGCTATAGGGAAGAAGCTGTTCCTGAACTTGGACGTTAAGCGCCTGTCCCACAAGCATGCAACTCCATGTGATGAGCGCGACCTAATGTGGTCGCTTGAGCCGTCCGGCGTCGCGGGGCCGGTCCCACTTCGATCGCCGGAGCCGTGCGGAATTGTGCGGAGTTCGTCCCGACATCGCGCGGGGCTCCGAAAAACTGACCATGTTCAAAAATTCCGCGCGGCAACGGCTTGTCGGCTCGCAGTCGCCTCGACGCATTACACACCGCCTCGACGTCGTGCCTCCGTGACCCTCTCTGTAGGTGCCTCCGTGACCCTCTATGTGTGTGGCTCCGTGGCCCTCTGTGTGTGTGCCTCTGTGCCCCTCTCTGTGTGTCCCTCTCTGTCCTGGCGAACTTACCTTAGACTTCGCTCGAAGTTCGCCTCACTTTGTGCCGCGTTGCACCACTCACACGACCTCCACGCGGCCCGCGCTGCCGGTGTGGTCGCACTTGCCGCATGCAGGCGCATGTTGGTGGTAACGGCCCTGTACAGGGGATCACCCGACCTCCGCGCGGCCCCCGCTGCCGGTTTAGTCACGCTCATCGCATGGAGTTGCATGCTGGTGGGACAGGCCCTTTACAGTTTTCAGGCTCCTGTATCTTCCCGATGGCAGTGGTGAGATGAGTGTGTGGCCAGGATGGTGTGGGTCTTTGTCGATGTTGGCTGCCGTTTTGAGGCAGAGTCCTCAAAGTTCCTATTAAATCTTCACCTTCTCAGTTTAAACCTACGCCATCCAGTTCATGATCCCCCTACTCTGAGGAAAGAAATGCATTTAGCCTATCTACGCCCCTCATGATTTTCTGTGTGGTGGACAAAGAGCAACAACCGCAATTGCAGCAAATTGTGGACGCAGCCCAGACCATCACACAAAACCAACCTCCCTCCCACTGACTCCATTTACACCTCACGCTGCCTCGGCAAGGCCAGCAGCATCATCAAGGACGAGTCGCAACCGGCCACTCCCTCTTCTCCCCTCTCCCATCGGGCAAAAGGTACAGAAGTGTGAAAACGCACACCTCAAGATTCAGGGACAGTTTCTTCCCAGCTGTTATCAGGCAACTGAACCATCCTACCACAACCAGAGAGTGGTCCTGAACTGCGATCACCCACCCCCCTGACATCAGTCTGAAGAAGGGTCTCGACCTGAAACATCACCCATTCCCTCTCTCCAGAGATGCTGCCTGTCCCGCTGAGTTACTCCAGCATTTTGTGTCTACTCTTGGACTATCCTTGATGGGATTTTACTGGCTTTACCTTGCACTAAAGCTATTCCCTCAAGATGTATCTATACACTGTGAACGGCTCGATTGTAATCACATATTGTCTTTCCGCTGACTGGTTAGCGCGCTACAGGAGCTGTTTGCTGTACCTCGGTACACGTGACAATAAACTAAACTGTAAACTGTACACATTAAAATCATACTTCTACCATTTGAACAAAAGTTAACAGACTCCTATAAGTCGTCGTTGATCTACATGAGAGCTGCAGGATGCCACATCCTGATTCTGGAGATGTCTGTGTGGAGTTTGCATGCTTTCTATCTGACCACATGTATTTTTTGTTTATTTTAGTTTAGAGCTACAGCGCGGAAACAGGCCCTTCGGCCCACCGAGGTACAGCAATCCCCGCACATTAATATATGCTACACACACACTAGGGCCGATTGACACTTATACCAAGTATACAAAGTCAGGCCAATGAACCTACAGACCTACAAATGTCTTTGGAGTGTGGGAGGAAACCGAAGGATATTTACACTTTCCTCAGATAGTTAACAGGTGGGACTAGAGTTGGTAGCGGATTGTGGGCAAGTTGGGCTACGGGACTGTTTTACACGCTGTATCACTCTGTGGCTCTGACTCCACACGTTGCTCCTCAGGCTGCCTCATAGAGGTGTACAAAATCCTGAGAGGATTAGAACGGGGAGATGCACGGAGCCTCTTGCCCAGAGTAGGGGAATCGAGGACCAGAGGACATGGGTTTAAGGTGAAGGGGTGGAAAGATTTAGTAGGAATCTGAGGGGTGGCTTTTTCGCACACAGGGTGGCGGGTGTATGTAACGAGCTGCCAGAGGAGACAGTTGAGGCTGGGACTATCGCAACATTTAAGAAACAGTTAGACAGGTACATGGATAGGACATGTTTGGAGGGATATGGACCAAATGCGGGCAGGTGGGACTAGTGTGGATGGGGAGTGTTGGTCAGTGTGGGCGCGTTGGGACGAAGGGCCTGGTTCCATGCCGTACCACGCTGTGACTTTAATACTCTTTGCTACCCATGCTCTGAAGAAGGGTCCCGACTTGAAGCGACTTGTGGCATCAGCTGGTAGACAGACCACTTATGGTCGAACCCTTGTCAGTGGTTACGAGGGCTGTCACGTGACGTCATGGGTTAAGGGGAGTGTCCTGCTACATAAGCAGATCTCACCTTGAGGTCAACCCAGTCAACAGGTAGCTGAGCTCGGGACAACACCCTCGCTCAGCGACACCAGAAATGCCAATTGTGGTAGAGGACCATCAAACCTTTCATCTCACTGAATAAAGCAACTGTTTATTCACCACGTTTGGAGCTGCTACAACCTGTCCATATGCTCCAGAGATGCTGCCTGACTCGCTGAGTTCCACCAGCATTTAGTGTCAATGTTTGTTACAAACCAGCATCTGCAGTTCCTTTTTATCATATGGATAGGACAGGTTGAGAGGGATTTTGGCCAAACGCGGGCATGCGGGACAAGTGTAGACGGGGCATGTTGGACGGTGTGGGCAAGTTGGGCCGAAGGGCCTGTTTCCACGCCATAAGACTCTACGACTCTAAGACTCGATGACATGCTATTCACTTCCCATCCTCCATGCCGGAAGCAACAATATTTCAGAATTACTTGCTGACAAGAAGGATGCTGCCAGGATTAAACTGCGGAGAATGAGACTGCAGACCTCCTGAGACAGACTGGTCAAAGGGTATTATCGCCCGACAACTCCTTCAAATATTTTCAAATGTGGCAGCAAGATCTCCAGCTTTTCTGTGTCTGTCTCAAGAATCAACTATCATTTGTATCAGGTACTGGGGCAAGGACATTTTCAATGCTCACCAGCAAAACTGGATGGTGATAAAGTCAGTGATAAAGGAGAGGTTTAGATATAGGTTTATTATTATTTATTGTCACGTGTCAGCGAGATGCAGTGAATAGCATTTGTTTGCATGTTATGCAATTAAATCAGAACATTCCATACAAGCAGAGCACAGGTACAAAAGTTAGAGGCAAAGGGACAGTTGCCAGAGTGCAGAATATAGTTTCTCAACATCGTAGGGTAGCAGTTCCAAAGACCACAGTGACTTGGCACGGTGGCGCAGCAGTAGAGTTGCTGCCTCACAGCGCCAGAGACCCGGGTTCGATCCTGACTACGGGTGCTGTCTGTACGGAGGTTGTACGTTCTCCCCGTGACCTGCGTGGGTTTTCTCGGGGTGTTCCAGCTTCCTCCCACACTCCAAAGACGTGCAGGGTTGTAGGTTAATTGGCTTTGGTAAAAATGTAAATCGTCCCAAGTGTGTGTGGGGTAGTGTTAGTGTGCGGGGACCGCTGGCCGGCGAGGACTCGGTGGGCCGAAGGGCCTGTTTCCGCGCTGTTACTCTGAACTAAACTAAACTAAACTCCTGACTCTTGAGACAGACACAAAATGCTGGAGTAACTCAGTGTGACAGGCAGCATCTCTGGAGAGAAGGAATGGGTGACGTTTCGAGTCGAGGCCCTCCTTGAGACTGAGAGTCAGGGGAGAGGGAAATGAGAGACATAGACGGTGGTGTGGAGAGATATAGAACGAATGAATGAAGGATAGGCAGAAAAGTAACAATGATAAAGCAAACAGGCCATTGTTAGCTGCTTGCTGGGTGAGAACGAGAAGCTGGTGTGACTTGGGTTGGGGAGATGGAGAGAGAGGGAATGTAGATGCAGAATTCAGACTCTTGACTTGTTTACTTGCTGGTTTTCACACAGAATGGGCTCACATTTAAGAATCAGGCAGCCCGGTCATAAAGCAGGTGTTTGGATCACCACTGCCGTCAGTGCCCGTCTCCTGGTGAAGGAGCACCATCTGCCAGGGGCGTTCTTGCCTCAGTGGCATGCCTGAGTGTACACGTTTGTACCTCTGGAACACACTGGGTCCGCAGCGCCAGGATTACTGCCTGACACGAGACAGCTGTTTGAAAGTCAAGTAGAAGAAGGCTTAATGCATGAGCACAACGTTTGGCCGCAATGCAGCGGTAAATCTTCCTCAGAGAAAGAGGAGCCGCCAGAAGAGATGGCGTTTGACACAAACAGGCCCTTTGAAGCAAATGTTTGTCTACACAGCCGTGCAAAACGGCGTTTAATTTAGTTTGGAGATACAGCGCGGAAACAGGCCCTTCACGCCACTGAGTCCCTCCGTATGTGGGAGGAAACCTTAGCTTTAGACTGTACTTTAGACTTTAGAGATACAAGGTGGAAACAGCCCACCGAGTCCGCACACTAACGCTATCCTACACACACACACGAGGGACAATTTTACCTTGACGTTTACACCGAGCCAATTAAACTACAAACCTGCACGTCTCTGGAGTGTGGGAGAAAACCGAAGATCTCGGAGAAAACCCACGCAGGTCACGGGGAGAACGTGCAAACTCCGTACAGACAGCACCCGTAGTCAGGATCGAACCCGGGTCTCTGGCGCTGTGAGGCAACAAATCTACCGCTGCAGATACGATTGCCAGATACACTGTTTTTGATCAGTGAGTTTGTTTAACTTGTGTGGCACACCTCCAGATTCAGGGACAGTTTCTTCCCGGCTGTTATCAGGCAACTGAACCATCCTCTCAACAACCAGAGAGCAGTCCTGAACTACTATCTATTCATTTGTGACCCTTTGAATATCTTTGATCGGACTTTACCTTGCACTAAACGTTATTTCTATTATCCCCTTTATCATGTATCTGTACTTGTAATCGATTGTAATCAGGTATTGTCTTTCCGTGGACTGGAGAGCACGCAACAACGTTTTTCACTGTACCTCGGTACACGTGACAAAATAATAAACTATACTAAACTAAACTACTGCAGGTGAAGAGATCTATTGAACATCTGGTTTCTTCCCAGCTGTTATCAGGCAACTGAACCATCCAACCACAACCAGAGAGCAGTGCTGAACTACTATCTACCTCATTGGTGACACTTGGACTATCCTCGGCCTGACTTTGCTGGCTTAACCTTGCACTAATTATTGTTACATAGAAAAATAGAAACATAGAAAATAGGCGCAGGAGGAGGCCATTTGGCCCCTCGAGCCAGCACCGCCATTCATTGTGATCATGGCTGATTGTCCCCAGTCAATAACCCGTGCCTGCCTTCTCCCCGTATCCCCTTGACTCCACTAGCCCCTAGAGCTCTATCTAACGATCTCTTAAATACATTCACTGACTTGGCCTCCACTGCCCTCTGTGGCTGGGAATTCCATTATCCATTGTCATGTGTATACATTTTCTCCAGAGATGCTGCCTGACCCGCTGAGTGTTACTCCAGCATTTTGAGTCTATCTTTGGTATAAGCCAGCATCCGCAGTTCATTTTCATCACTATGAACAGTCTACCTGGCCATTATCAAAAAGAGTCTGAAGAAGGGTCTCGACCCGGAACGTCAATTATTCCTCTTCTCCAGAGATGCTGCCTGACCTGTTGAGTTCTTTACTCCAGCTTTTAGTGACTACTTCCGTGAGTTATTCTATCAATTGTCCACTTAGGAAAACATTATGTTTGTTGAGCTGGCATTTTTTAGAATAAAGGTAAATGGCCTGTGGCTTAGGTTAGATATTTTTATCCTGAGTTAATTAAAATTATATATCATGATGAAAAGAATATCTTGCCAAATTACTTATGAAATCATTAAGATGTGATGCGTTGATTGCAACATTTCAGCAACTGGTACAATAATAATCGTCAAGGACATAGTATAACAACTTCCAAACTGATGGGATGTTGAATAATTGTTAAATGGTTCAGAAGAATGACACTTTTTATGCAATGGATTGCCATTAAAGTTTTTTTTCAATATTTTTTCAATATTCTATATTCAGCAATATCCAGCTTAATTGACCAGTAAACTATAGCCTCCAGGCTTTTGTGCATTGTGTTTGTTCAATGCAAATAACAGCACAGACTCAATCATCGAGGACAGACACATAATGCTGGTGTAACTCAGCGGGACAGGCAGCATCTCTGGAGAGAAGGAATGGGTGACGTTTTGGTTCGGGACTTTTCTTCAGACAGAGGTTGCCGGACTGTTGTGAACATCGGGAGCCAGGGAACTTTTCTTCAGACTGCATTCCTACACATTTTGTCCACTCCACCGCATTCGTTCCTACTCAGTCATCATGGATTTGGCTTGAGACAGTAAGGCAGATTGTCACAGAAGGCTGTGGAGGTCAAGTCAATAGATATTTTTAAGGCAGAGATAGATAGATTCTTGGTTGGTACGGATGTCAGAGGTTATGGGGAGAAGGCAGGAGAATGGGGTTAGGTGGGAGAGATAGATCAGTCATGATTGAATGGCGGAGTAGTCTTGATGGGCCGAATGGCCTAATTCTGCTCCTGTCACTTATGATCTTATGATGTTATTGAGTTTAGTTTATTGTCACGTGTACCGAGGTACAGTAAAAAGGTTTTGATGCACGCTAACCAGTCAGCATAAAGACAATATATAATTACAATCTAACCATTCACAGTGTACAGATACATGATAAGGGAATAATGTCTAGTGCAAGGTAAAGCCTGCAATGTCCGGTCAAGGATAGTCCAAGGGTCACCAATGAGGTGGATAGTAGTTCAGCACTGCTCTCTGGTTGTGGTAGGATGGTTCAGTTGCCTGATAACAGCTGAGAAGAAACTGTCCCTGAATCTGGAGGTGTGCGTTTTCACACTTTTGTACCTTTTGCCCGATGGGAGAGGGGAGTAAAGGGAGTGGCCGGGGTGTGGCTCGTCCTTGATGATGCTGCTGGCCTTGCCGAGGCAGCGTGAGGTGTAGATGGAGTCAGTGGAAGGGAGGTTGGTTTGCGTGATGGTCTGGGCTGCGTCCACAAATCGCTGCAAGTTCTTGCGGTCTTGGATGGAGCTGTTCCCAAACCGTGCTGTGATGCATCCTGATAAGCACCACAAAGGTCCCTGTTCTCTCTAGCAAGTTTCATTGTATCTCATGTACTGCATACACAATGGAGGCAATTCACAGCAGGATAAATTGACCTCAATATTTCTCATTCAACCTCCTTTTACAGAGTAAAAGCACACAAGGGAAGGGGCAGCACGGTGGCGCAGCGTTAGAGTTGCTGCCTCACAGCACCAGAGACCCGGGTTCGATCCTGACTACGGCTGCTGTCTGTACGTTCTCCCCGTGACATGCGTGGGTTTTCTCCGGGATCTCCGGTTTCCTCCCAAACTCCAAAGACGTACAGGTTTGTAGGTTAATTGGCTTTGGTAAAATTGTAAATTGTCCCGAGTGTGTGTAGGATAGTGTTAGTGTGCGGGGATCGCTGGTCGGCGCGGACTCGGTGGGCCGAAGGGCCTGTTTCTGCGCTGTATCTCTAAAAAAAAAGTGGCAGAATGATCCAACTGAGTTCCTCGTTCAATACTTTATTTTCCCTGTAGATTGGTCTCATCACTATATCCTGTTTCCATGGAGATCTTTGCAGATAGTGCCCTTTGTGGCATAAAAAGAGACAAAAAGGGATGCTGGAGAAAGCCATGTATTTATGTAACATTTTAAACACCTTGATAGACACAAAATGCTGGAGTAACTCAGCGGGACAGGCAGCATCTCTGGAGAGAAAGAATGGGTATTGTTTTGGGTCGAGACCCTTCTTCAGACTGATTATCCTGAAGTACTTTGGAGCAAATGAGGGACTTTTGAAATGTGGTGAGTTGTGGCTTTTTATGACTGGGAAGAACAAGACTCAATGTACACACAGCTAGCACCAATAAATAACAATGGCAAATCTATTTGATGCTGATTCTCAAACAATAAATGCTGGCTTGCATTGAGGATGATCTAAGCAAGATGCTGAGGCTAAGGAAGATGTGAGCCTTAGGTATCAAAGCAATAGATCAGCCATGATTGAATGAAGGAGTAGACTTGATGGGCCGAATGGCCTAATTCTACTCGTCTCACTTACAACCTTATGACCTTATGATCATCCATCTTTTATCTGACCACTTGAAAGAAAGTGGGCAGGGGTTTGACAGGGGTTATGGGGAGGAGACAGGAGGATGGGGTTGAGTGGGAGAGATAGATCAGCCATGAGTGAATGGTGGAGAAAACATGATGGGCCAAATGGCCTAATTTTTCTCCTATCTATCATAAACTTACAAACGTTTGATTAAAGTCTTGATCGAATGTCCGCATCATCATCATCACAGGCAGAGCACATTGGCCTTCATTAGAGTACTGATTCTGAAGAAGGGTCAATTTTTCATGAAAGTAGGGGGGCGGGAATGTGGTAGGAGCAGAATTAGGCCATTCGGCCCAACAACGCTACTCCACCATTCAATCATGGCTGATCTATCTCTCCCTCTCAACCCCATTCTCCTGCCTTCTCCCCATAACCCCTGACACCCGCACTAATCAAGAATCTACCTATCTCTGCCTTAAGAATATCCATTGACGTGGCCTCCACAGCGTTCTGTGACAAAACATTCCACAAATTCACCGTCCTCTGACTAAAGAAATTCCTCCTTAATCGACAATAGACAATGGGTGCAGGAGTAGGCCATTCGGCCCTTTGAGTCAGCACCGCCACTCACTGTGATCAAGGCTGATCATCACAATCAGTACCCCGTTCCTGCCTTCTCGCCTTATCCCCTATCTTGAACAGCTCTATCTTAAAGCCCTGTCCCACGGTACGAGTTCATTCCACGAGCTCTCCCGAGTTTGCCCTGATTGGAACTCGGAGATTTACGGTAATGGCCACTCGTCGGTACTCGGGGCTCTCGTGGACATGTTTCAACATGTTGAAAAATCTTCACGAGTCTTCCCGTGCTTACCTGCCGTTAGCGAGTCTTCCCGAGTACCTGCCGTTAGCGCTAAGAGACGTACCCGAGCTCCGACGTACCCGCTACGTCCATTCTCCGTGCTTACCATGAGTTAGATTTTTTTTTAATGCGGGAGAGCTCTTGGAATGAACTCGTACAGTGGGACAGGGTTATCACTCCCTCTTGAAAGCATCCAGAGAATTGGCCTCCACTGCCTTCTGAGGCACTCATCTTCTTCCTAAAGGAACAAATATGTTTCGAACGTTGCCTGGTTCTAGTGATTTCGCTGGAACCAACATGTAAAAGGACATCCAGGAAGATGTCAAATTTCTCCAGTATTTTCTTTTCCGCTCGTGGGTTAGATTAAACATTACAAGTAAAATAATGCACCACTTACAACGAAGCACTCAAATAATTTCAGACCAAGCTGCTGCTAGTTAATGGAGTCACACTTTGAATTTTATTACAGACAAACTGCTACTTTAATACAGCATATGTTACATCTAGATCTTCCCAGAAAAATAAAGAGTTATCTTTTGCCACAAATAATGATTGAAATCAACAAAGTTAATTTGTGTAATGATGGGGAATTTTTGATAACCAGAAGATGAACATTTTGGAGAATAATTTAAAAATCTGAAAAATCTGTGATGTTCATTAGTTCATAAGTTGATAAGTTGTAGGAGCAGAATTAGGCCATTCGGCCCATCAAGTCTATGGCTGATCTATCTTTCCCTCTCAACCCCATTCTCCTGCCTTCTCCCCATAACCCCTGACACCCGTAGTAATCACGAATTTGACAATCTCCACCTTAAAAATACCCATTGACACGGCCTCCACAGCCGTCTGTGGCAATGAATCCCACAGATTCACCACCCTCTGACTAAAGAAATTCCACCTTTCTAAAGGTACGCCCTTTAATTCTGAGGCTATGCCCTCTGATCCTAGACTCTCCCATTAGTGGAAACAACCTCTCCACACTCTGAGTCTGAAGAAGGGTCTGGACCCAAAACATCACCCATTCCTTCTCTCCAGAGAAATTGCCTGTCCCGCTGAGTTACTCCAGCATTTTGTGTCTATCTTCGGTGCAAACCAGCATCTGCAGTTCCTTCCAACACGTATGTCTATGTGTTGGACTACGCTTTTAAAATCTGACTGCATTAAAATCAATAGCAGCACAAATTACAGGTGAATTACAATGAACAGTCGATGCTGCAGAGTAACATTGCAAGCATGTGAACCAGAATGAATGTCGATTCCAGCCAACATTACTGCTGAGGTCCCTGTGCCTGCAATGTAACTGAATGAAACTCTGCACACGGACACGCTGAAAGCAGCGACTGGCACTGAATCATCCTAAATGGCTTCAGCCATGGATTTATTTGGAATCTAACATCGCAACTGCCGATACCTCAAGGCAAACCTGGGCTTTGATATCATCAGTCACGGCCTGTGATGCTGCAGCATTGATCTGCAACAGCAAAGTTAAATTGGGTCAAATGGAATGGTTACAAGGCACAAACATCCCACTCACGCACATACACTCCCGCCAGCTCTCAGTTTATTCTCTCTCTCTCTCTCTCTCTCTTTTCCTATATCTTTCTCTCTATTTCTCCTACCCTCTCCCCCCCTCTCTATTTTCTCTCCCTCTCCCCCTCTCTATTTTTCTCTCTCGCTCTTTTCCCCTCTTTCCCCCTCTCTCTCACTTTCTCTCCATCTCTCCCCCTCTCTCTCTTCCTCTCTCCCTTTCCCTTTTTCTCCATTTTCTACCTCTCCTCTCTACCTCTCTCTCTCCCTCACTCCCACTGTCTCTCACTGTCTCTCTCTCTCTCTCTCTCTCTCTCTCTCTTTCTCTCTCTCTCACACACATCCTACCCCCTCAACACCCCACCCCCTCCCACCCAGCCACTCTCCATTTTAACTTGGTCTATTTAAAGAAGGATTGACATTTTAATGGTGACTTTTATAATCTTGGGATGTCCTAAAGTGCATGTTGTCCAAAGCACTTTATGTTTGGAAGTGCCTCAGGGTTTTACGCAAACATTGCCACTGTTGTGGGCTGAAGGGCCTGCTCCTGTGTGGCATCTCTAAACTCTCAACACCTGTGCTGAACCATGAACGAACAGTCGTAATAAGTACTTTGGGGCGGTACGGTGGTGCAACGGTAGAGTTGCTGCCTTAAGGGCCTGCGACTCCATGCGGTGAGCGCGACCTAACGTGGTCGCTTGAGCCGTCCGGCCTCGCGGGGCCAGTCCCACTTTGATCGCCGGAGCCGTATGGAGTTGTGCGGAGTTCGTCCCGACATCGCGCGGGGCTCCGAAAAACTGACCGCGTTCAAAAATTCCATGCGACAACTGCTTGTCCGCCCGCTGTCGCCTCGACGCATTACGCACCGCCTCGATGTCATGCCTCCGTGACCCTCTCTATGCCTCCGTGTCCCTCTCTATGCCTCCGTGACCCTCTCTCTGTGTGCCTCTGTGACCCTCACTGTGTGCCTCCGTGTCCCTCTCTGTGTGCCTCCGTGACCCTCTCTGTGTGCCTCCGTGACCCTCTCTCTATGCCTCCGTGACCGTCTCTGTGTGCCTCCGTGACCCTCTCTGTGTGCCTCCGTGACCTTCTCTGTGTGCCTCCGTGACCCTCTCTGTGTGCCTCCGTGACCCTCTCTGTGTGCCTCCATGACCCTCTCTCTGTGTGCCTCCGTGACCCTCTCTGTGTGCCTCCGTGTCCCTCTCTGTCCTTGCGAACTTATCGCGGACGTCGCTCCAACTTCGCGCCACTCACCCGACCTCCGCGCGGCCCCCGCTGCCGGTTTGGTTGCGCTCACCGCATGGAGTCGCATGCTGGTGGTACAGGCCCTTTACAGCGCCAGAGACCAGGGTTCGATCCTGACCACGGGTGCTGTCTATACGGAGTTTGTACGTTCTCCCTGTGACCATGTAGATTTTCTCCAGGTGCCCCAGTTTCCCCCCACACTCCAAAGGCACACTGGTTTGTAGGTTAATTGATTTTGATAAAGATTGTAAATTGTCCCTGGCATGTAAGATAGTGCTAGTGTATCGGATGCTCGCTGGTCGGCACGGACTCGGTGGGCCGAAGGGCCTGTGTCTGCGCTGTATCTCTGAGAGTCTAAAATAAATCTTTTAAATGTAATTAAACATTATTAAGTTGGTATTTTCCTTTTTGTTTGGCTTAGGTTCCCCTATTTGAAGATGTACCTTTTTGTTTAGCAATAGGTGTCACGGTGGCGCAGCGGTAGAGTTACTGTCTTGCAGCACCTGAGACCCAGGTTGGACCCTGGCCACCGGTGCTGTCTGTGCAGTGTTTGTACGTTCTCCCCGTGACCTGCGTGGGTTTTCTCCAGGTGCTTGGGGTTTCCTCCCACACTTCAAAAACACACTGGTTTGTAGGTTGAGGAGATGTAGGGAGGAGGAGAACTTCTTCAAAGCGAGTCTGAAGAAGGATCTCGACCCGAAACGTCGCCTATCTCCTTCGCTCCTTAGATGCTGCTGCACCCACTGAGTTTCTCCAGCTTTTTGTGTAACCCTGGTTTGTAGGTTAACTGGCTAGGTATACATGTAAATTGTCCCTAGTGTGTGTAGGATAGTGTTAGTGTGCGGGGATCGCTGGTTGGCGCGGACTTGGTGCGATAAAGGGCCTGTTTCCGCGCTGTATCTCCAAACTAAACTAAAACATATAAATCACCTCTACCCTCAATCTGAACGTCACCTATTCCTTGTTTTCCACAGATGCTGCCTGACCCACTGAGTTACTCCCGCTTTTTGTGTCTATCCTCCAGTCTCTTTTGGTTGATATATAGACTGTGACTGAGATGGCATTTCTACACTAGTTAGAATTTGCGTCAAAAAATATCATTAACTTTGAGATAAAGATTCAGTAGTGAGGGGCATACAGTATTCATATCAAGAGGACTGGAATACAAAAACAGGGATGTAATGCTGAGGCTCTAAGGTGCTGGTCAGGCTGCATTTGGAATATTGTGAGCAAATTTGGGCCCCATATCTGAGGAAGGATGTGCTGGCCCTGGAGAGAGTCCAGAGGAGGTTTACAAGAACGATCCCAGGAATGAGTAGGTCAGCATATGATGAGCGTTTGACGGCACTGGGCCTGTACTCGCTGGAGTTTAGAAGGTTGAGGGGGGACCTCATTGAAACTTACAGGGTAATGAAAGGCTTAAATAGAGTGGTTGTGGAGAGGATGTTTCCACTGTTGGGAGAGTCTAGGACTAGAGGTCACAGCCTCAGAATTAAAGGGTGCTCTTTTCGAAAGGTGGTAAGGAGGAACTTCTTTAGTCAGAGGGTGGTGAATCTGTGGAATTCATTGCCGCAGAGGGCTGTGGAGGCCAAGTCAGTGGATCTTTTTAAGGCAGAGATAGACAAATTCTTGATTAAAATGGGTGTCAAGGGTTACGGGGAGAAGGCAGGAAAATGGGATTAGGAGGCAGAGATCGGCCACGATTGAATGGCGGAGTGGACTCGATGGGCCGAATGGCCTAACTCTACACCTATATCTTGTGAACTTGTGTGAAATGACTAGATTATGTTTGTCTGTTACCTTCAAGGACAAGGAGTACTAAGTGGAGATTGGGACTTTCTGCCCGGTGTGAGATATGTTTACAATGAGATGGTGTGAACATTCAGCACAATCGAATGACGGAGTAGACTGGATGGGCCGAATGGCCTAATTCTACTCCTACAACTTGTGAGCTTGCGTGTATCAGTCATTTCAGTTCAGTTGGGTGGCAGTGACGTTTTTGATGCAGGCTGATTTTAGCCGCAGAGTCCCAGTAAAATTTATTGAGCAGTTGTCCTTGGTTCTGTGCGTCATTGTGTGTTTAATCCACAGTACCTTCTGTCGGAACTTTTCCATTATCAAAAAGAAATGACACAAGAGGATCGAACTTCTGAGCTTTCAGCTGCCTGTAATTACCTCTGTTAATAAAAAACGGTTTCATTTGTAGAGTTATAGAGCTGTAGGCAGTGGCTGAGAATTGATAGAGTTAGTCTGATGGAAACTACTGACTCCTTGAACAGGACAGTCTGTGAACGTTATAACTTCATAATTGATAGGAGCAGAATTAGGCCATTTGGTCCATCAAGTCTACTCTGCCATTCAATCATGGCTGATCTATCTCCCCCTTCTAACCTCATTCTCCTGCCTTCTCCCCATATCCCCCGACACTCATACTAATCAAGAATCTGTCAATCTCTGCCTTAAAAATATCCATTGACTCCACAGCCTTCTGTGGCAATGAATTCCTCAGATTCACCGCCCTCTGACCAAATAAATTCTTCTCCAGAGATGCTGCCTGACCCACTTAGTTACTCCACCACTTTGTATCTTTTTTGCATGAACTGGCATCTGCAGTTCCTTTTTATCAACATATCAAGATGTTTTAATCATTGGATTGATGAAAGAATGAATGTGGCCCCTGTGAGAATATTTATGTGTTAACACTAAGAACCAGTTTGCACACTGTCTTATTTCCACAGTAATTAATCTTTAGTCTTTAATCACTTGTGTGGCGCAGAGGTAGAGTCGCTGCCTTACAGCGCTTGCAACGCCGGAGACCCGGGTTCGATCCCAGCTATGGGCACTGTCTGTACGGAGTTTGCACGTTCTCCCCATGACCTGGGTGGGTTTGCTCCAAGATCTTCGGTTTCCTCCCACATCCCAAAGACGTCCAGGTTTGTAGGTTAATTGGCTTCAGTATAAATGTAAATTGTCCCTAGTGTGTGTAGCATAGTGTTAATGTGCGGGGATCGCTGGTCGGCACGGACCCGGTGGGCCGAAGGGCCTGTTTCCGCGTTGTATCTCCGAAACCAAAACTAAAATGAATAATTTGAAACAATAGTTTTGATTTCTCACAGTGGTACATTCTTATTAAATATCCGATCGCCTCTGACTGCTCAGTGCAGTTAGCTGGAGTGCCGAACATTTACAGTGAATTCCTGCATCTAAATCACATTGGACCACAGGGACTCTGTCTCCACCTGAAAGCTGCCTATAAGGGCACTTAATTGTTTTCAACTTAAATCTCAGAACGTATTATAGGACAATCAATAAGGTAGTTCTTAATTGGCAGTATCCCTGGGAAAAAAATGATGAAGATAGTTTATATGGGCTGCAGGAAAGTCCTTGAGGTGCATGAAAGGTTACATTTTAGCCTGATGATAGTTTAGATTAGTTTAGTGATACAGTGTGGAAACAGGCCCTTCGGCCCACCGAGCCCGCTCCGACCTGCGTTCCCCGTGCCCTTACACTATCCAACACACACCAGGGACAATTTACATTTATACCAAGCCAATTAACCTACAAAACTGTGTGCCTTTGGAGTGTGGGAGGAAACCGAAGATCTCAGAGAAAACCCACGCAGGTCAAAGTGAGAACGTACAAACTCCTTAAAGACAGCAGCCCTGGTCAGGGCCGACGGCGCTGTAAGGCAGCAACTCTACCACTGTGCCACCGTGCCGGCTGCAGATGCTGTTTTATTCTGCATCTAATCTGGCTTGTTTATGATCTTGAGATGAATGATGCTGAAGACTGATTGTGTAGGAAATAAAGTTATTTATATGTATATGCTTCTAATTAAAAATATTTTTTTTGTTTTTAAGTTGTTCAGCCAGAGCTGAACACACCTCTCAGCATCCACATACAATGGTGTCTGTCTTGTTGCTTCTTGTGCGTGGCGGTGGAAAGATCGGTGGAAACAGGACCGCGACGTGAACGCTCTTTCCTTGGCCCCATGAGTTATGATCAAGGAACTTTGTTCATCAATTTTCTATTCCTTTGCACGCATTTCCTGACGTGTCAGTTCGAGGCAGCACCATTGTCGCCATGGTTTCGACCATTAAGAAGGCTCTTTTTTCTTCAATTAATTTAGAACACGATTAATTCTGAATTAAAGCCCTCTGGGGCTGTGAGACTATTATGGATTCCCACAGAAGCACCTGGATTGCTGGAGGATATTACATTTTAAAATGAGATATAAAATGTGCATGAGTCTCAGTCCAAAACTATATTTTGAACCCCCCTGTTAATTTGCCCAGGGTGACAGTCAATGTCAGTAGCCAGACCACAGAGGACAATAAGGGATGAGCTTTCATATTGCTCAGCTTCCACACTCACACACACACACACACACACATATATATATATATATAATAAGCATCCTTAGGCATCAGTCCACAGTGAAAATAAAAAGCCCTCGAGATCCTTCTTCCCTGGGAAAGACACTGTAATATGGTTTAGGGACACGCAGCGGAAACAGTCCCTTCGGCCCATCGAGTCAAGATTCAGGAGTCAATGTTTTATTGGCCCATGCCCCAGATAGAATAATGAAATTCTTACTTGCAGCAGCACAACAGAATATGTCAACAGTCCACGCCAACCAGCGATCCTCCTCATACACTAACACTATCCTACAAGCATTAGGGACAATTTACAATGTTTAACCATAGCCAATGAACCTACAGACCTTGTGTTGCGTGCTATCCAGTCAGTGGGAGGACAATACATGATTGTAATCGAGCCATTTACAGTGTACAGAGTTTAGAGACACAGCGCGGAATCAGGCCTTCGGCCCGAACAGCAACCTCCGCACATTAACACTATCCTACACACAGCTGGGACAATTTTTTCTTCATACCAAGCTAATTAGCCTACAAACCTGTTTGGCTTTGGAGTGTGGGAGGAAACCAGAGCTCCCGGAGAAAACCCACGCAGGTCACGGGGAGAACGTACAAACTCCGTACAGTCAGCACCCGTAGTCAGGATCGAACCCGGGTCTCTGGCGCTGTGAGGCAGCAACTCCACCATGGTGCCACCGTGCTGCCCTCAAGCCTTGGCCTCTTATGGGGGGAGTTTTGGGTTAATGATACAATACGATAGCATTTATCCCAGGGGGTAAATTGATCTGCCAACAGTCATAAAACACAAGATACATGAAACATGCAATTAAAGTGATGATTGGAAAGGATTGGGGATGTGCAAAGATTGGGGGGGGGGGGGATGGGGGGCGGGGGGGGGGGAGGGGGGAGCCAGTTGTCCAGTTTGATAGCCACAGGGAAGAAGGATCTCCTGTGACGTCTGTGCTGCATCTTGGTGGAACCAGTCTGTTGCTGAAGCTGCTCCTCAGGTTGACCAGTGTGTCATCACATGTCCTAGCACATGTTAATACATCTTAACACATGTCTCGCATCAGAACCTACTGTGGCATTGCCTCCCATTCGGCAAGATCAACAGAAATGTGAAAAGACACACCTCCAGATTGTTTACATTTTTCTCATTTCCTGCTTTCCCTCTGTCTCCTACGCTGGATAGAGTGGATGTGGAGAGGATGAGGGGATGTTCCCATTAGTGGGAAAGTCTAGGTCTCGAGGTCATAACCTCAGTTAAATTAAAGGATGTTTAAAGGAGGAGATGAGGTGGAATTTCTCTAGTCACAGGGTGGTGAATCTGTGGAATACTTTGCCACAGAAGGCTGTAGAGGCCAAGTCGGTGGATATTTTTAAGGCAGAGATAGATAGATTCTTGATCAGTACGGGTGTCAGGGGATCTGGGGAGAAGGCAGGAGAATGGGGTTAGGAGGGAGAGGTAGACCAGCCATGATTGAACGGTGGAGTAGACTCAGCAGCTATTTTTCCCATCATAACCATATAACACCATATAACAATTACAGCACGGAAACAGGCCCTCTCGGCCTTTCCAGTCCGTGCCGACCATTTATTTTCCCCTAGTCCCATCTACCTGCACTCAGACCATACCCCTCCATTCCCTTCTCATCCATATATCTATCCACTTTACTTTTAAATGTTAAAATCGATCCTGCCTCCACCACTTCTGCTGGAAGATCATTCCACACAGCCACCACTCTCTGAGTAAAGAAGTTCCCCCTCATGTTACCCCTAAACTTCTGTCCCTTAATTCTCATGTCATGCCCTCTTGTTTGAATCTTCCCTACCCTCAATGGGAAAAGCTTATCCACGTCAACTCTGTCTATCCCTTTCATCATTTTAAAGACCTCAATCAAGTCCCCCCTTAACCTTCTGCACTCCAAAGAATAAAGACCTAACTTGTTCAACCTTTCTCTGTAACTTAGTTGCTGGAACCCAGGCAACATTCTAGTAAATGTCCTCTGTACTCTCTCTATTTTGTTGACATCCTTCCTACAATTAGACGACCAAAATTGTACACCATACTCCAGAATTGGTCTTAACAATGCTTTGTACAATTTTAACATTACTTCCCTACTCCTATATTCAATGCTCTGATTTATAAAGGCCAGCACACCAAAAGCTTTCTTTACCACCCTATCTACATGCGATTCCACCTTCAGGGAACTATGCACAGTTATTCCTAGATCCCTCTGTTCCACAGCATTCCTCAATTCCCTACCATTTACAATGTACGTCCAATTTTGATTTGTCCTGCCAAGATGTAGCACTTCACACTTATCAGCATCAAACTCCATCTGCCATCTTTCAGCACACTCTTCCAAGTGGCCCAAATCTCTCTGTAGACTTTCAAAATCTACTTCATTATCCACAACACCACCTATCTTAGTATCATCTGCATACTTACTTATCCAATGTTCGACCCCATCATCCAGATCATTGATGTACATGACAAACAACAGTGGACCCAACACAGATCCCAGAGGCACCCCACTGGTCACCGGCTTCCAACCTGACAAACAGCCATCCACCATTACTCTCTGGCATCTCCCATTCAGCCACTGTTGAATCCATCTTGCTACTCCGCCATTAACACCCACAGATTGAACCTTCTTAACCAACCTTCCATGGGGAACCTTGTCAAAGGCCTTACTGAAATCCATATAGACAACATCCACTGCTTTACCCTCATCAATTTCCCTAGTAACATCTTCAAAAAATTCAAGAAGGTTTGTCAAACATGACCTTCCAGGCACAAATCCATGTTGACTGTTCCTGATCAGACCATGTTTATCCAGATGCTTATATATATTATCTCTAAGTATCCTTTCCATTAATTTGCCCACCACTGACATCAAACTAACAGGTCTATAATTGCTAGGTTTATTCTTTGAACACTTTTTATACATGGAACATTATGTCTACTCTGCCATGGCTGAAGCCTCCTAACCCCATTCTCCTGCCTTCTCCCCATTACCCTTGACACCCGCACTAATCAAGAATCTATCTATCTCTGCCTTAAAAATACCCAATGACTTGGCCCTTCATGTGATGAAGGATCTTGTCCCGAAACGTCACCTATTCCTTTTCTCCAGAGATGCTGCTTGACCCGCTGAGTTACTCCAGAAACTTGTGTCTATCTTCTGCAGTGTTCGTTTGTTCTCTGAATGTTCCAGCTACAATGCTGGCAAGTTAAATGATCACAGCATCTCATTTCAATGCATCTCCCTCCAGGCAGACAGTACGAATCTCCATTTAGTACTCATTGCCCTTGAAGGTAAAAACCAAACACAAATCTAGTCATTTAATTCATTTGTAATAGAATAAATACTCTGGTGCATTCTGCTCTGTCAACGGACACTCCCAAATAAATAATGTTATTTCCTACACAATCAGTCTTCAGCATCATTCATTTCAAGATCATAAACAAGATACTTTAAATGCAGAATCAATCTGCATCTGCAGCGCGGCATGGTGGCGCAGCGGTAGAGCTGCTGCCTCACAGCGCCAGAGACCCGGCTTTGATCCTGACTACGGGTGCTGTCTGTACGGAGTTTGCACGTTCTCCCCGTGACCTGCGTGGGTTTTCTCTGAGATCTTCCATTTCCTCCCACACTGCAAAGACGTACATTTATGTTACGTGGCTTGGTATAAATGTAAATGGCCCCTGGTGTGTGTGGGATAGCGTTAGTGTGTGGGGATCGCTGGTTGGCGCGGACTCGGTGGGCCAAAGGGCCTGATTTCCATGCTGTATCTCCAAACTGAACTAAAGATACAGTTTTGATGGCTGTGATGGTGGATATGATCGTTAGATTTTTAAGAGTTGTGTGGCCTTTAAAGTTGGCTTATAAAGACCCCCTTCCCAAGACACCATGCACTAAAGAGGGATATGGGGAGCAGGCAGGAACAGGGTACTGATTGTGGATGATCAGCTATGATCACATTAGAACGGAGACAAGGAAACACTTTTTCTCACAGAGAGTGGTGAGTCTGTGGAATTCTCTGCCTCAGAGGGCGGTGGAGGCAGGTTCTCCGGATGCTTTCAAGAGAGAGCTAGATAGGGCTCTTAAAAGTAGCGGAGTCAAGAGCTATGGGGAGAAGACAGGAACGGGGTACTGATTGGGGATGATCAGCCATGATCACATTGATTGGCAGTGCTGGCTCGAAGGGCCGAATGGCCTACTCCTGCACCTATTGTCTATTGCATCAATCCATTGTTCCCTGCCTCTGAAGTCCATCCCATTAAAGTCAACAAAACTGATTATTGCAAGACAGAGAACAAGATGCTGACTCAATTATTTGGCAGGAGCATTCAAGGATGATTTATTCATGTGAGTTGTGCAATGGAACGATGTAGACTCCATCAGTCATACGACCAGTGCACTTAAAGCTCTTTCAGCTTGTAGTTAAACACCGCACACTGTAATGTGTAGGAAGGAACTTCAGATGCTGGTTCACACCAAAGATGAAAGCAAAAAGCTGGAGTAACTCAGTGGGACAGGTGGCATCTCTGGGGAGAAGGAGTGGGTGACGTTTCGGGTGGAGACCCTTCTTCAGGCTAAGAGTCAGGGGAGAGGGGAATGAGATATGGAAGGGTGCAAAGAGCATGGAAGGTGTGTGAAATGAACAGATCAAAGCAGATGATGCTCGTGGAAGTGTGGAAGGTGACAACGAGGCATACAGACAGAAAAAATAAGCATGAGGAAAGTGAAACTAGTCGGAGAACCAGGGTGGGGGAGGGACCAAGAGAGGGGGAGGCTTCAACTAACCCTTGCTATCCCTCTAACCACAGACTGTAATATTGGAGGTGACCAAGCACTATTACTGGGGGTTATCTAGGGGAGAAAAATAACTACATGCAGAGACCCCCTTGTTGTTTTATAGAAAGAAACATTCCACATCACAGTCACAGTCACAGTTATACAGTGTGGAAACAAACCCTTCGGCCCATCCTGCCCACTCCGGCCAACACGACCAATCTGCACTAGTCCCATCTGCCTTTGTTTGGCCCATATTCCTCTAAATGAGTCCTATCCAATGTATGTGTCTAAATGTTTCTTCAACATTGCACGAGTCCCAGCCTCAACTACCTCCTCCGGCAGCTCGTTCCACACACACACCACCCCTTGTGTGAAAAGGTTACCCCTCAGTTTTTTATAATTGCATTTTTCCACCCTCACCTGGTACAAAACAAGGTTGTGTGAAGCAGTCATTGACTGAATCTGAAGAAGAGTTGGCACGGTGGTGCAGCGGTAGAGTTGCTGCCTCACAGCGCCAGGGACCCGGGTTCAATCCCGACTACAGGTGTTTTCTGGACGGAGTTTGTACGTTCTCCTGTGACAGAGCGGGGTTTCCCCGGGTGCTCCGGTTTCCTCCCACACTCCAACGACCCATGGGTTTGTAGGTTAATTGCCTTTGGTTGTAAAATTGTAAATTGTCCCTGATGTGTGTCGGACAGTGTTAATGTGCGGGGATCACTGGTCGGTGCAGACTCGGTGGGCCTGTTTCCGCTCTGAACGTTAAACCCTACAGTTACAGTGTACAGTTCAGTTTATTTTCATGCGTACCGAGGTACAGTGAAAAGCTTTTGTTGCTTTTGTCAGCAGAAAGACAATACAAGATTACAATCGAGCCATTTACAGTGCATCAATACATGACGAGGGAATAGCATTTAATTCAAGGTAAAGCCAGCAAAGTCTGATCAAGGATAGTCCGAGGGTCACCAGAGTGGACACTAAACGAGTCCTGATCTGAAACATCACCTGTCCGTTCCCTCCCCAGATGCTGTCTCAATAGACAATAGACAATAGACAATAGGTGCAGGAGTAGACCATTCGGCCCTTCGAGCCAGCACCGCCATTCAATGTGATCATGGCTGATCATCCACAATCAGTACCCCGTTCCTGCATTCTCCCCACTGGCTTCCTCCAGCACTTTGTGTTTTGCTCACCAATTTAAACTTTCCGAACGAGTTGTACAGCACTGAATTTAATTATTGACAAATTATTTTTAAACACAAATTCAATCTCACTTTAATGCTTTTCTGTATGCTGAAGAGATTTTCTTCTTAAATGCCAATATGAGTAATCCAGACAGTTGATTAGTTATCTTATTTGAATTTCCAAACTTGTATTGAATGTGTTTGGTTTAATTTATCAGCAACATATTTTTGCATGTCAGTTATTTAACTAGTCACAGTTTAAAAAAAAATCCAATTAATTTTATCTGCTGGAAAAAATGGTGATCCTTCTGAGTACCTGTGTGAAGTAGGGTCCTGACCCATTCCTTCTCTCCAGAGACGCTGCTGAGTTACTCCAGTATTTTCTATCTATCTTCGGTTTAAACCAGCATCTGCAGTTCGCCAGTTTGGCTCCATTTTCAAGTCCTGGTTGTTGCCTCCGTGGATTGTCACCTTGTCGTGGTGGAGAAGCTTGTGTGGAGCTGAGATCCTGAGAGCGATGCCGTCTGGAGCGATGCTCCTGGTAGGGCCACCCATGGCGGTAAGGTCGAGGGGGAGGACTCTGACAAAGAGCAATCCGACCAAGACCTCAACTGTGGAACAGGCGGAGGACGATGGCTGACCTTAGTGGAGCGTCACAACGGCTGGGAAGGCGGATGAAGGCTGCAGCAGAAAAGGGTCTCCGGTCGTCTTGGACTCCATGCCACTGGATCCTGACCCAGATCTGTCAAGGACCGTGGGGTAGCTGTCTGTGCACCAGTCTCCCCACGTTAAACAAAGTCACGCACAGGCATCCTCCATATAGTGGATAGCACCCTGGAGACACACTTGGTCAGCCATGACCGAAGAGGGCCGAAGTAAGTGTTGTAAGTACCGGGATCTTGATCTGACCATGAAGGTCTGTTGTGTGGAATATCAGTTCAACAAAACAGAATGAGTGTTGGTATCTGAACCTCAGTCAGCGAGGAAATGATTGATGATAAAACACAACTTTGCAATCGTGCTTAGAACATTGTATTTCCAATTCTCAGAGATGAGCATCCATTAGTATTTACAATACCATGGAGATCGAATATATATGGAAGATAGTGAGAGGCTCTTCCCATTAGTGAAAGAGCAAGTGTCTTGGTTTAAACGTTTTTAACTCTTGAACTAAATTATATGACCTTATCATGTATCTGTACATTGCGGACGGCTCGATTGTAATCATGTATTGTCTTTTCGCTAAAGGGCCTGTCCCACTGTATGAGGTAATTCAAGAGTCACCGATTCGAACTCGGAGAATGCCCGTAGCGGGTCCGTAGGAGTTCGTGGATGTCTCGTAGCGGCTCATACGAGTAACGGTAGGTACTCGGGAAATCCGGTAAACTCGTGCCATTTTTTCAACTGTGAAAAATGTCCACGAGTAAAAAATTACTCGTGATGAAAAAAATTGTTACTTTTTACTCATACGAGCCGCTACGAGACATTCTTGAACTCCTACGGACCCGCTACGGGCATTCTCCGAGTTCGAATCAGGGTAACACTCAGGAGAACTCTTGAATTACCTCGTACAGTGGGACAGGCCCTTAACTGGTTAGCACGCAACAGAAGCTTTTCACTGTACCTCAGTACACGTGACAATAAACTAAACTGAAATTAAAGCTGAAACTGAACCTTGGCCAAATGATACAAAGGGGAATAAGGGTCAGCACGGTGACGCAGCGGTAAAGTTGCTGCCTTACAGCGTCAGAGACCCGAGTTCGATCCTGACTACGGCCCTTCGGCCCATAGAGTCCGGAGCCGACCAGCGATCCCTGCACACTATCACTCTCCTACACACACCAGGGACAATTTACAAATTTACCAAAGCCAATTGGCCTACACACCTGCACGTCTCTGTAGTGTTGGAGGCAACCAGATATGATGGCGCTGGTCACGGGGAGAACGTAAAACTCCGTACAGACAGCACGCGTGGTCGGGATCGAACCCGGGTCTCTGGCGCAGTAACGGAGTAACTCTACCCCTGCGCCACCGTGCCGCCCAGAAAGGGGCCGATATAAACTCAATGGGCCAAATGGCCCTCCAAATATACCATAGCAATTCTATCTTTCTATATTGTACAATACGGCATGATTGAATAGGCCCAGTTCTCAAAGGTATTTACTGTTGAACTGTTCTCTAATGGCCCACTGGAGAAGGAGAGGAAGATAAGATCTAGACTTTCCATCTTCTGAGATTTGACCAGCCTTGTGTCAGGAATGAAAAATGGGGAAAGAGGCAATTTTGCCCAAGGGGCCACGTTTGGCCCTTGTGGGAGAGTTCTTGCCTGTCCCATTTACCCTACTATCATGCCAAGTCATATTTATTGTTGTGTGCACATGTACAGTAAGGCACTGATACAATGGAAATATTCCTTTGCAGTAGCAACACAGGCTCCTGGACCCAGACAAACGCACACAGAATGTACACTGAGTCAAACATGGCACACATCTTCTGAAAGACAGCAGGAAGAAAACAAAATAAGCCATTGCCAGGATTAAAGCTTTAAGATTTAATGGCTTGGGTAGAGTGGACGTGGAGAGGACGTTTCCACTAGTGGGAGAGTCTAGGCCCAGCGATCACAGCCTCAGAATTAAAGCACGTTCGTTTAGGAAGGAGATGAGGGGAAATGTCTTTAGTCAGGGGGTGGTGAATCTGTGGAACGCTTTGCCGTAGAAGGCTGTGGAGGCCAAGTCAGTGGATATTTTTCAAGGCAAAGATAGATAGGTTCTTGATTGGTACAGCTGTCAGGGATTATGGGGAGAAGGCAGGAGAATGGAGAGACATATCAGCCGTGATTGAATGGTGGAGTAGACTTGATGGGCCGAATGGCCTAATTCTACTCCGAGAACCTATGAACTGATGAAGTGCGGGTCATGGAGGGGTATGGATCATGTACAGGCAGGTGAGATCGGGCATCATGTTGGGCACAAACATTGTGGGCCGAAGGGCCTCCTCCAGTTCCTGCTGCAATATTCTGTTGACTATCGTGTCGACCAGCGATCCCGAGCACCAACACCATCCTACACATTCCCTTTTTAGTTCTATAATCAGTCCCCTGATGTTTGTATTGTATATTAATAATGTTAGAGTAACAAAGAGAAACTTTAGGCTTCGGAGATGCTGCGCGGAAACAGGCCCATTTGACCCACAGAGTTTGCGCTACCCTACACACATTAGGCACCATTTACCATTTCACCAAAACCAATTAACCTACAGACCGGTACGTCTTTGGAAATGTGGGAGGAAACCAGAGCGCCCGGAGAAAACCCACGCGGTCATGGGGAGAACGTACAAACTCCGTACGGACAGCACCCGTAGTCGGGATCGACGGCGGAGGGTTCAAAGGGTGAACAAAGAGCAAGATGACTGAACTTTTTTGCAGTGGGAAGCGTTGATTCCGTTGTGGTGGATGTTTATGTTAAACGCTATCGTGCGTTGTGTTATTTTTATTCGTATGACTCTATGGCATCTCAGATCTCACTCTACCAATTGGTGCACGTGACAAGAAATGTGAACTTGAACTTGAACGTGATCAAACCCAGGGTCTCCAGCGCTGTGAGGCAGCAACTCAACTGCTGTGCCACCGTGCTGCCCCAAGGGCTAAGGGTCCTGTGCGACACTGTTCTATGTTCTAATGTCTTATCCATTTCTTGAGGCAGTAGGGTTGAAACTTCCTGCATACCCTGAGATGAAATAAGAAAAATCTTTCTTCGGGACCTAACGGAGACGTTTGGGTTAATGTTTCGTAAATGAGAAGCCAGCACAGGACGTGCGATTTCAGGCCAAACACTGCTGCTCACCTTTTGAATCCGAATCTGGCTGTCTGCCGCTCATTTCATTCCTAAACTCAATCTCATTTTCTGCTCTTACATAAACATGAGCTACCTGTGTTGGGAATAAATACTTTGGCCATTCACAGCAAACGTCCGCTGACTAACCAATGATAACATCTCATAGAATTAGTTTAAGAAGGAACTGCAGATGCTGGAAAATCGAAGGTAGACAAAATGCTGGAGAAACTCAGCCGGTGAGAATTAGTTTAGTTTAGTTTATTGTCACGTGCCCCAGGTAGAGCAAAAAGTGTTTGTTGCACGCTAACCTGTCTTTAAACGCTACAACTTCAAATAAGCTCTGATCTACATCAGCTATTATGTTTAATATTGCACTATTATTGTTTGTTATTTGATGTGTACATTTGTGTGTGCGCGTAGTTACTCCAGCATTTTGTGTCTATCTTTGGTTTAAACCAGCATCTGTATTTCCTACATACACAATATGTAAGTGTAAGCATGTGTGTGAGTGTGTGAGCGTGTGCATGTGTGTGAGTATGTGTGAGCGCGTGTGTGTAAGCGCGAGTATGAACGTGTGTGAGAGCGTGTGTGTGTGTGTGTGTGAGTATGTGTGTGAGTGTGAGCGTGTGCCTGTGTGTGTGTGTGTGAGTGTGTGTGTGTGTGCGTGTGTGCATGTGTGTGAGTATGTGTGAGCGGGTGTGTTTAAGTGCGAGTGTGAGCGTGTGTGTGAGGTGTGTGTGTGTGTGAGTATGTGTGTGTGTGCGTGTGTGTGAGCGTGTGTGTGTGAGCGTGTGCCTGTGTGAGCGTGTGCGTGTGTGTGTGACCGTGTGCGTGTGTGTGAGCACGTGTGTGAGTGTGTGTGTGTGTGTGTGTGTGTGTACATACATATGTATACATGAGTATGCATATATATACAGTGCACACACAGAATTTTTTTTTCGTGTTTATTATATAATAGTATATCTATATATTGTGTATGAAGGAAGTGCAGTTTACAGTGTACTGTGTTTACATATTGTGTTGTGCCGCTGTGAGTAAGAATGTCATTGTTCTATCTGGGACACACGACAATGAAACACTCTTGACTTTGGCCGACAATTTAGGCCGGTCTTTGTGAAGAGAATCTCGTGGACACTTGCCAGTATTTGTACTCAGCTGAGCTTGGAGTAAAAGGATTATCTTTTCTGCCTTCCCAGTATGCCTATATAACAACTGTGATTACGTTTCAAAAATAATTGATTCATTGTGACGTCTGCTTGGACATTGTTGTATAGAATGACATTATTTTGTTGTAATTTTTGACAGGGGGTTTAATACGATCATTCAAACATTATAATTCAAATGGCGAGGACTGTTTCGTGGATACCAAGGTTGCTATCCAGGTTTGAAGGAACATAAAGGCAAAAGAAAAGGAATTAAGGACTAAAAATAGTGAGACTGGAAGCAGATTCACTGATAACGTCAACAACCAGAGAACATCTTTTTTTGACTTTGAACGGTGACTTGGAAAGAGAAGTTAGTGGGATAATGCTGGAGTGACTCGGAGCATCAGGCAGGATCCATGGATATATTACGGTAGTGACAAGCAGCCAGCTATCCAGAGTTGCTGCCTTACAGCACCAGTGACCCGGGTTTGATCCTGACTGCAGGTGCTGTCTGTACGGAGTTTGCACGTCCTCCCCGTGGGTTTTGACCGAGATCCTCGATTTCCTCCCACACTCCAAAGACCTAGAGGTTTGTTGGTTAATTGGCTTGGTGTACGTGTAAATTGTCCCTAGTGTGGGGAGGGTAGTGTTAGTGTTAGTGTTGGTCGACACGGACTCGGTAGACAATAGACAATAGGTGCAGGAGTAGGCCATTCGACCCTTCAAGCCAGCACCGCCATTCAATGTGATCATGGCTGATCATCCCTAATCAGCACCCCATTCCTGCCTTCTCCCCATATCCCCTGACTCCGCTATCTTTAAGAGCCCTATCTAGCTCTCTCTTGAAGGGTCTGTTTCCGCGCTGTATATTATTTGGTACCCAGTTCTTAAAGGAACAGTTACATTATATACATTACATTGGGGAACATGGGTAGGTGATGTTTTGTTTCGAGTCCCTGCGTCATAAGTGATAGGAGCAGAATTAGGCCATTCGGCCCATCAAGCCTATGCCACCATTCAATAATGGCTGGTTTATCTTTCCCTTTCAACTCCATTCTCTTGTCCTCCTCATAACCCCGTACTAATCAAGAATCTATCTATCTCGGCCTTAAAACCCAATAACGAATTCCACGGATTCACCGCCCTCTGACTAAAGAGATTACTTCGGACGGATGAGACAATTCACTTAATTGCTTTAATTCAAGTTTCATTAATGTTTACATCACTGAGTTTTTATTTTTGCTATAAATGATGTGGTTTTAACATAATTCCATTTCATTTCAAATCGGCTATGCGAAAAATCCTGAATGTAGCAGATGTCATGATGGGGTTCTGTAGTTTACCTGGGTATAAAGAGCTCTTTCCTTGACAAGAGTCACTTTCTGCATTGGTTTAATGGTCGTGTCAGGTTGCATTAGTTTTTTAGGGCTGTGAAGCAATTTACTGCCTCCCCAACTCACCAAACATTCAGCAAATCTTGCTAATGGTCCTGCAATTATCCTCTCATAGCAGCGCTGAGTGAATGGAAAGACTTTCGAGGTGGTTATCAAATATTCATTCCCTTCCCACCTGCCCAATTACAGTAGTTGAAGCTTTTAAGAGTCATACAGGAACTCCCTGGGGCAAGTCGCTGCTCATTCTTGAGGGAACTCTACACATGCAGTTGTGTGCGTCTGCGCTCGATATGTGGCAAGAAGCACAAGGGGATGGACTTCCAATCCTGCTTTGTGTCTTCCAATTGCTGCTGTCATTGACGCAAATGAAAGAAGACCAGCTTATAGTCTGAAGAAGGGTCTCGACCCGAAACGTCGCCTATCTCCTTCGCTCCTTAGATGCAGCTGCACCCGCTGAGTTTCTCCAGCTTTTTGTGTAACCCCTAGCTTATTGTTAGTTTGGTTTAGTTCAGAGATGCAGCGCGGAAATAGGCCGTTTGGCCCATCGAGTCTGCACCGGCCCGCGATCCCCGCACATTAACACTATCCTACACGCACTAGGGACAATTTTAACATTTATACCAAGGTAATTAACCTACAAACCTGTATTTATTTGGAGTGTGGGAGGAAACCGAAGATCTCGGAGAAAACCCGTGCGGGTCAAGGGGAGAACGTGCAAACTCCGTACAGACAGCGCCCGTAGTCAGGTCTCCGGTGCTGCAAGCGCTGTAAGAGCATTGTAAATTGTAAAATGAAAATTGTCACTAGTGTGTGTAGGATAGTGTTAATGTGTGGGGATCGCTGGTCGGTGGGGACTCGGTGGGCCGAAGGGCCTGTTTCCGCGCTGTATCTCTAAACTAAACTCAACTAAACTAAAATATGGAATCTCCTGCTGCATGTTTCAGTGGACGATCATCTCTGAGTCTCTGCACCTGGTTGGGTGGAGGTATTATATCCCTTCACTCCATCGCCCTGTTCTTTATCTTCGTTCAAACAACCTTGAAGCCAACAATGCACCTGGTTTCCTTGCGTTGTATTTCTATTTTGAAATATCAAATTCTATTAACAGCTGGTTTGTGCTTCCCGTGGCTGACAGAGTTGTATTTCAAGGGGCCTGTCCCACTTGGTGATTTTTTTCGGCGACTGTCGGCATCATTGACTGACGTATCAGGTCACCGAAAAAGTCGCGGCATGATGCGTCGTGATGACGTATTGACGCGCGGTATTTCCTCAAGTGTCGCAACATTTTTTTGTCGCTGCTGGATTTTGAAATGTTCAAAATGTTTCGACGACCCTGATACACCAGTCAATGATGCCACCAGTCGTAGAAAAAAATTGCCGTGTATGACAGGCCCGTAGGCGTGTGTACTGATGAGTCCTGTCTGTATCCTGCAGACCAACCCTGGCCCCGCACTGAGGCAAGCACGGCTACACCTGATGAGACACCCAAAGGCTAAAGTAAAACAGCAGATGTTAAAAACCTAAAAAATAAAGAGGTACTCAGCAGGACAGGCGACACTTAAGTCGAGTTGACAATAGACACAAAATGCTGGAGTAACTCAGCGGGACAGGCAGCATCTGTGCAGAGAAAGAATGGGTGATGTTTCGGGTCGAGGCCCTTCTTCAGTCTGAAGAAAGGTTTCAACCCAAAACAGCACCCATTCCTTCTCTCCACAGATGCTGCCTGTCCCGCTGAGTTACTCCAGCATTTTGTGTCTATCTTCCATTTAAACCAGCGTCTGCATTTCATTCCTACACGTTATTGTTCCATGTATCTATTAAGGACCTAGATGACCCAAGCAGCATGGTTGTGCAGCGGTAGAGTTGCTGCCTCACGGCGCCAGAGACCCGGGTCTCGACCCGAAACGTCACCCATTCTGTTCTAAACCGAAGATAAACACAATTGGTTGGAGCAACTCAGCGGGACAGGCGGCATCTCTGGAGAGAAGGAATGGGTGACGTTTCGGGTCGAGACCCTTCTTCAGACTGAGAGTCAGGGGAGTGACTCTCTAGAATTTAGGAGATTGAGAGGGGATCTTATAGAAACTTACAAGATTCTTAAGGGGTTGGACAGGCTAGATGTAGGAAGATTGTTCCCGATGTTGGGGAAGTCCAGGACAAGGGGAAATCCTTTAGGACCGAGATGAGAAGGAATTTTTTCACACAGAGAGTGGTGGGTCTCTGGAACTCTCTGCCACAGAGGGTAGTTGAGGCCAGTTAATTGGCTATATTTAAGAGGGAGTTAGATGTGGCCCTTGTGGCTAAGGGGATCAGAGGGTATGGAGAGAAGGCAGGCACGGGATACTGAGTTGGATGATCAGCCATGATCATATTGAATGGCGGTGCAGGCTCGAAGGGCCGAATGGCCTACTCCTGCACCTAATTTCTATGTTTCTATGTTTCTATGACTCTCTGAATCTCCTTCAGAGATAAGGAAGTATAAGGTGTGAGAATGAGACATCAAAGGGGGTGGTAATCAAGTATCTCCAGGAGGAACAGGAACTGATATTTCGCTTGGGCAGCTTACACCCCAGCAGTTTGAATATTAACTTCTAACTTTCGCTTTCCATCCCTCCCCCTTTCCCAGTTCTCAGGCCAGCCTGACTGTCCCTGACTACATGTTACCTTCTCCGATCAGTTCTACATCTTCCTTGATCTCCATCCCCTTTGATGTCTCGTTCTCACACCTTACACTTCCTTATCTCTATGTCTCCCCCTCCCCAGACTCTCAGTTTGAAGAAGGGTCTCGGTGGAGAAGGAACGGGTGCTGATTCGGGTCTGCTTAATCCTGGCTGCCTCTGCACACTAGATCCTGCTCATTGAAGAGAACGTCTCTGATAAAAGAGTAAAGGGTTAGTTAAAGCATCGTGTTTCTTGTTCCAGTTTTCATCAACAAATCTCCTGTCTTTCCTTTGCATTGAACGCTAATGCCTTTGATAAGATATGATCCACCACTAATTGTAGGCCCTTTCAAGATAGACACAAAATGCTGGAGTAACTCAGCGGTCCACGCAGCATCTCTGGAGAGAGGGAATGGATGGCATTTCAGGTCGAGACCCTTCTTCAGACTGAGAGTCAGGGGAGAGGGAGACTAGACATATGAAGAGGTACCGAGAAAAAATGAATAGACGGTACACATAAAGATTAACAACGTCAAGTTAGATAGAGCTCTTAAAGACAGCGGGGTCAAGGGATATGGGGAGTAAGCAGGAACGGGGTACTGATTGGGGATGATCAGCCATGATCACAGTGAATGGCAGTGCTGGCTCGAAGGGCCGAATGGCCTATTCCTGCTCCTATTGTCTATTGAAACAAGCCCTTCAACTCAACATGCCCACACCGGCCCATCTACACTAGTCCCACCTGCCTGCGGTTGGTCCATATCCATCCAAACCTGCCCTATCCATGTACCTGTCTAACTGTTTCTTAAATGTTGGGATAGTCCCAGCCTCAACTACCTCCTCTGGCAGCTCATTCCATGCACCCACCAACCATTGTGTGAAAAAGGTACCCCTCGCATTCCTGTTAAATCTTTTCCCCTCCACCTTGAACCAACGTCCTCTGGTCCCCGATTCACCTACTCTGGGCAAGGGACTCTGTGCGTCCACCCGATCAATTTGTCTCATAAAGATCGGCAGATAAATTTTGCCATGCAATTAAACATTACTCTTAATGAAGAATTGAACTCATTTGTCAACATGTCGACTTTTATTAATGTGCCACGGTGAAGGAATTATTCACCCGGTGCGATGGACTCTGAGGAGAAATGCAATTAGTCAGGTGGTCGATGGCCCTCATTATTGAAGGGAGCATCTATTTTATAGACACAAATAGCTGGAGTAACTCAGCGGGACAGGCAGCATCCCTGGAGAGAAGGAATTGGTGACGTGTTAGGTCGAGACAATGTCCAGCTACACTAGTCCCACTTGCCTGTTCTTGGTCCATATTCCTCCAAACCTGTCCTAAGGAATGCTTAACTAAACAACACTAAACTAAACTAATCCTGGTGTTGGAGATCCAGTTATTCAGTTGGTGTTGAAGTTCCAGGAGTTGGAGATAAGGAAGGATAAGCGAAATATTTCCAACTCAAAATTGTGGGTGACTAGAGACTTAAAGGCCTGTCCCACTTAGGAGATTTTTTAGGCGACTGCAGGCGACTAGTCTGTTGTTGCAGGGTGACACCTGTATGGTCACGAGCAGTCTCTTCAAGTCGCCTAAAGAGTCGTAACTTTTTTCTTGTGGTTTTGAGATGTTCAAAACTTTTTGGCGACTGTGGGCTTGACGTAGCTTGTCTTCTCCTGACGTAGGTACTGTCGCAGGTTGTCGCCTGGTGACACAGGTTGGCGCCGGATGATGACCGGTGAATTCCGTCAGCGACTACCTTCGTGAACCGGTGACTGAATTGTCTTCAGTTGTCGCCGACGTGGTCGTAGCTTGTCGAAACTTCTCACGGGTGGACGCAAGTTGACTTTGGTTGTCGTAGATTGTCACCTGTGCGTCCGTAAGTGGACGTCCTAATGGGTCGCCGATTTGCCGTAGCTGCCGTAGCTTGAAGTTGACTAGGGGTAGGTTGTCGTAGATATTGTCGTAGGGGGGGGTCCATTCGCCAGTTTTTCAGCGAACTACTACGACCGTGACTGTCGCCTAAGTGGGACAGCCCCTCTATATGTTACAAACATGAGATCTTCCCAATATTGCAATGGCTAGTTGCATTACATTCACTGTCTAATCACTGTATTCCAACTGATCTGCACACTCAGACTAAATAGTTTGCAAACCGTTTTTACATCAACATGTCCGAACTTCAAATGTTAATGGAATTCTTGTGTCAAATTCAGGGGAGATGAAATATTAAATCACACTAAATGGATGACTCCAAATGGCACTTGGTGGTTCTCAGTCATGTGATGATCTTTAGTGTGCATGTGGAGACAGTTTAGCTCTTTAAGGGCCTGTCCCACCAGCATGCAACTCTATGCGATGAGCGCGACCTAACGTGGTCGCTTGAGCCGTCCGGCGTCACGGGGCCGGTCCCACTTCGATCGCCGGAGCCGTGCGGAATTGTGCGGAGTTCGTCCCGACATCGCGCGGGGCTCCGAAAAACTGACTATGTTCAAAAATTCTGCGCGGCAACGGCTTGTCGGCTCGCAATCGCCTCAACGCATTACACACCGTCTCGATGTCGTGCCTCCGTGACCCTCTCTGTAGGTGCCTCCGTGACCCTCTATGTGTGTGGCTCCGTGACCCTGAGTGTGTGCCTCTGTGCCCCTCTCTGTCCTGGCGAACTTACCTTAAGACTTCGCTCCAAGTTCGCCTCACTTTGCGCCGCGTTGCGTTACTCACCCGACCTCCGCACGGCCCTCGCTGCCGGTTTGGTCGCGCTTGCCGCATGCAGGCGCATGCTGGTGGGAACGGCCCTGTACAGGGATCACCCGACCTCCGCGCGGCCCCAGCTTCTAGTTTGATCGCGCTCATCGCATGGAGTCGGATGCTGGTGGGACAGGCCCTTTACCTCTGAGAAATACAGGGGAACTGAGTGATACCAACAGAATGGAATACCTCATGGTCACATGTGCCAAGGCAGAGTGAAATTCTTTGCGTGAGTGCCCATTGTATACAATCAGCGCCATGTCAATAGACAATAACAATGCGTGCAGGAGGAGGCCATTCGGCCCTTCGAGCCAGTACTGCTATCCCCTGTGATCATGGCTGATCGGCCCCAATCAGTACCCCGTCCACAGGCACCCTGGGGGATTTCCGGGACGCTGGGCACCGCGGGGGGGGGGGGGGGTTGAATGCATCCTTCAGTGGTGAGTCTGTGGAATTCTCTGCCTCAGAGGGCGGTGGAGGCAGGTTCTCTGGATGCTTTCAAGAGAGAGCTAGATAGGGCTCTTAAAAATAGCGGTGTCAGGGGATATGGGGAGAAGGCTGGAACGGGGTATTGATTGGGGATGATCAGCCATGATCACATTGAATGGCGGGTGCTGGCTCGAAGTTACAAAGAACGCCGGCTCCTCCTTAGTCTCCCCCCCTTCGAGCTTCGAGCTTCGTAACTTCGAGCCAGACAGTGGCCCCACCCCCCTCGCACGCGGACTCCTCCATTGTAAACACCTAAAGTGTATACTCCCCCCACACTACAAAGACGTACAGGTTTGTAGGCAAATTGGCTTCGGTAAAAATTGTAAAATTGTGTAGGATAGTGTTAGTGTGCGGGGATCACTGGTCGGCACGGACTCGGTGGGCCGAAGGGCCTGTTTCCATGCTGTGTCTCTAAACTAAACTAAAATAAATAAAGACATGTTTCCACATTGTGCCTTCACAGGCAGAGGCGTTCTGCATGCAAACACAATGATTGTCTACAAATTCAATTGAGTCCGAATTCACTGTAGGGTTCGTAATTAAAGCAACTCACCGCTCAGCTTTTCTATAGATTTCTCTGCAAGCCTTTGATTCAATGCTCAGAAACCATTGAAGCTATCTGTTCATTTGGCACAGCTCCTCCACAGTCAGAGCCCAGATCTATAGATTTGTCACCTCTCGAGTCCCTTCAACATATCTGTCTCTCCTTTAGTTTACCTTTAAGGGCCTGTCCCACTTGGGCGACCTAATTGGCGAGTTCTGGCGAGTTTGCCCTCGACTCATACTCGCAGCATGGTCTTCGCGAGGTCGTAGGAGGTCTTCGTAACTCTCCTTCATGCTCGAGAGTGGTCTCCGCGTACTCGAGGCCTCAGTTAGGTTGCGGCATTTTTTTCAATATGATAAAAAATGCCCGCGAGTAAAATAAGGTCGCCATGGAAAAATTGATGCTTTTTTTACTCGTAGGATTAGTCGAAGTAGGTGGTAGTAGGTCGGCATGTTAGTCGTAGGTAATCGAGGGTAGTCGAAGGTAGTCGTCGATGGTTGAAGGGAGGTCGAAGGGAGGTCGAAGGAGGTCGTCTTCACTCTCCACTACTCGTTGTCCAATTTTCCCGAAGTTATTCGTAGCTAGTCGAAGCTGGTCTTCAACATAGTCGATGGAGGTCTTCAACATGCCATTTTTTAACGACTCTTCTATACTCGTCAATTAGGTCACCCAAGTGGGACAGCCCCTTTAGTTTAGTTTATTGTCACGTGCACCGAGGTACAGTGAAAAGCTTTTGTTGCGTGCTAACCAGTCAGCGGAAAGACAATACATGATTACAATCGAGCCGGCCACAATGCTACAGATACAGGATAAAGGGAATGACGTTTGATTCATGATAATTTCCAGTAATGTCTGATTAAAGATAGTCTGAGGTAAATAGAAGCTCAGGACCACTCTCTAGTAGTTGATAGGGTGGTTGGGGTTGCCTGATAACAGCTGGGAAGAAACTGTCCCTGAATCTGGAGGTATGTGTTTCACGATGGGAGAGGGTGGAAGAGGGAGTGATGGGGGATTGTGCAGCGTGAATAGAATAGAATAGAATGTCTTTTATTTTCATTCAAACAGCTTGGTTTGAACGAAATTGCATTTTCTACAGTCTTACATTACAAAAACCCCCCAAGACCCACACTTAACACAGTTTACACAAACATCCATCACAGAGAATCTCCAACACCTCCTCACTGTGATGGAAGGCAAAAGTCTTATCTCTTCCCTTTTTTCTTCTCCCGCGGTCCAGCAGTCGAGACAACTGGGGCTCCCGTCAACTGCAGCGTCGAGACAACTGGGGCTCCCGTCGTTAAAGCCCCCGGCGGGCGATGGCAAGTCCCGTGACCGTTTAAGCCGCGCCGGGCGATGTTAGGCCCCGCTCCGTGTCCTTTAAACCCCACGATTCCAGCGGGAGAAGTTGGCATTGCGGGAGCTCCCAAAAGCGGTCTCCCACCAGGGGCCTGCGAGCTCCCGATGTTCCCGTCCACCGGGCCTGTGGCCGGAGCCTCCGAAACTCAGAAGTCGGGTCGCAGCCGCCCGCCATCACAGCCCTTCCCGTTCCGAAGTCGGCCAGCTCCGTGATGTCAGGTCCGCAGGCTCCGCGACTGGAGTCCCCAGGTTGGCTCCACGATGAGAGGCCCAACGACATCGGAGACCCGACAGGGAAAAAGTCGGGTCTCGGTACAGAGAATAGATTAACGGTTTCACAATATTCCTCATATTCTGCTTGGGTAGTTTACAACCCGACAGTTTGAGCATTAATTCCTTCAATTTTAGCTAACATCCCCCCCACCCCCCACCCCCACCCCTCCACCCCCCCTCCACCTCCCTTCCCTGATCTGCACCCTTTGCTCTCAATATCCCTCCTCACTTTCCATTTTCCCCACCCTCCCACATCGTCCCCTCCCCTCTGGCTTTACATTCCACTCCTCTCCTCATCTGACACCCCATTTGGTTTTCCTTGATCTCTGGCCTCTGTCCACCCATCCGCTAACCTAACCTCCCTTCTCCCTTCAACCTGTAATGTATTCATGCATATTCATGTATATGTTAATGAGTTGGTGTTGTATATAAGCAGGGAATGTTGCGTAATAAATCTCTCTCTCGTGATCCAGGCAACCTGCGCGTATGTTGTTGTTCATTCTGCTGTCCGGAATATAACAAAATTGGCGACGAGGATGGGATAGAGTTTGTTTTAAATACAGTGCAGTATTGTTTAACATTTTAAACAGCAAATACGGAGTTCTGTCACAGTTGTTTGTGAGCGGGACATGATAGGCCGCAGATCCTTCTATGCAGGGGGCTGTAGTTTAAAACACAAGCTGGACAAATCGTTGAGAGTTTGTCTGGCCAGCTCTACATTGTGTCTACGTGGCAAGATGTTGTCCTTGGGATTGTATAACATTTTATACTGAGTTTTTTTTGTCCTTAAGCTGAATAGCCTTTGTCCAGCTACCTTTTAGGTGAATTGTTACACCAGAACAGACAGGAAGTCGGGGGGTTTTGAACGGACTTAAAAAAAAGAGAGAACGACACGACGGCAGCATCCACGGGCTACATCGGAAGCCTTGGCACTTATGACAAGAGTAGAGAGTAGTTAAGCTCCTATATGGAGAGAGCAAACTGTTTTTTCACGGCTAACTACATTATGGAGATTAGTGGTGAAAGAGAGATAGTGACTGAAACAAATAAGGCTGTTTGCGAACTCATGAAAGCGATTCTGCTCACGGAGATCGGTCCTGAAGTGTACGGCACACTCGTGAATCTCCTTGCGCCCATGAAGGCAAAAGACGTGCCATTCAATGACATTATGAAGAAGTTGTAGGAGCATTATCTTCAGCCTCCCATCCAGTAAAGTCATTCTGCATTCCTGCCATTCCCTTTGCCCGGTTATTCTAAAAATGTCTTTCACTCTTTGGTTCAAGTTATCCTTCCTCATGTGTAGGAAGGAACTGCAGATGCTGGTTTACACCGAATATAGACACAAAATGCTGGAGCAACTCAGCGGAACAGGCAGCATCTGTCAGTGAGGGAATCGAGAACCAGAGGACACAGGTTTAGGGTGAAGGGGGAATGAATGTTGTCTTAATTTAACTTGGATTTAAGAGTCATTCTCAGTTTTCTTCGACCAGAATATTTAATATTTAAAACAGGGGCCAGGACCCCATGTCTCTGAGCGGATGGCGGGTCATACCTATCGCCGTAGTTAATAAATGGAGGTAATAATAATACATACTAACTAAATTAGTAATTAGTAATAATACAGACTAATAATACATGAATTAGTAATAATACGTACTAATAAAACATACTAACTAATGTGACACTTTGTGTTTATCGCATCAGTTTTCACATGTTTTTCAATTAGTTTTTTGAAGTTCCCAGATCACTCACGTCCCTGGGACTGGCTGTAGCAGCCAGGTCACCTGCGAGCCCCGGGACTTGCTGCTGTTCCCTGGTTGTGAAATTTAATTGAAACAAAAACCGTCTGCGGGCCGCATGATTTCGGGTCACGGGCCGGAGCAGGTTTTTTTTTTCAATTAAATTTGCATGTGAAAACTAACGCCCTAGGTTGCCGACCCCTGATTTAATACATCAATAACTATCACTGCACCAACATTGGATATTTGGTGCTCTTCTCTGACCTAATGTCTTAGTCTTTTCCAATTAAGGGCCAGTCACGTCACACGTTGACATTCTACCATGTGCACACTCCCAGGAAGCCAGATTAAGTACATCCTTACAATCCTGAACTGTATCACTTTGTTTTGCATCCATGGCAACGGGCATAGTATCATCATCTCACTAGTTGATTGTTTTTTTCCCCCAAATCTTCACTTTTGGATTACAGTAAGTGTGCAATTAGTGACAGGAGAGCTGAGGAACAACTGCTCAGACCTGTGTTTACACATGTGGGCGGCAGGCACGGTGGCGCAGCGGTAGAGTTGCTACCTCATGGCGGCAGAGACCCGGGTTCGATCCTGACTACGGGTGCTGTCTGTAGGAGCTTGTACATTCTCCCTGTGACCACGTGGGTTTGATGAAGGGTCTCGACCCGAAACGCCACCCATTCCTTCTCTCCACAGACGCTGCCTGTCCCGCTGAGTTACTCCAGCATTTTGTGTCTATCCAACTCGAAGGTTATGAGTTCACTTTCCTTTCAAAGCCAGCTGCGCAAACAGTCGGCAAATCTCTTCAATTCTTGTACCAGGAGTCTATTACCTTGGAACAACTCCAATTGATTCAGTGACATCCCTCAGGGAGGGGAAGACGGCCCTCTGACCTGACCTGACTTTTCAGCGCACTTTGTAGTTGTCACTTAATGTTGCCGGGTGTTACAGACCAAGGCTTGGCCAATTCCATTTGCTCCATCATTGATTCGGTTCAGTAGGTTCAGTTCAGTTTTTAAAACATGAGGCATCGGGACACAGAGATGGCAGCACACACACTAATAGACGGTTTGAAGACTGCAGCAGCGGTGAACTGAGAGCCCACATGATCTGGGACGTGGAATTGTTCAGCAAGTTCCTCTGATTGAAAATACACTGCCTGAAATTGGGGTCGCATCGCAGGTCAGGAGAGTGGGAGAGGGAAGCTGGAGCTATTGATGTTCGCAGGGAGGGAGCGGGAAGGAATTGCCGGTGAAGAAGATCAGCACTCAGTCCGCCTGGGCCTGCCTGATCTCCCGGTGGGTGCCAAACACTTTAATTCCCCCTCCCATTCCCACACTGACCTTTCTGTCCTGGGCCTCCTCCATTGTCAGAGTGAGGCCCAGTACAAATTGGAGGAACAGCATCTCATATTTCGCTTGAGCAGCTTACACCCCAGTGGTATGAACAGGGCAGTCATGGTGGCGCAGAGGTAGAGTTGCTGCTTTATAACAAAATGCAACGCCGGGGACACGGGTTCGATCCTGACTATGGGCACTCTCTGTACGGAGTTTGTACGTTCTCCAAGTGACCTGCGTGGGCTTTCTGCGATTTCCTCCCACACTGCAAAGACGTACAGGTTTGTACGTTTGCAAGTGAGCAACACTGCAAGTTGGAGGAACAGCACCTCATATTCCGCTTGGGGAGTCTGCATCCTCTGGGCTTAAACATTGAATTTTCTCAATTCTGTTAACCCTGGCTGCCTCTTCCCCTTCCCACCTCTCCCTCAGCCCTCAGGCCCTGGCATTCCTTCTCTCTCTATCTCTCCCCCACCCAAGTCGCACTAGCGACTAGTGTGAAAGTCTCATTTTCACACTACAAACAGCTTACAATGGCCTGTTTCCTTTAACATCGATACATTTTTGCATATCTTTCATTCATTGTTCTTTATCTCTCCACATCACCGTCTATATCTCTCGTTTCCCTGATCCCTGACCAGTCTGAAGAAGGGTCTCGACCCGAAACATGGCCTATCTCCTTCGCTCCTTAGATGCTGCTGCACCCGCTGAGTTTCTCCAGCTTTTTGTGTAACCCTCGATTCTCCAGCATCTGCAGTTCCTTCTTTAACAGGTTTGTAGGTTAATTGGCTTGATAAAAATGTAAAAATTGTCCGGTATAAAATTGTCCAACTTCCAGTATAGTCCCTGGTGGACTCTTCGCAAGGTACAAGACACATTGAGTTCAACTTCAAGTAACCCCGACATCCCCTCTCTCTCTGTCCCACTCTCATCATTCCAGCTTCCTGTTGAGTCTCATTGTCGGTAACTCATTTCATTTCGGAGTCACGTGAGTGACTTCGTGAAGAGCCCGCCGGCGCGCATGCTCGACATATCGTCGTAACGCGTTGCTGCGACGGCTGGCGGTGGAGCGCGCTCCTCGCCAGCCCTTCATAAGGGGCCACGGAGGTGAGTATTCCACCTTTAGTTGGTGGTCCTTGTTGTCTGATTATGTCTTGCAGCAAGGACATGGATGGGAGTTCGAAGGGCCGGAGGACGTCAGGACGAGTTCGCCGGTCAACAGTTCCAGGGCCTTTACCATCGGCAGTACCTGCAGCGCAGGCCGGGACTCAGGCGGAGATGTGGGTAAGCCCTGTGATTACAGGTCCAGATCCGCCAGCACACCACAGCTCGGAGGAGTTCGGTGAGGAGGAGTGTGGTGTGCCGCCAGAGCAGGGGGACCCTGCCATGGCAGTCAGGTTGTCAGCGGGCTCGCTGGCGACCTCGAGCAGGGCGCGTGCCGTTGCACGGCCTGTTCCACTCAGCCCTCCGAGAAGGGGGAGGGGAGGAGCCCAGAAGCCTAACCCTGTTAGGGCTAAGGCATTGCCTGTCGCGGAGGAGCGGTCAGGTTCCAGGGCGAGACCCGGGGCGGCTGTGAGGTCCAGCCGGCACACCCCGACTCTCGACGCCGGGACGGGTCGGTTGAGTCGGGTCTCGTCGCGGTCGCCGAGCCCCCCATGGATGGGTGGGCGGCACCATGCGTCGGCAACGTCCACGATGTGGGCAGCCGGCAAGACTGCGCGGGCCCCAGGCAGCCATGCTTCGGCTGGTGCCGACACCTCGCCGCATGTGCCCTTAGTGGCAGCGGCTTCAGCTCTCGCTAAACGGAGGCGATTGAACACGCCCGCGCAGGAATCGCGCAGTTTCGCCTCGGCGGCTGTTAGCGACAACTACCGGCACCGGCAGGGCCTCGACGAGGTGCGGGCCGATGACAGGAGCCCGGTTTTCTTTTCAGAGCCGGAGGACTCCGACCACCTGAGTGTTCAGGGTGAAGGGCGTATTGACCGTATGGAGCGGCTGCTGGAGCTCCTGCTTCAACGTCAACAACAGCAGGGCAGCAACAGGCACAGGGCGTCTTCACCAACATCTACTATCAGCCTGGAGCAGCACGAGGAGGAGGTTCTGGTGGATCCCGTACCACCTCCGGTGGAGGTGCCAGCGGAGGAACTTTTGGATGTGGCGACCAAATTCGCGGCCCCACATACGGCTGGTCTTCCTCTCAATTCAAAGCTGGCAGCCACAGTGGACTTTCTTAATAATCAGGTGCTGCAGGAAGAAGTCCTTATCCAGGCTATGAGCCGTCACAAGGCTCCATCAAACTGCAACTCCCTCAACGTGCCTGTGGTCAATACGCCAATATGGGGCAACATCAGTGCGGCTATCCGTCAACTAGAGCTACAATTGCAGCGGATCCTGAAACTCCTCACGGCCGGTATTACCGCCTTTGCGCGGTCGGTGGACGAGGACGAGCTGAATTTGGACCAGGAAGATGCTCTGGCCTTATTGTGCGCGACCCAGCACGAAATCAACGGGTTTCGCAAAAACAGCATCCGCCCAGCACTCAACCCGAAGTTTGCAGGATTGTGCAAACCACCGCCGCCGCCGCCGCCCCGTCAGCTCTTTGGTGAGGACCTCTCGAAGAGAGTCAAAGAGCTTGACGAACAAGCCAAAACGGTGGGGATCATGCGCTCTAAGAGTGCCCCCACACCGTCCGGCTCAAAAGCTCCATACATTCGCTCATGAGGGTCGGCCAGGGCCTCGACGAGGACTCACCCTCTAGCTCCACAACGACAACAACACCAGAACCAGCACCAAGGGTCTTTTTTAGGACAGGGTCGGCAGAGACCTTTTTGGAAATCGAAGACGCCGCGCCCTCAAGCCAACCCAGCACCTCCACGGCCACCCACACGTGTCAAGGACCGCCGGTAACCACGGAGGTGAGGGGGTCTGGTTCTCTCTTTTCTCTCTGTTTCACTTCCCATGTTGGTGGTCGTTTACGGTTGTTTTTGGATGCATGGGGTAATTTTACTGGTGATGAGTATGTGTTGCGGAATATTCAGGGGCATAAAATTGAGTTTATTAATGGCGACATTCCTCCATCCCAGCACATGCCTGGTCGTACGTTCAAATTGTCTGCTGCAGAACAGGCAGCAGGTTATAAGGAAATTTTAAGTCTGGAACAGAAGGGTGTGATTGAGAAAACGGTGCATGAGCCAATTGAATTTGTTTCGAACATATTTACTAGACCTAAGAAGGATGGAGGCTGTCGTGTCATCATTGATCTAACCCGTTTGAATACGTTTGTAACATATACTCATTTTAAAATGGATACGTTTGAAACAGCCAAATCATTGATTTCTCATGGCTGCTTTATGGCATGCATTGATTTAAGGGATGCATATTATTCAGTATCCATCCAGAAATATGATAGAAGGTTTTGAAATTTATCTGGATGGGGCAACTTTGGCAGTATAAGGCTTTGCCTAATGGGCTCACTACAGCCCCTAGATGGTTCACTAAATTGGTGAAGCCAATCATGGCTTATTTGAGACAAAGACATCATATAGTTATGGCCTATTTAGATGATGTCTTTATTGTGGGCCACACCCTGCATTTGGCTGAACAGGGTGTTGCAGCTGCTGTCAATATATTTCAACAATTAGGATTCATTGTCCATCCAGAGAAATCAAAGTTCTGCCCTGCCCAGGTAATTAATTACCTAGGGTTCACGGTGAACTCAATGAGTATGAGAATAACTATACCAATTAACAAAATTGAGGAAGTCACTCAGGTGTGCAGAGATTTAATTGGCACCAATATACCATCGATTCGGCATACAGCCACAGTAATTGGCAAGCTAGTGGCTTTGTTTCCGGCAGCACGATATGGGCCTTTGCATTATCAGAATTTGCAAAGAGCTAAAATTATTGCGTTAAAACGGAACGCTGGTCATTACGATCGATCAATGCAGCTGCCGTCCGAAGCGATAACTGAGTTGCAATGGTGGGTGTGTCACATTAGCAACTCATTTAAGCCTGTTAGGGAGGCTAATCCGGTGGTATATTTACAGACTGATGCAAGCTCCAATGGCTGGGGAGCTACTGATAATTGCTCTAGTTGTGGGGGCAGATGGGACACCCTTGAGGCATCGATGTTGTTGACTCAAGGGATTAACTATTTGGAGTTGCTGGCAGCATTCCACGGACTTCGTGCATATTGTTCCAAGCTTGTTGGAGCACACGTCCGTCTCCAAATAGACAACACCACAGCTGTGGCATATTTAAACCATATGGGTGGTACCAGGTCAGTTTCGTGTGACAAATTGGCTAACTCAATTTGGCTCTGGTGTGTTCAAAGAGACATTTGGATTTCAGCTACCTATTTGCCAGGTGAGCTTAATACTGTGGCGGACACCAGGTCACGCAAATTTAATGACAACATTGAATGGATGTTGCATCCTGAGATTTTTTCTAAAGTCACAGCCAAATTTGGTAAACCGGACATTGACCTTTTTGCGTCACGGTTAAACCATCAGGTACCAGCCTACGTTTCATGGGAACCAGATCCTGGGGCAATAGCGCTAGATGCATTCTCGCTGGACTGGGGGAATTGGGTTTTCTATGCCTTCCCTCCGTTTTGCCTCATCAGTCGGGTATTGGGAAAGATTCAGGCAGATGCTGCCAAGGGCATCCTTATTATACCCGACTGGCCCACACAGCCTTGGTATCCGGTGGTCTTTGACATGCTCAACGAACCTTGGGTCCTTTTGAAGGGTTGCCCACAATTGGTTACTCACCCTGTCTCAGGGGAGCCGCATCCCTGCCATGGCTATTTAAATTTGTTGGCTTGCAGGTTCTGAACAGGCCGTTAGTCCAATACGGCCTCTCGGCTCGGACCATGGATACCACCAGGGCGTCGTGTCGAGAGTCTACAAGGCGAAGATACCGCTTGCATATTAAGAAGTGGGAAGCCTACTGCAGCCGCTCTCGCATCACGTACGATGACGTGACAACAACCGACGTCCTGGAATTCCTCGCGGGGTTGCACCATGATGAACACTTAAGTTACAGTGCCATCAACAGCGCCAGAAGTGCGCTATCGTTCTACCTCAGTTGGAGGTAGGATCCAACAGGCTAGTGTCCAGACTCATGCGGGGTATATTCAATATGAATCCGCCTATACCACGCTATAATATCACCTGGGATGTCAGGGACGTATTAACCCTGCTCAGGACGTGGTCTCCCATGGAAGGGCTCCAACTGGACCAACTCACCATGAAGCTGGTGATGTTACTAGCGCTGACTTCAGCTCAGAGGGTACAGACACTACACAAACTGCGTGTCGACAAAATGACAGCTACCCCTACAGAAGTAGTCTTTTTCGTTGACGAGCTACTAAAGCAGCATAGACCTGGGTGCACAGGGCTGCAGCTGAAGTTCCCGGCATACCCCGCAGATGCTAGGCTATGTTTAGTCTCACATATCCGCCACTATGTCAAGGTGACGGCACGCATCAGAGGAATGGAGAGATACCTGCTTGTCACTCATAAGAGACCTCATCATCGAGTGACAGTCCAGACGATATCCATGTGGCTTCCAGTCGTCTTGGGTAAGTCAGGTATCGACACTAATGTGTTCAAGTCTCTTTCCACCAGGGCTGCATCGACGTCAAGGGCGAGGGTCATGGAGGTGCCCATGGACCAAATTCTCGCCACAGCAGGATGGGCTAATGAAGCTGTGCTCCAGCGTTTTTATAACAAGCCTGTTGCTGCTCCTCTACGGTTCGCAGAAGCCGTGCTGAATGCAGGTCACGAACGTGGAGATGTCCCCGCATGAGGGGTTTTGTTTTGTTGTTAATAACTCTGCTCTTGTTTTGCAGTATGAACTATTGAGCAAGTTTGTTCCTCCCATCCATCCCTGGTAGTGGTGTGTCAGCATGGACGTGGTCCAGGGCGTGTAATCACAGAAGCTTTGAAGTCTTCACGAAGTCACTCACGTGACTCCGAAATGAAATAGTAAGATTGAACGAGAACTTACCAGTTCGAAGGTTGATCTTTATTTCATGAGGAGTCGAAGTGAGGGATTTCGTGCCCTCCTCGCCCAACCCTCAATCACCTTCATCTGGTAATCTTAGTCAATTCAATCATACTATGCGAAGTCATTTCTATTGTTGGTTCTGTGATTCCACGCCGCTACTTTGAAGTATGTCGAGCATGCGCGCCGGCGGGCTCTTCACGAAATCCCTCACTTCGACTCCTCATGAAATAAAGATCAACCTTCGAACTGGTAAGTTCTCGTTCAATCTTACTATTCTCACCTAGTCCACAGCTAACAATGTCCTGTCTCCTTTATCATCGTTACTTTTTTGCATATCTTTCATTCATTTGTTTTACATCACCGTCTATATCCCTCGTTTCCCTTGTCCCTAACCAGTCTGAGGAAGGGTCTCGACCCAAAACGTCACCCATTCCTTCTCTCCAGAGATGTTGCCTGTCCCGCAGAGTTACTCCAGCAACTTGTGTCTATCTTCACTCGATACCTGTCAGTTTCCCTTGAGATATTTAATCTTCAGTAGCTGATCTGCTGGACACTTTGTTGGTAAGTCAGTAGTTGTTTCTCCCTGCCTAGTCAAGGGCCTGTCCCAATTTCACAACCTAATTCATGACCTCTGCCGAGTTTGCCCTTGACTCATACTCGCAGCATGGTTGCCACAAGGTCATAGGACGTCGTAGGTAGGTTGTAGCAGGCCGTGATGCTAGTCGTAGGTACTCGTGGCATCAAGTAGGTCTGGGGGGTTTTTCTAGCCTGATGAAAAATGTCCACGAGTAAAAAAGGTTGTGAATTAGTTCGTGAAAGTGGGACAGGCCCTTAACAAGTATATGGCAAAGTAATTTGAAGAGCAGGTATCCTTTAAGACCATTTTGCGGCACGGTGGTGCAGCGGTAGAGTTGCTGCCTTATAGCACCAGATACCCAGGTTCGATCCTGACTACGGGTGCTGTCTGTAGGAAATTTGCACGTTCTCCCCGTGACCTGCGTGGGTTTTCTCTGGGATCTCCAGTTTCCACCCACACTCCAAAGACGTGCAGGTTTGTAGGTTAACTGGCTTTGGTATAAATGTAAATTGCCCCTGGCATGCGTAGGATAGTGTTCATGTGTGGGGATCGCTGGTTGGCGCGGACTCGGTGGGCCGACGGGGCCTGTTTCCGCGCTGTATCTCTAACCTAAACTAAACACTCACCTGCAAATAATGTGGATGGTTTAATTTGTATTCTTGACATGAAAATTAATTAAGATAGTTATTTTTCTCAGCTGAAACGAGCTGAATCCTTAAAATTGGATTTAAGCTCTTCAACGAATACTTTGGAAAAATAGTTGAATTTAGCTAGTTAGATTAATCATGCCTATTTTTAAGATAACCAGTACCTGCAAAAATACCCGATAGCTGTGAAATGCGAAAATGTACAATAATTCTCTACCAGCCGCTGATAATTGGAAGATATGAAACAAAAAAAAACAACCATTACGTACATAAGTATAGACACTTACACTGGGCCATTGAATGGCTCCATGTCCTGTTGGGTCCCCGAAGAACTAATTTAAAGAAGGTGAACATCAATTGAATTTTCGCTCTGTTAGGAAGACTCTTTGGAGAATGGAAAGACATAACGGTGAAGTGATCTGTTGAGGCTTCAGCAATCACCAGGTCTTAGGGGAAGAGGAGACTGTCTCTTGCAGCCTCTATCCACAGCGGTATCTCTGGGGTGAAGGACCTGAGTTCCTGTTGGAAATAGCAGATATTAAATCACTTCTGTTGACACGTCCGATACACCCACCAACCCCTCAATGAATTAACCGGTAGGTAATAAATGGCTGGCGTTTGAAATGACAAGACTGTAATTTAATACAGCACTTCTGATGTTATGGGTTTAGTTTAGTTTAGCTGGGATTGGATTGGAACACTTTATTGTCACTTGTGGCAAGTCCCAGTGAAATTCTTTGCTTGCATACCCAAGATTAGCAAATAGTGACCACAAAAATGTCGCTGGCAACGTTACAAATATCCCCCGCCGGGACCCACTGCCTTCCCACGCAGGTCACAGGGAAAACGTACAAATTGTATACAGACAGCACCCATAGTCGGGATCGAACCCGGGTCTCCGGCACTGCATTAGTTGTAAGGCAGCAACTCTACCGCTGCGCCACCGTGTCGCCCCTCATGGTCAATGTTTGAATTGTACTTTATTGCCATTTGTACCCAAATACAGTGAGATTATGTTTTTGCAGACAGTACAGTGATAATCTTACTATACATTAGGCACAATCATACTAAGCACAAGGGTGCAAGACAGTAGATCATACGTCCATAAGGGGGCGGAAGATTGCAACCATCACGAGGTCCGCCCTGTTTCGACTAATGCAATCAACTCGACGTGCACAAACAGAAGATCAAATAGAACAAGTTGTCCAACAACTTTAGGCTGTGCACGTCACACGAAAGAAGAAGAAGATAAGCCCATAAGTTACAGGAGCAGAATTAGGCCATTCGGCCCATTAGGTCTATGCTAATCAGTCATGGCTGATCTATCTTTCCCTCTCAACTCCATTCTCCAGCCTTCTCCCCATAACCCCTGACACCCATACTAATCAAGAATCTATCTATCCCTTTCTTAAATATACCCATTGACTTGGCCTCCACAGCCTTCTGTGACAATGAATTCCACAGATTCACCACCCTTTGACTGAAAAAACTGCTCCTTGTATCCTTTTTAAAGCTACATCCTTTTATTCTGAGGCTGCGCCCTCTGGTCCTGGACTCTCCCACCGGTGAAGGTTAAGTGTAATTTGGTGAGTGGTTGCAATTCGTATTTTCTTATTAACTCTGTGACAAATGACAGCCCTTGCATTAAATAAATAAACGTGGATTGTGACAAGGGAGACAAGTGATTTTTGTTAGAAAGGAGGCAAGAAGTTACATACTGCGTAAAGATGTGTAAGGACCATGTTGTCCTTCCGCTGCCTAGCAACAGAGAAAGAGGCATTGAAATGTGATGTTGGAATATCCACACACCACCGAGAATAGAGGATTCTTCGTATGCCCCGTCCACAACATATCAATACTTTCTCCAAGAAATAGTAGTTATTGTTATCACACCATTGAAATGTCGCAATGGCATTGACTGAAGCGCCAGAACATTGTGTTTGCTGTAGGGAGTTGGAGCAACTCAGCGGGTCAGGCAGCATCTCTGGAGAAAAGGAATACATTACTTTACGGGACGAGAACCTTCTTCAGTCTGATCAGAGGGAGAACGTGCAAACTCCATACAGACAGCATCCGTGGTCAGGGTCGAAACCAGGTCTAAGGCAACAACTATAGCACTGGTTTATGCAGAAGAGGGACACAAAATGTAAACAGAATCAATTGGTCGGCACGGTGGGGCAGTGTAGAGTTGCTGCCTCACAGGGCCAGAGACCCGGGGTCGATCCTGGCTATGGGTGCTGTCTGTATGGAGTTTGCACGTTCTCCCTGTTACCCCATTGGTTTTCTCCGGGTGCTCCTGTTTCCTCCCACACTCCAAAGACGTGCAGGTTTGTAGGTTAATTGGCCTTGGTTAACCTTTAAAAAATGTTTTTTTAATTGTCCCTAGTGTGTCCCGTAATTGTCCCGAGGATTCTGCTAGTGTTTGGGTGATGATTGGTCAGTGTGGACTTGGTGGGACGACGGGCCTGTTTCCATGCTGTAATTCCACTTTGGAATTTAGAAGGATGAGACGGGATCTTATTGAAACATATAAGATTATTAAGGGTTTGGACACGCTAGAGGCAGAAACATGGTCCCGATGTTGTGGGAGTCCAGGACCAGGGGCCACAGTTTAAGAATAAGGGGAAAGCCATTTAGAATGGAGAAGAGGAAACACTTTTTCACACAGATAGTTGTGAGTCTGTGGAATTCTCTGCCTCAGAGGGCGGTGGAGGCTGGTTCTCTGGATGCTTTCAAGAGAGAGCTAGATAGGGCTCTTAAAAATAGCAGAGTCAGGGGATATGGGGAGAAGGCAGGAACGGGGTACTGATTGTGGATGATCAGCCATGATCACATTGAATGGTGGTGCTGGCTCGAAGGGCCGAATGGCCTACTCCTGCACCTATTGTCCATTGTATCTCTAAACTAAACTGAACTAAACTAAACTGGGAGCTCAAACTCTGGAGACACATCGGTGCATTAAATCACAGATAGTGGTATTTAATCCAGAACACTGATGCAATCATAAAGAAAGCACATCAGCGCCTCTACTTCCTGAGAAAATTACGGAGAGTTGGTCTGTCAAGGAGGACTCTCTCTAACTTCTACAGGTGCACAGTAGAGAGCTTGCAGACCGGTTGCATCGTGGCTTGGTTCGGCAACTTGAGCGCCCTGGAGAGGAAAAGGCTGCAAAAAGTAGTAAACACTGCCCAGTCCATCATCGGCTCTGACCTCCCTACCATCGAGGGGATCTATCGCAGTCGCTGCCTCAAAAAGGCTGGCAGCATCATCAAGGACCCACACCATCCTGGCCACGCATCTCCCCGCTATCTTCAGGTAGATGGTACAGGAGCCTGAAATCTGCAGCATCCAGCTTCTCACCAACAGCTTAAACACAACTTCAAGCAAACTCTGAACTATAACAGCCTATTGCACTTTATCTGTTTATGTGTGTGTGTGTATATATATATATTCAATGGTATATGGACACACTGATCTGGTCTGTATTTACGTCTACAATATTCTGTTGTGCTGCAGCAAGCAAGAATGTTGTTGTCCTATCTGGGACACATGACAACAAACTCTCTTCACTTGACTTAATATGCAGACATTAGGAAGTGGCCTGACCCGTAACATCACCGATCTATGTCCCCCAAAGATGCTACTCTTGCTGTTTTGAAATGAACTTCTGTTCATTTTTCTCCCTTTCCGCTGCCCGCTGAATTGCTCCAGCACCTTGTGCCGTGAGATGCTTCGCAATTTTGGTTTAATTTCATACCTTGACCTTTAGCTACCAATCTGCAACCAATAAAGTATACAACGATGGGTGAGCAGTAATTGGACCTCTCCGCACACACTAAGGAATCATACTCTTCGCTAAGCACCATTTGTTAATATGGATAAGTGGTTTAAAATATTTATTGAACCATCTCAGCCCTTCTCTAAGCTAATACACTTGCAGAAATGCTCTAATTCCATCTTGTACAAGATTATTCCTATCCCCCGGGAATTTGAAAGACATCCCAAGCGAAGATTATGCATTAAATTGTTTCCTCCAACAATACTTCTTGTACAAGCTTTCCTTTATTTCTCTTCCTGTAGCTTCATGCCTGATGGTTTTGAGGACATTTTGCCTCCTTGACTCAGCGAGCTGTCTTGAACAGTATAAAGTGCTTCTTTCCAAGAGTTTGGGCGGCAGCGTGGCAGTTGCTGCCTCACAGCGCCAGAGACCCGCGTTCGATCCTGCCCTTGGGTGCTGTCTGTGCGGAGTTTGCATGTTCTCCCCGTGGCCCGCCTGGGGTTTTCTCCCAGATCATCAGTTTCCTCCCACGCTCCAAAGACGTACAGGTTTGCAGGTGAATTGGCTTGGTATAAATGCGGAAAAAAATTATCCCTAGTGTGTGTAGGGTAGTGTTAATGTGCGGGGATCGCTGGATGGTGCAGACCCGGTGGGCCGAAGGGCCTGCTTCCGTGCTGTATATCTAAACTAAACTAAAGTTCTGCAACACTCAAACAGAAGGAGCAGATCTTAGAACGTCACGCTACAAAAGGGAAGTGAAATGGACAGTTCCACACAGAGTTATGGCCAACACAACTGAGAATTTCTGAGGTTTATTTCATCTAGAAAGGGATTTTGGACGAGGCAGAGCATGTGTGCTTTGGATTAGAACAGTGATGGTCACACATGTGTAAATAAGCCTTGGGATCAACAATGTGTTATTAAGCTGGTTTGAGCCAGTGTGTGGGCGGCCACATTTCATAGTCCCTTTCATTCTGAGGCAATCAATGTCTGAGTCCGAGCTTTTTACACCAGACACCTACTCCTCTTGCGAATACCAGGAGCATCTTCACTTTAATTAGTTTAGTTTTGGTCGCCCAAAGAGTCGTACCTTGTTCTGGTCGCCGCTGGATTTTCAACAGGTTGAACATTTTCTGCGACCTGCTGCGACTATGATGGGTGCCGGCAGTCACCGAAAAAGTTGTGTAAGTGGGACAGGTCCATCAGTCTGAGGAAGGGTCTCAACCCGAAACGTCACCTATTCCTTCTACCCAGAGATGCTGCCTGACCCGCTGAGGTACTCCAGCATTTTGTGTCTATCTTTGGTGCAAACCAGCATCTGCAGTTCCTTCCTACACAAAAAATGTAAGTATGTTTGCTTGCTTCTCAGCTGGGTGGGCACTTCATCTTTTAAAAGGTACAATGTCACAACCAAAGCCACAGAAAATCTTGGAAGAAGCATTCTAATAAATGGTGGAAGGAGAAAACAGCAGAAATGGTGTGCGTAGAGTAGAATTAATTAACCAATTAAAATCTTATTTGCTTTTGGCCCGAGGTGATACCTCAGATTTAAATCCACTTTGAACAAATCTTGCACCAATTCACGGGTTACATCTTTCAAAGTCACTGCAACTTGGCGGAAGCCAAATTGGTTTCTTTTCTTGGGGTTATTTCCATTTAAAGATGTTGAATAAGATTAACTATTGCGATTCCGTTATAGGAATGAATGATGTGATTATATTATTAATGCAAAAGCAGTGAACTGGTGCAGTATTTGTAGTCAATGCCTACTATGTTCTGTTGTGCTAAACAAAGAAAGAATTTCATTGTCCTGTCAGGGACACATGACAATAAACCGAAACGTTGCCTATCTCCTTCGCTCCTTAGATGCTGCTGCACCCGCTGAGGTTCTCCAGCCTCTTGTGTACCCTCTTTTGACTCTCTGACTCTTGACTCTTGCATTCCCTGAACTGTTTAACACAGACGGCACGGTGGCGCAGTGGTAGAGTTGCTGCCTCACAGCGCCAGGGTCCTGGGATTCCAACCTAAAGGGCCTGTCCCACCAGCATGCAACTCTGTGCGACGAACGCGATCAAACTAGAAGCGGGGGCCGCGCGGAGGTCGGGTGATCCCCTGTACAGGGCCGTTCCCACCAGCATAAGCCTGCATACGGCAAGCGCAACCAAACCAGCAGCAGGGGCCGCGCGGAGGTCGGGTGAGTGGCGCAACGCGGCGCAAAGTGAGGCGAACTTGGAGCGAAGTCTTAAGGTAAGTTCACCAGGACAGAGAGGGGCACACAGAGAGGGGCACAGAGGCACACACACAGAGGGCCATGGAGCCACACACATAGAGGGTCACGGAGGCACCTACAGAGAGGGTCACGGAGGCACGATGTCGAGGCGGTGTGTAAACGTCGAGGCGACTGCGAGCCGACAAGCCGTTGCCGCGCTGAATTTTTGGACATAGTCAGTTTTTCGGAGCCCCGCGCGGCGTCGGGACAAACTCGGGACGAACTCCGCACAACTCCGCACGGCTCCGGCGATCGAAGTGGGACCGGCCCCGCGACGCCAGACGGCTCAAGCGACCACGTTAGGTCGCGCTCATCGCATGGAGTTGCATGCTGGTGGGACAGGCCCTTAACACTCAGTCTGAAGAAGGGTCTTGACCTGAAACATCACCCATTCCTTCTCCCCAGAGATGCTGCCTGCCCCGCTGAGTTACTCCAGCATTCTGCGTCTATCTTTGGTGTAAACCAGCATCTGCAGTTCCCTCCCACTCACAAGTCATATCAATGTGAAGAATAACACAATTTCTTAAGATTGTCTAATTCAATTGAATGGTTCTGCGAAGCAATTCTCTGAATTATTTCTGCGTCAATCTGATGTTGATTCCTCTGTTAGTTTAGTCCCCAAAGATGTCTTGCAGCACATTGTTATCTGGAACAAAAGCAGGGAAGTACTACTGCACTTAAATGTAATGTAAGCAAGCTCTCACTTGTCCATAAAATTGTAATGCAAGGGAGATTAAAATAATTTAGAAGCTAACTGAATTGTCAGGGACTCTCACCCACTTCTTCCTTCACTCCCTCTCCCCCTCTCCCCCTCTCCCCCTCTCCCCCTCTCCCCCTCTCCCTCCCTCTCTCCCTCTCTCCCTCTCCATCACCCTCTCAGTCTCCCTCTACCTCTTCTACCTCCCCCTCTCTCTCCCTCTCTCCCAAATATCTTCCACTCTCCCCCTTTTCTCTCGCTCTCTCTCTCTCTCTCCCCCTTTCTCTGTCACTATCTCTCTATATCTCTCTCAACCTTGCTATGACTATCATCTCCCCAACTCTCCCCATCCCTCTATCTCCCCCGATTTCCCTATCCCTCCCTATACATTTCTATATCTCTTTCTCTCTATTACTCCCCATCTCTCCCCATCCCTCAATCTCTCTATCAAAGTGTTGAATGATTGGACAGGATGCATGTAGGCAGATGCAGCACAAGTGTGGCCAGAACCACCATGCTCTCCACCATGAAAACCCATGGCATGTGGACAATAGTTGTGCCAGTAAAGACTGGCCAATGCACCAACGAACCCATGCAATCACTGGTTCAGTTCAGATCAATGTAGTTAAGAGACACAGCATGAAAACCGTCCCTTCGCCCCACCAAGTCCGCACCAACCACGACCAGCCCGTGCACTAACACTATCCTACACACACTGGGGACATTTTACAATTTTACCAAAGCCAAATAAGTTGCAAACCTGCATGTCTTTGGAGTGTGGGAAAACCCACGCTGTGAGCCTGCAAACTCCGTAAAGAAAGCACCCATAGTCAAGATCAAACTGGATTCTCTGGCGCCGTAAGGTAGCAGCTCTGGCGCTGCGCCACCGTGCGTTCAAATTGGGTTTATGTGGGCAGAACCTCTTTGAACCTGCTGCCTTGTTTCCGCCTTCCTGAATGGATGCAGGAATCTGCCAGGGAGAATTTTAGATCTGGAGACATGGATCATGCAAAGAAGTTAAAACACGCGGAGAAGAGATATAAACTTCCAAATCTGAGCACCAGCGACCTTGTCAGACGTGCCAGGGGTTATGGGGCGAAGGCAGGAGAATGGGGTTAGGAGGGGGAGATAGATCAGCCGTGATTGATTGGCGGAATAGACTTGATGGGCCGAATGGTCTAATTCTTCTCCTATCACTTATGATCTTATGACCTGCTGAGCTGAAATACTGAGAAGGTGGAGGTTAACTGTCAATCACAATGCACATAGACACAAAATGCTGGAGTAACTCAGCGGGACAGGCAGCATCTCTAGAGAGAAGGAATGGGTGACGCTTTGGGTAGAGACCCTTCTTCAAACTGAGAGTCAGGCGAGAGGGAAACGAGACATATTGACGGTGATGTGGAGAGATATAGAGCCAATGAATGAAAGATATGCACAAAAGTTAACGGGATGATTAAGGAAACAGGCCATTGTTAGCTGTTTGTTGGGTGAAAACGAGTAGCTGGTGCGTCTTTGGTGGGGGTGGGATGGAGAGAGAGGGAATGCCGGGGTTACTTGAAGTTAGAGAAATCAATGTTCATACCGTGTAGGAAAAAAAACTGCAGATGCTGGTTTAAATCGATGAAAGACTCAAAATGCTGGAGTAACTCAGCGGGACAGGCAGCATCTCTGGAGAGAAGGAATGGGTGATGTGCCTTCCCTCCAGAGATGCTGCCTGTCCCGCTGAATTACTCCAGCTCTTTGTGTCTATCTTCAACGTTCATACCACTGGGGTGTAAGCCGCCCAAGCGAAATATGAGATGCTGTTCCTCCAATTTGTGTCGAGCATCAATCTGGAAACTGTTGTGCCGTTCGACTGGAACCGGAAGATCAAGCTCCAGTCCTGGCGTGCGTTGGACATTTATTTTTCCATTTGAATTTGTGAAGCTCTCGACCGATACCAGGGGGACGAGCTGTGTGCCGCGTTAGTTCCATGAGCAGCAGGTTGCAAACGAGCTGCAATCAGTTGTTTACTTGGTCGCCCTTCCGATGATTTCACAATGTCGGGATTTTAAGATCTGGCAAGTCCACGGGCTCACAGCAGGATGGAAATGGTCCACACAACACGGAGGACACATCAAGCAAAACGGGATGGATGTAATGCTTGCATCATGAAATAAGGTTCAAAGTGAATTAATGTGTTGGCTTTCCGCTGAATGGATACCACTCAACAATGGATAGTGTCTGTGGAATTTCATTTCGGAGTCACGTGAGTGACTTCGTGAAGAGCCCGCCGGCGCGCATGCTCGACATATCGTCGTACCGCGTTGCTGCGACGGCTGGCGGTGGAGCGCGCTCCTCGCCAGCCCTTCAGAAGGGGCCACGGAGGTGAGTATTCTACCTTTAGTTGGTGGTCCTTGTTGTGGGGTTGTCTTACAGCAAGGACATGGATGGGAGTTCCAAGGGCCGGAGGACGTCAGGACGAGTTCGCCGGTCAACAGTTCCGGGGCCTTTACCATCGGCAGTACCTGCAACGCAGGCCGGGACTCAGGCGGAGATGTGGGTAAGCCCTGTGTTTACAGGTCCAGATCCGCCAGCACACCACAGCTCGGAGGAGTTCGACAAGGAGGAGTGTGGTGTGCCGCCAGAGCAGGGGGACCCTGCCATGGCAGTCAGGTCGTCAGCGGGCTCGCTGGCGACCTCGAGCTGGGTGCGTGCGGCTGCATGGCCAGTTCCACTCAGCCCTCCGAGTAGGGGAAGGGCAGCAGCCCCGAAGCCAAACCCTGCCAGGGCTAAGGCATTGCCTGACACGGAGGAGCGGTCAGGTTCCAGGGCGAGACCCGGGGCGGCTGTGAGGTCCAGCCGGCACACCCCGACTCTCGACGCCGGGACGGGTCGGTTGAGTCGGGTCTCGTCGCGGTCGCCGAGCCCCCCATGGATGGGTGGGCGAGACCATGCGTCGGCAAAGTTCACGATGTGGGCAGCCGGCAAGCCTGCGCGGGCTTCAGGCAGCCATGCTTCGGCTGGTGCCGACACCACGCCGCAAGTGCCCTTAGTGGCAGCGGCTTCAGCTCCCGCTAAACGGAGGCGGTTGAACACGCCCGCGCGGGAATCGCGCAGTTTCGCCTCGGCGGCTGTTAGCGACAACTACCGGCACCGGCAGGGCGTCGATGAGGTGCGGGCCGATGATAGGAGCCCGGTTTCTTTTCAGAGCCGGAGGACTCCGACCACCTGAGTGTTCAGGGTGAAGGGCGTATTGACCGTATGGAGCGGCTGCTGGAGCTCCTGCTTCAACGTCAACTACAGCAGGGCAGCAACAGGCACAGGGCGTTGTCACCAGCCTCTACCATCGGCCTGGAGCAGCAGGAGGAGGAGGTTTTGGTGGATTCCATATCACCTCCGTTGGAGGTGCCAGCGGAGGATCTTCTGGATGTGGCGACCAAATTGCGGCCCCACATTCATCTGGACTTCCTTTAAACGCAAAGCTGGCAGCCACTGTGGACTTTCTTAACAACCAGCAACTACAGGAAGAAGTCCTCATTCAGGCAATGAGCCGTCACAAGGCTCCATCCAATTGCAAGTCCCTCAACGTGCCTGTGGTCAATACGCCGATATGGGGCAACATTAGTGCGGCTATCCGTCAACAAGAGGTAAAATTGCAGCGGATCCTGAAGCTCCTCACAGCCGGTATTACCTCCTTTGCGCGGTCGGTGGACGGGGACGAACTGAATTTGGACCAGGAAGATGCTCTGGCCCTCCTGTGCGCGACCCAGCACGAAATCAACGGGTTTCGCAAAACCAGCATCCGCCCAGCGCTCAATCCGAAGTCTGCAGGATTGTACAAACCACCGCCGCCGCCCCCGCCCCGTCAGCTCTTTGGGGAGGACCTCTCGAAGAGAGTCAAAGAGCTTGACGAACCAGCCAAAACGGTGGGGATCATGCGCTCTCAGAGTGCCCCCGCACCGTCAGGCTCAAAGTCTCCATACATTCGATCACGAGGGTCTGCTAGTACCTCGATGAGGACCCACCCTCAAGCTCCACAACGACAGCAACATCAGACCCAGCACCAGGGGTCTTTTTAGGACAGCGTCGGCAGAGACCCTGGTGGAAAGCGAAGACGCCGCGCCCTCAAGCCAACCCAGCACCTCCACGTCCACCCACGCGTGTCTAGGACCGCCGGTGACCACGGGGGTGAGGGGGTCTGGTTCTCTCTTTCTCTTTGTTTAACTTCACATGTTGGTGGTCGCCTTCGGTTGTTTTTGGGTGCATGGGGTAATTTTACTGGTGACGAGTATGTGTTGCAGAATATTCAGGGGCATAAAATTGAGTTTATTAATGGCGACATTCCTCCATCCGAGCACATGCCCGCTCGAACATTTAAATTATCTGCTGCAGAACAGGCAGCCGGCTATAAGGAACTGTTAAGTCTTGAGCACAAAGGAGTGATTGAGAGAGTGGTGCATGAGCCAGTTGAATTTGTTTCGAACATATTCACCAGACCTAAGAAGGATGGAGGTTGTCGTGTCATTATTGATCTAACCCATTTGAATGCTTTTGTAACATATACTCATTTTAAAATGGAAACGTTTGAAACAGCCAAATCATTGATTTCTCATGGTTGCTTTATGGCATGCATCGATTTAAAAGACGCATATTATTCCGTATCCATCCAGAAATGTGACAGAAGGTTTTTGAAATTCATCTGGATGGGGCAACTCTGGCAGTACAAGGCTTTGCCTAATGGGCTCACCACAGCCCTAGATTGTTCACTAAATTAGTGAAGCCAATTATGGCTTATTTGAGACAATGACACCATATAGTTATGGCCTATTTAGATGATATCTTAATTGTGGGCCACACCCTGGAATTGGCTGAACAGGGTGTTGCAGCTGCTGTCAATATATTTCAACAATTGGGGTTTATTGTCCATCCAGAGAAATCAAAGTTCTACCCTGCCCAGGTGATTAATTACCTAGGGTTCACGGTGAACTCTATAAGCATGAGGGTTACCATTCCAATTAACAAGATTGAGGAGGTTACCCAGATGTGTCAAGATTTAATCCGCACCAATATACCATCGATTCGGCACTTAGCTACAATAATTGGGAAGCTGGTAGCTTTGTTTCCGGCAGCGCGATATGGACCTTTGCATTATCAGAATTTGCAAAGAGCTAAAATTGCTGCGTTAAAACAGAACGCTGGTCATTATGATCGGTCCATGCAGCTGCCGCCCGAAGCGATAAATTAGTTGCAATGGTGGGTGTGTCACATTAGCAGCTCATTCAAGCCTATCAGGGAGGCTAATCCGGTGGTATATTTGCAGACTGATGCAAGCTCCAATGGCTGGGGAGCCACGGATAATTGCTCTAGTTGTGGGGGCAGATGGGACACCCTTGAATCAACGATGTTGTTGACTCAAGGGATTAACGTTGCTGGCAGCATTCCACGGACTTTGTGCATATTGTTCCAAGCTTGTTGGAGCACATGTCCGTCTCCAAATAGACAACACCACAGCAGTAGCATATTTAAACCATATGGGTGGTACCAGGTCAGTTTCGTGTGACAAATTGGCTAACTCAATTTGGCTCTGGTGTGTTCAAAGAGACATTTGGATTTCAGCTACCTATTTGCCAGGTGAGCTTAATACTGTGGCGGACACCAGGTCACGCAAATTTAATGACAATATTGAATGGATGTTGCATCCTGAGATTTTTCTAAAGTCACAGCCAAATTTGGTAAACCGGACATTGACCTCTTTGCGTCACGGTTGAACCATCAGGTACCAACCTACGTTTCATGGGAACCAGATCCTGGGGCTATAGCGCTAGATGCATTCTCGCTGGACTGGGGGAAGTGGTTTTTCTATGCCTTCCCCCCGTTTTGCCTCATCAGTTGGGTATTGCGAAAGATTCAGGCAGATGCTGCCAAGGGCATCCTTATTATACCCGACTGGCCCACACAGCCTTGGTATCCGGTGGTCTTTGACATGCTCAACGAACCTTGGGTCCTTGTGAAGGGTTGCCCACAATTGGTTACTCACCCTGTCTCAGGGGAGCCACATCCCTGCCATGGCTATTTAAATTTGTTGGCTTGCAGGTTCTGAACAGGCCGTTAGTCCAATACGGCCTCTCAGCTCGGACCATGGATACCATCGGGGCGTCGTGTCGAGAGTCCACAAGGCGAAGATACCGCTCGCATATTAAGAAGTGGGAAGCCTACTGCAGCCGCTCTCGCTTCACGTACGATGACGTGACAATAACCGACGTCCTGGAATTCCTCGCGGGGTTGCACCATGATGAACACTTAAGTTACAGTGCCATCAACAGCGCCAGAAGTGCGCTATCATTCTACCTCAGTTTGGAAGTAGGATCCAACAGGCTAGTGTCCAGACTCATGCTGGGTATATTCAATATGAATCCGCCTACACCACGCTATAATATCACCTGGGATGTCAGGGACGTATTTACCCTGCTCAGGACGTGGTCACCCATGGAAGGGCTCCAACTGGACCAACTCACCATGAAGCTGGTGATGTTACTAGCGCTGACTTCAGCTCAGAGGGTACAGACACTACACAGACTTTGTGTCGACAGAATGACGTCTACCCCCACAGAAGTAGTCTTTTTCATTGACGAGCTACTAAAGCAGCATAGACCTGGGTGCACAGGGCTGCAGCTGAAGTTCCCGGCATACCCCGCAGATGCTAGGCTATGTTAGCCTCACATATCCGCCACTATGTCAAGGTGACGGCACGCATCAGAGGAATGGAGAGATACCTGCTTGTCACTCATAAGAGACCTCATCATCGAGTGACAGTCCAGACGATATCCAGGTGGCTTCGAGTCGTCTTGGGTAAGTCAGGTATCGACACTAATGTGTTCAAGTCTCATTCCGCCAGGGCTGCATCGACGTCAGCGGTGAGGGTCATGGAGGTGCCCATGGACCAAATTCTCACCACAGCAGGATGGGCTAATGAAGCTGTGTTCCAGCGTTTTTATAACAAGCCTGTTGCTGCTCCTCTACAGTTCGCAGAAGCCGTGCTGAATGCAGGTCAAGAACGTGGAGATGTCCCCGCATGAGGGGTTTTTGATTTGTTATTAATAACTCTGCTCTTGTTTTGCAGTATGGACTGTTGAGCAAGTTTGTTCCTCCCATCCATCCCTGGTAGTGGTGTGTCAGCATGGACGTGGTCCAGGGCGTGTAATCACAGAAGCTTTGAAGTCTTCACGAAGTCACTCACGTGACTCCGAAATGAAATAGTAAGATTGAACGAGAACTTACCAGTTCGAAGGTTGATCTTTATTTTATGAGGAGTCGAAGTGAGGGATTTCGTGCCCTCCTCGCCCAACCCTCAATCACCTTCATCTGGTAATCTTAGTCACTTCAATCTTACTATGCGAAGTCATTTCTTTGTTGGTTTCTGTGATTCCACGCCGCTACTTTGAAGTATGTCGAGCATGCGCGCCGGCGGGCTCTTCACGAAATCCCTCACTTCGAAAATGAAGATCAACCTTCGAACTGGTAAGTTCTCGTTCAATCTTACTATTCTCTGCCTCAGAGGGCCGTGGAGGCAGGTTCTCTGGATGCATTCAAGAGAGGGCTAGATATTAGTACGTATTATTACTAATTCATGTATTATTAGTAGCAATGTTACAAAATTTTGAGATTTTAAAAATCAAGTCTGCAATTTATCCCATCATAAAAAGAAGTTTAATTTGACACCTAATTCACTTTCATATCTTCAGTATTAAGAAAGTTATGACCATTTGCATACTCGGAAATTAGCATCTTGTTCCCCATTGCCTTTCAATTGACTTAACTCAAAAGCTGTGATCTAGAACAGTCAAAGCCCATAACTTTCTTAAAAATTAAGAGAACTCAATGAAATTTTCAGTTATTATAGATTGAAGCATTCTGAAACAAATATGAAACAATCTTACTTGGATGACCTGAAATTAAAGCATATAATTAGTTAGATATCTAATTGCAGCTAATTACAAAATTCAATGAGTAGATCTAAACATCTATCCATTTCTTAAGAAAAGATAAACTTATTTTTAGATTGCCTAATTGTCCAAATAACAATCACACAATAATCCACAATATAACATAATTTTTAAATCTCATTTTCATGAATTTATAGGCCAAATGGAAGGAATTTAGTGTTTAATGCCTGTAAATTAATGGCCATTTAAATCAACTAGTGAGTGGGTTTTAGTGGAATGCGGTGGATTAGAACGTTGCGGTTTGCGGTGAAGTCGGTATGAAAAATACAGCCGGTTCATACATTTTTTTTGTCCCCTTTTCACAACATGAAAATGTGATTAAAGCCTTCCTAAAAACCAAGTTTTTATGTAAAAATAAACTGTGTAGCTTCTTTTATCGCCTACCTTAGGTCCGTTCCGCTGTCAGCGTTCAGAGCTTTAGAAGATGATTTTTAAACTACTCTAGTTAATAAATAATCTAGCGTAGTTTAAAAATACTTTTATGAATGAAATGTCGGAGCGATTTCTCTTTAGCGACGCAATCACCCGACATGGATCGACTTGACCTGCCTAGATAAAATCGGCATTTTAAACCCACCCCCCTCTGAAAGGCGCCAAAGTCGCGCACATGGGGAGCGGCAGAACTGCAGCGCTGCTAAAGGTAGGTATTGTAACATACCTACTAGATAGGACTCTTAAAGATAGCGGAGTCAGGGGATATGGGGAGAAGGCAGGAACGGGGTACTGATTTGGGATAATCAGGCATAATCACATTGAATGGCGGTGCTGGCTCGAAGGGCCGAATGGCCTACTCCTGCACCTATTGTCTATTGTCTATAACAAAAGCTTTTCTCTGCAAGTCGGTACACGTCACAATTGTGAAATCATCACCAACTTCCAAGATGGCACCCAATCCAGGCGCCTATTTGTGCGCTAGTCACAGATGTGCGCTACAATCACATATTACGATCGCTCCACACTCCTACACTGTGGACGGCTCGATTATAATCACGTATTGTCTTTCCACTGACTGGTTAGCGCGCAACAAAAGCTTTTCACTCGGCAATAAACTAAACTGCACGCGTCCTACAGCGGCAGAGGCAGACGATACCACAGCTGACAATAAACTAAACTAAACTAGACTGAACTGGTACATTTTTAAGCTAGACAAAAATGCTGGAGAACCTCAGCGGGCGAGGCAGCATTTATGGAGCGAATGAATAGGTGACATTTCCGGTCGAGACCCGAAAGGTCGCCCATTCCTTCGCTCCGTAGATGCTGCCTCACCCGCTGAGTTTCTCCAGCACTTTTGTCTACCTTCGATTTTTCCCGCATTTGCAGTTCTTTCTTAAACACGACACATTTTTAATGTTATCCCTGCATTGGAAGAAAAAAAATACAATTTGTGCAATAAGGCCAGACCTGAACCTCCATGATATAATTCTCTCTCCAGGATGGGTTAGAAGTAAATGTCACCCATCTCGATGACTTTAAAATGCTCATGTTCTGGCTTCAGTTTTAATAATGAACCATCAGGAGATGAGTCATTTGGTATATGTGTGGGAAGGAACTGCAGATGCTGGTTTAAACCGAACACAGACGCAAAAAGCTGGAGTAACTCAGCGGCTCAGACAGCATCTCTGGAGAAAAGTAATAGGTGACGTTTCGGGTCGTGTCCCTTCTTCAGTTCTCCTGAGAGAATAAAGTTGCTCTTGACAAGCCTGAAGCAATATCTTTAATTTGAAAAGTTAACTTTTTTTCTCCAGTGATGCTGATTTTTTTATCCCCAACATTTTTTACAATGTTTTAATTCCGACATCTCCAGTTTAGGGCTTTAAGACTTCAGAATTTACTTGAGAAATACAGCTCTGAGACAGGGCCTGTGGCTCACCGAGTCCGTGCCGACCAGTGATCACCCCGCACGCTAACACCATCTTACTCTATTTAGTAGGGACACTTTTATAACTTGCAATTAACCTACAAACCTGCACCTCTTTGGAGTGTGGGAGGAAACCGGAGATCTCAGAGAAAACCCACGCGGGTCACGGGGAGAACGTACAAACTCTGTACAGACAGCAGTCAGGATGGAACCCGGGTCTCAGGCACTGTGAGGCAGCAATTCTACCGCTGCACCACCGTGCCGCCAACGAGACCCATCTCTCAATGGCAATGGCAAGACATTGAGAGCCAGTAGGACAGTCCTAGTCAATCATATGAATGAAATTAACTGAAAAAATGCTGAAAACGAGTTTGATATTTAACATCTCCCAGTCTTCATGTACATCCACTGCATAATTATGTGAGGATGTGTCGGAAAGGGTTTGAATTTGAAATGACGACGTCGTTTGATTTTTCACATGAGAAGGGCAAAGGGTTTGGGGAAAGAAAGCAGTATTTTAAATGTCTGGATTTCCTTCAAGATTCAGCAACTCAGTAAAGGGCCTGTCCCACTTACGGGACTTTTTCGGTGACTGCCGGCACCCGTCATAGGTCGTTACAGGTCGTCGAAAATGTTCAACATGTTGCAAATCCAGCGGCGACCAGAACAAGGTACGACTCATTGGGCAACTACTCACGACCATACGGGCTTCATTCACCCCGCGACATGTCGCCAGGGAGTCACCTGTATCTTCGTGAGTCGTCTCCTCAGTCGCCCAAAGAGTCGTAGCGCCTTTCTGGTCGCCGCTGGATTTTCAACACGTTGAACATTTTCAGCGACCCGCAACGGGTGCCGGCAAGTCGCCGAAAAAGTCATGTAGGTGGGACTGGGCCTTGACTGTTCATTCTGCAAAGACTTACTAACTCCACTGATCTCCTGTTCAGCTGCACGTTCTGACATTCAGAGAATGACCAACATACCTGAAAGCTGAACTTGCGTTGTTTGTTCACCTGCAGCGAAAGGCGGTGCGGTGGCGCAGCGGTCGAGTTGCTGCCTCACAGCGCCGGGTTCGATCCTGACTACGGGTGCTGCCTGTACGGAGTTTGCACGTTCTCCCCGTGGCCTGCGTGGGTTCTATCGGGGATCTTCGGTTTTCCTCCCACACTCCAAAGGCGTCCAGGTTTGTGGGTTGAAGGGCTGGCTGTAAATGTAAAGTTATCGCTAGTGTGTGTAGGATAGTGTTAGTGTGCGGGGATCGCTGGTCGGCACGGTTTCTGTGCTGTATCTGTAAACTAAACTAAACTAAACGTGCTTTTGTTGCGTGGCCACTGGCGATGCAGTGAACTACAGGAAGATTGGGTAAGCAAGCGGATACGCTAATTATATTTGGAGCTTAATTTCCACTGCCTTCAAGTGGAAATATTCAAAGGAAGTTGTGCACAATGATCTTTAATCCTTTCCTTAAAAACAATTGAGCCCAACGGAATTAGGAGTAATCAATATCTTGCTACTCAGACTTGACATCTCATTTTAACTTAATTGAGTTAAACTTAATTCAGACGAGTTCCCACCTATTAGTAAGCCACAATTTATTACGTTAAATGTGTTTTGCTAAATGAAAATATGAATGACTGATGGCATGTTGGCGCAGCGGTAGAGTTGCTGCCTCGCAGCGCCAGAGACCAGGGATCGAACCCGACCACGGGCGCTGTCTGTCTGTGCGGAGTTTGTACGCTCTCCCCGTGACCTGCGTGGGTTTTCTCCGACATCTTCGGTTTTCCTCCCACGTTCCAGAGACATGAAGGTTTGTAGGTTAATTGGCTTGGTATAAATGTAAATGGTCCCAATTGTGTGTAGGATAGTGTTAGTGTGCGGGGATCGCTGGCCGACGTGGGAAAGGTGGGCCGAAGGGACTGTTTTCGCACTCTATCTCTAAGCTGAACAAAAACATTATCAGTCAAGAATGTAGGAAGCTGTGTCGGAAGGAACCGCGGGGATCGGCTGGACCCGGTGCCGCTCCAAGAGTCCGAGAGCGTTTTATCGGGATTCTTCCCAGCTTGGTTTAGGAACAGTTCCGTCCAGGTTAATGGGCACGGTAAAATTGTCAATTGTCCCTAGTGTGTGTAGATAGTGTTGATGCATCTGGTCGGCACAGACTCGGTGGGCCGAAGGGCCTGTTTCCGTGTTGTATATCTAAACTAAGCTAAAGAGATCTCTACCCATCTCTTCCCCCACCTTAACCATCCCCCCCCCCTCCCCACCCCCATCCTGTCTGTGGGTTGAGTGCGGAGTGAGGCTAAACCCAAATTGGAGGAACAGCATCTCATATTTTGTTTGGGCAGCTTACAGCCCAGTGGTATGAATATTGATTTCTCTCACTTCAAGTAACCCTTGCATTCCCTCTCTCTCCATCCCTCCCCCACCCAAGTCGCACCAGCTTCTTGTTCTCGCCCAGCAAACTGCTCACAATGGCCTGTTTCCTTTATCATCCATTTGTTCTATCTCTCTCTCTCTCTCTTCATCACCGTCTATATCTCTCGTTTCCCTTCCCCCCCCGGCTCTCTGAAGAAAGGTCTCGACCCGAAACGTCACCCATTCCTTCTCTCCAGGAGATGCTGCCTGTCCCGCTGAGTTACTCCAGGATTTTATGTCTCTCTTGGGATATTATCTTCTGAGTTGTAACGTCCCTCTGAAAACCAGAGATGGCAAACAAATTACCGGCAGCGCAGAATGTGACACTACGTGTTAAGGCCGGCAAGATTGCCACTTTAGAACCAATAGATTAATGAATCTTGCTCCGTGGATAAACAAATTGGTAACATGTTCGTCTATCCATCAATGATGGATTTTTTTGTTGTTCTGCAAATCAGTTTGATTGAAATTTTCAGTCTCAAAGCATAACTCATGTTGCTTGATGCACTTGCATTAATCCCGTAATCTATAATATCTGACCAGCTGAGTGACTTCACAAGGCCTTCCCTATTATGCAACCCAATGGCCACATTAGGTCATTAACGTTCCCCACCCCTGGTTCACATTGTTATTCATTAAAGAGTGTTGGTGGAAGTCCATTAAATACGCACCCACCAAACTGCAAAAGTCAAGACAATATTTCTGCTAACGGCCAGACAGAACGGATTAGAGGAGGGGACCTCTTTGAAAATTGCTGACTCCCGAAAGGCTTGGATAGAGTGGATGTGGAGAGGATGTTTCCACTTGTGGGAGAGTCTAGGACTGGAGGCTACAGCCTCAGAATACAAGGACGTTCCTTTAGGAAGGAGATGAGGAGGAATTTCTTTAGTCAGAGGGCGGTGAATCTGTGGAATTCATTGCCACAGGCGGCTGGAGACGTCGGACTCGAGGAGCAGGGGCCGGTAGTGGGGGGTGAACCGGGATAATGCCTCCAGCGCCTTCAAGGTCGGCTGCAGAGGGTGCCCCCGGGAAACAAGGGTGGCCATGCGAGGAGAGGAGAGGAGAGGAGAGGAGTGAGAGGGATGTTGTTTGCCTGGAACTGCTCCAGTACATCGAGCCTGTGGAGCCACTGTACCTTGGACTTTGATTAGCGGTGCCAAAAACGGCGGTGCCTGTATGTGTAATATATGCAAGAAGAATTTCACTTTGCAGTTGCATCTGTGACAAACAAAGCACCATTGAACTTTATTTTAAGATGAATAATCCTTTGACCAAAAGTCGCTTGTTAAAAAAAAATGTCCTTGTTGATGTTGGAAATTGCAAATACACAACGAAATTTAGCATAAATTTGCAGACTCATTAGTAGGCCTGCTTTATTTTTTTCCATGTATTCTAGAAATCCAATCAAACGAAAATCTCATGAAATAATTAAGTTAGCAACAGATCCAAACCCCCAAAATTCACCATTGTGATTTCAGACAGTGTTGGTTTGAACAGCCAGGTTTGTTCGTTCAAAGAACAATCCACGTGGCCACATCACAATCCCATAAGGAATTGGGAGCAGGAATAAGGCTATGGGTTCTGAACTGAAAACATCAGAGGACCAATTGCATTGTTAATATTATTGGTTATATAAAGTTGCTGAGCTTAAAACTGACACTACCTCTCCCCGAAACAGCGTTTCCAGTTCACTGGTATTGCAGCGTACTGGCTTGGAATAAAATATTATTCAATTAAGCAAGTGGTGTTAGCACCACTGTGGGAGTGCTCTGCAGTATTCAGCAGTAATTCCTTAACTGTGTTTGCAAGCGAGTCCTTGGGGATATAATTGGACTTTCTATCGGACAAGGCTCCAGTAAAGATGAGTGAGATGGTTGTAAAGGACATTGAACGCGTGTCCCAAGGTCTTGGACGTGTTCTGTTTCTCCTCCTTCACGGGCCTTGCCTCTCCCATCACTCTCCTCTCTTCCCGCCATTGAACTTTATCTCCTGAGCTTTTCCCCCTTTCATGTTTAGTTTAGTATAGTTCAGAGATACAGCACAGAAACAGGCCCTTCGGCCCACAGAGTCCAGGCCGGCCAGCGATCCCCGCACACTCACACTATCCTACACACACTAGGGACAATGCATACTTACACAAAGACAACTACCCTAATCTGTGTTGGTCGAGCAATCTCCCAAATTACTCCCAGTGAGCACTGTAATTGGGGCTCTTAAATAATGTTTGATCCAGCCGATCTTTGTGATGTGTTTTATAGTTCTCTTCAACACCTTTAGCACAAAATTGGCGGATCTTCCACAAGTTGTGACATGAGACCCGAGATGCAATGACAGAAAGTCATTTGTTTTTGCATGATCGTTGTTAGAGTCATGTACTTTAAGTTTGATCACATGAGCTGGTCCATGTGGATGACATGTTTGTGCACCAATCACCTGGGAAAGACCAGCTTATTCTGCACTGGGGTGATAGTTCAAGTTAGGGGTGCAGCGCGAATACCGCCCCTTCGGCCCACAGAGTCCACGATCCCTGCACATTATTCTGCACACGCTAGGGACAATTGTACATATGTACCAAGCCGATTAACCTACAAACCTGTACGTCTTTGGAGTGTGGGAGCAGACCGAAGATCTCGGAGAAAACCTACGCAGGTCACGGGGAGAACGTACAAACTCCACACAGACAGCACCCGTGGTCGGGATCGAACCCGGGTCTCCAGCGATGCAAGTGCTGTAAGGCAGCAACTCTACCGCTGGGCCACCGTGCCGCCCCTCTGTGCCACCGATATTGAAGGGGTTATTTCAGCTGCTTGATGGAGTATGATAATGCTGAATCTCAAAAGGTAAATTATACGGCTCAAAAAATAATTATAGACCCTCTCAGGTACGAAGGAAATACGAAAAAATGTGACCACATTATTTCATCTCTCTGAAATGTGTGAGCACAAAAATAGAATTACTTGCAATCATGAACCATTTGGAAAGTCGGTGACTTCACAAACTGCCCCGAAGCTGATTTTGTGCTTTTTATTGACACATTTCCCCTTTACAGCATCTGAATCCACTTCAAATGTTCCTTAAATAATGTGTTAATAATGTATGCTACAAACCTGAAGTGCTGATTCCTAAATGCTCATCCTGTCAAGATTATGAGGCGAAAGTGAGCCCATAAAATGCCTTCAATAAAAAAAATTACAATGAACTAGGCAGGCACCAGAGCGTAAACTAGCAGGCATCATTCTGGGCTGTAGATTCATGTCCATGTGCCAGGAATAGAATTAGGCCATTCGGCCCATCAAGTCTACTCCGCCATTCAATCATGGCTGATCTATCTCTCCCTCCTAACCCCATTCTCCTGCCTTCTCCCCATAACCCCCAACATCCGTACTAATCAAGAATCTGTCGATATCCATCGACTTGGCCTCCACAACAATTAATTCCACAGATTCAAAATAAGGAACTATAAAACTCTCAGATCTATCAATGGATATTTTTAAGTCAACTCAAGTCAATGGATATTTGTAAGGCAGAGATAGATAGATTCTTGATTAGTGCGGGTGTCAGGGGTTATGGGGAGAAGGCAGGAGAATGGGGTTAGGAGGGAGAGATAGATCAGCCATGATTGATCGGCAGAGTAGACCTGATGGGCCGAATGACCTAATTCTGCTCCTATCACTTTTGATAGTTGCCATCGTCGAGTCTGTCCTCACCTTCTCCATCATGGTCTGGTTTGGCTCAGTCACCAACCAAAGTCAAAGTCAAAGTCAAACAAACTTTATTGTCATTTAGAAATACATTGATATATGCAGTTCCAAACGAAATTACGTTGCATTTGGCTCCCTGTGCAACACAATAAATTAACCGAAGGATAGGTATGTATGAAAAGGGTAAATAGACAATAGTGGCAGCCCATTTACATGGCATTCAGGAGTCTGATGGCTCGTGGGAAGAAGCTGTTGCGGAACCTTGATGTTCTGCTCCTCATGCTGCGGTATCTTTTTCCCGAGGGCAGCAGAGTGAACAGTCCGTGATGGAGATGTGTGGGGTCCTTTATGATACTGCTGGCCTTAGACACACAGCGTTTGGTCGCAATATCCCCGATTGAGGGGAGAGAGGTCCCGATGATTTTTTCCGCTGTCCTCACCACTCTCTGCACAGACTTCCAGTCGGAGGCTCTACAGTCCCCAAACCAGACAGAGATACAGCTGGTCAGAATACTCTCTATGGTGCCCCTGTAGAAAGTAGTGAGGATGGGATGGGGGAGATGAGCTCTTCTCATCCTGCGCAGAAAGTGCAACCGCTGCTGCGCTCTCTTAACAGTTGATGAGATGTTAGTCACGACATCCGGAGGCTGCAGCGAATCGTTCGATCAACCAAAGAGATTATTGGCTGCAACCATCCCCCCCATTGACAAACTGTACACTGCAAGGGCCAGGAAGTGAGCGGGCAAGATCATCTCTGACCCCTCTCACCCTGGCCACAAATTCTTGGAATCACTTCCCTCTGGAAGGCGACTCCGGACTGTCAAAGCTGCCACAGCCAGACATAAAAACAGCTTTTGTCCACAAGTAGTAGCTCTACTCAACAGCCAAAAATCTGTAGCCTCCTTTTGCTCTGGTATTTTATTTAATTCTTCACATGTTTAAATTATAATGTTTTATTTTTAATTGTCTATAGTATATCGTGTTTTTAGTTGTGAGCAAAGCAGCAAGGCAAATTCCTTGTATGTGAACATACTTGTCGAATAAAATGTATTCAATTCAATTCAATAATTAAATTCTATTCAATTCAATTCATTTTTTGTTTTTAAAATAATACCATTAGGTTCAATAATAGGCTTCAGGGAAGGAAGTCGCTCACTCTTATCTTTTCTAGTCTACATATGTCAGCTTATATGACAACCAAGGGGCATGTCGACACAGATTTCATTCCCTCCCCACCACATGTATAGTTTACCGCACTGCTGTGGCTCGATGCCGAGTAAAAACATTTTTTTAACATGAGCGGAGGGAAGTCAAAGAGCTTTGTGGTTCTTCTCGCAGGCATGCTTCCCAATTTGCCGAAAGCTGCATTCCTCTTTGTCACTTTCTGAGCACTTCAGGTTCTGCTTGTCAACAGCTGACATCTTGTTCTCGACACTTTTAATTAATATTTGAGAGTTTCTCAGCTTGTCTCCCGCAGATCCCTCGAGCATTGTCTGGGAACACCATGGCTGCATACCTCAGCAGTGCCTGATTGCGGTGATCAGTTGGGAGAGGAGTGTAATCATCGCTTTAGCCGGAGGATCACCTCCAATTTAGTAAAGTCCAGTTTAGTTTAGAGATACAGCGTGGAAACAGGCCCTTCGGCCCACCAAGTCCGCACCGACCAGCAATCCCCACACCTTGACACCATCCAACACACACTAGGGACAATCTACTCTTGTACCAAGCCGATGAACCCTCAAACCTGTAAAGCCCGTGTCCCACTAAGGAGATTTTTTTCGGCGACTAGGTTGTCATCACATGGTCGCGGGGTGACGCCTGTATGGTCGTGAGTTAACCATATAACCATGTAACAATTACAGCACGGAAACAGTACCCTCTCGGCCCTTCCAGTCCGTGCCGACCATTTATTTTCCCCTAGTCCCATCTACCTGCACTCAGACCATACCCTTCCATTCCCTTCCCGTCCATATACCTATCCACTTTACTTTTAAATGTTAAACTCGATCCTGCCTCCACCACTTCTGCTGGAAGCTCATTCCACACAGCCACCACTCTCTGAGTAAAGAAGTTCCCCCTCATGTTACCCCTAAACTTCTGTCCCTTAATTCTCATGTCATGCCCTCTTCTTTGAATCTTCCCTACCCTCAATGGGAAAAGCTTATCCACGTCAACTCTGTCTATCCCTTTCATCATTTTAAAGACCTCAATCAAGTCCCCCCTTAACCTTCTGCGCTCCAAAGAATAAAGACCTAACTTGTTCAACCTTTCTCTGTAACTTAGTTGCTGGAACCCAGGCAACATTCTAGTAAATCTCCTCTGTACTCTCTCTATTTTGTTGACATCCTTCCTATAATTAGGCGACCAGTTTCCTATAATTAGGTGACCTTGAGTAGTCTCCTCAAGTCGCCTAAAGAGTCGTAATGTTTTTCTGGTCGCCGCTGGATTTTGAAATGTTCAAAACTCTTCAGTGACGTAGCTTGCCTTCTGCCGTAGGTTGCTGCCAGGTGACGTTGGTTGTCTCTGACTTCGGTGAATTCCATCGGCGACTACCTACATCAACCTACGTCAACCGGTGACAGGTACCGGCGACTGAATTGTCTTCAGTTGCCGCCGACAGGGTCGTAGCTTGACGCGGGTGGACGTAGGTTGACTTTAGTTGTCGCCTGTGCGGTCGGAGGTGGACGTCCTAATGGGTCGCCGGTTGTTGGCAGCTTGCCGTAGCGTGACGTCGACTGGGTGGTAGCTTGCCGTAGCTTGTTGTAGACATTGTTGTGGGCGGGGTCCACTCGCCGGCAGGCGCCAAAAAAATCGCCTAAGTGGGACAGGCCCTAACTCTTTGGAGTGTGGGAGGAAATCGAAGATCTCGGAGAAAACCCACGCAGGTAACGGGGAGAACGCACAAACTCCGTGCAGGCAGCACCCGTGGTCCGGATCGAACCCGGTGATTTCTCTGGCGCTGTGAGGCAGCAACTCTACCGCTGCGTCACCGTGCCGCCTAAGCGTAACAAGGTCTAGCGTTGAGTCGTGTCTTAAACTGTTTGGTAACTTAATGTCCTTTTTTTCTTTATAAAACTGAATTAGATTTTAAACCAAACTAACACTGTGTAGAATGCTGGACACACGCATGAATGCAAGACACAGGCATTAGTGATTTCCTTCTCTCCAAAGATGCTGCTTGACCTGCTGATATACTGTACTTTTCACTACAGTAAGAAAAACCAGGCTTGTGCTTAGAATGCTTTTGTCTTCACTGCTACAAGTGTATGATTGGCATTCAGGAGAAGAAAAAGACAGGAAGGGGTCGCATTGTTATCGGGATGTTTGTATCAGAGCTCAGGCCCAGGTGATTTTTGTGGGCATGGAATGACTATTGTGTTCCTCGGTTGGTCATCTGTCAGCCCAGAATGTGACAACACCCTGCTGGTCAGGCGACACTCGGAGGAAACGTGCAGGAGGAAGTTACACCGCAGTGATTTGGTGTTTGTGAAGTGAACGCTCACAAAATACCTTGTGACTGTTGCAATTTAGCGATGACAGATATTTGCATAACACTGGCACAATTCACAGGGGAGCAGTGGGTAATAAAATGCTGAGGTGACTTGAAGAATAAATTGCTGCCGAGAATAACCACTGAGGAAAATAGCCATCAGTGAGCGAGGGAGACAAAAGGCTGGAGCAACTCAGCGGGACAGGCAGCATCTCTGGAGAGAAGGAATGGGTGATGTTTCGGGTTCTTCAGACTGAGCTAGAGAGCTTTTGAGGGGATATCAGAGCATGGCTGCATTGTCAGAATGTGTGGAGCTGTGGACTTCACAGACGCAGCGAGAGGCAAGACCACGAAGGGATAAGTTCATAAGAAATCGAGCGGCACGGTGGCACAGCGGTAGAGTTGCTGCCTTGCAGCGCCATAGTCCCAGGTTCGATCCTGACTACAGGCGCTGTCTGTGCGGAGTTTGTACGTTCTCCCTGCGTCCACGTGGGCTTTCTGCGGGTGCTCCGGTTTCCTCCCACATTCCAAAGACGCACAGGTTTGTAGGTTTCTTGGCTTCGGTAAATTGTCCCTAGAGCGTAGGATTGAACTAGCGTACGGGGTGATCGCTGGTCGGCGCGGACTCGGTGGGCCGAAGGGCCTGTTTTGTCTTCGGTGGCGGTCACGGTTTCCTCCCACACTCCAAAGCCGAACAGGTTTGTAGGTTAATTGGCTTGGTAAATGTAAAAATTGTCCCTAGTGTGTGTAGGATAGTGTTAGTGTGCGGGGATCGCTGGTCGGCGTGGACCCGGTGGGCCGAAGGGCCTGTTTATGTGCTGTATCTCTGAACTAAAAAATGTTGACGGTGGCATCTTCCATGTTATAACCATTTTCGTGCCCTATCTTCCTTGATTATCTTAATGTCCAGAAACCTCTTGATGTCGGTTTTGAATGATTCCAATGTTTGACCTTCCCCATCTCCCCAGAGTAGAAAATTCCGAACGGTCCCCCAGGAGAAGAATGTCCTACTTTAGTTTGGGAATACAGCGTGGAAACAGGCCGCTCGGCCCACTGAGTCCGTGCTGACCTCACTCACCCACTCACACTGGTTCTATCCTATACACACTCGGGACAATCTGCCGAAGCCGATCAACCTGTAGACCTGCACGCCTTTAGATTGTGGGAGGAAACCAGAGAACCCAGAGAAAACCACTCGGGTCACGGGGAGAATGTACAGACTTCATACAGACAGCACCCATAGTCAGGATCGAACCCAGATCTCTGGCGCTGTGAGGCAGCAATTCTACCGCTACGCCAGGCACGTGCGTCAGGGTAGGCAAGGTAGGCAGTGCCTACCCTGACTAAAATTATAAAATAGTCTTTATTTTATATATAAATATAATATATATAAAATATATATAAAACATACATAAAATGGTCATAAATAGTAAAGGCACGGGAGAATTATTCCTCCATCAGCGATCAATCTCTAAGGGAGGTATAATACTCCCGTGCCTTTCATCAGCAGTACGTTTTAAACACGGAGGTATGTGCCGTCGACGCTGCTTCAAGCCATCAGTGGGAACGGTCCGTAAAGGCAGCTGAAACTCTGCCTTTACACTGTGGACAAGTGCATGTGCTGCGTTGCGCACCAGCCGACTGCGCATGCGCATGCGCAAGTTTCTTAGCGGGATTTTCAAGGGTGGATAGCGATTTCCTGAAGAGTTTCACGAAGCGACCTGATGGATATTTTTGCTGCCAACAAAGAGAGAAGAATGGATTTTGTGCACAAATGGTATGGTAAGTACATTTTTTGGAGCTATATGTTTTTAAATACTTTATTAAGAGATAGGACCTATTGAAAACAAATTACACGATAAAAGTCGAGAGAACAATCTGCGCATGCGCGGTTTCCACGATTTAAAAATAGCCGAATGACAGTACACCGGGGAGGGAAGAATGTGCGCATGCGCCGTTTTCAAGATTAAAAAATGCCGACCGGCTGTTTACCAGGGGGAACAATGTGCTCATGCGCAGTTACAAGATTAAAAAAGCCGCTGCCTACCCTGGCTGATTACTCACGGCACGTGCCCGCGCTGCGCCACCCTTGAGCCGCCATGTATTAAGTGCATGACACAAAACATCGACAGACACCCGGACTCTCCTTGCAAGTCCTTACCCGTCCTTTGAATGACATGAACTGAAAAGCTGCTGAAAACCAGTTTGATATTTACACCCCTGGTAATGAGACCCAAATTGCATGCAGTCCTCAGGTTAGCTTGTACTTCCTATGGTTTGGTTGAGGGTAGTTTTCCACTCGCATTGTTGGTGTTTCTTGCACCCTAATAGCCCTTGTCCCACGGTACGAGTTCATTCCAAGAGCTCTCTCTCCCGAGTTTGCCCTGATTCGAACTCGGAGATTTACGGCAATGGCCGCTCGTCGGTACTCGGGGCTCTCGTGGACATTTTTCAACATGTTGAATAATCTTCACAAGTCTTGTCGAGCTTACCTGCCGTTAGCGAGTCTTCCCGAGTACCTGCCGTTAGTGTTACGAGCCGGTAAGAGACGTCCCCGAGCTCCGACGTACCCGCTACGTTCATTCTCCGTGCTTACCACGAGTTTGATATTTTTTTAACTCAGGAGAGCTCTTGGAATGAACTCATACCGTGGGACAGGGCAACGTGCCTGTTGTAAACAGCCTACGCCTCAGCATATAGAAGGGCAGGTCACTCATGCCCAGTAAACCATGAGGTTTATTTGTGTCAGGTCTCTGAAACTAGTTTTCCCCTCGCCCAATGGCCTGTTTCCTGTATCATCGTTAGGTTTTTTGCATATCTTTCACTCATTTTATATATCTCCCTCTACATCACCATTTATACCTCTTGTTTCCCTCTCCCCTGACTTTCAGTCTGAAGAAGGATCTCGACCTGAAATGTCATCCATTCCTTTTCTCCAGAGATGCTCCCTGTCCCGCTGAGTTAATCCAACTTTTTGTGTCTACCTTCAGTCATTTATCCTGATTTCATTGACTGCCTTAGACTGAAGCAGAGCCAATACCCTCCCTGAATTATTCATCAGATTCAAAATAATGATCAGTATTGGGAGTGCAGATGATGATTTGCACTTGGATTTAAGTACGTTAACCGCAGACAAATCGATTAAATATTAACGTTTCCAAAGAGCTCGACTAGACAGTCAACACTCTGTTGGCATTGGAGAAGATATTTGTCAAGTTCCCTGTTGCTTGAGCGGAAGGCCTATTTAAATTGGGATTCAGGCCAGACTGCCCTTGAGTTGAAATCTCCAAGAGTGAATCTCCGAGAGCTGCTCCCTCAGGTCCTCCTAAATTGATTCATCTGGCCGTTTGCCATGATGTTGGAGTGGTTGATGACTGAGATACTGAGTTGTCCAGCATTTTGTGTCTATCTTGACTGTGAGTTCCGTCGATACTGAGCTGTATTTTTTACGTTTCTGTGAAGTGACCTAACGTATTCATAAGGTCAAAAGTGATAGGAGCAGAATTAGGCCATTTGGCCCATCGAGTCTACTCCGCCATTCAATCAGGGCTGGTCTATCTCTCTCTCCTAACCCCATTCTCCTGCCTTCTCCCCAGAGCCCCTGACACCCGTACTGATCAAGAATCTATCCATCTCTGCCTTAAAAATATCCATTGGCTTGGCCTCCACTGCATTTTGTGGCAAAGAATTCCACAGATTCACCACCCTCTGACTTGAGAAATTCCTCCTCATCTCCTTCCTAAAGGAACGTCCTTGAATTCTGAAGCTATGTCCTCTGGTCCTAGACTCTCCCACTAGTGGAAACATCCTCTCCACATCCACTTTATCAAGGCCATGTCACAATTCTGTATTCACTATTACACTATTCACTATTGTTGGAACTGCAAACTAATTGAACCCTCTTTTGAGAAGTTTGTGTGAAGGCAATTTACTTTCGAAAGGACGGCGTTTAATTCTGCTTTTATTCCGAAAACCTTTCTGGGGAGAAAAAAAATTAAAGACATGGAGTATTGATTGTTTTTGTTCCAATTTAGCTGTAATGATCAATTATGCCAGAGAGAGTTCTGCTTTTCTTTCTTCAGTGAAATTGTTCTGCTGGCACTGGCTGGAATCAAATCCTCATTATTTTACCCTTAAGAGCCACTTCTAAGCAAAATAATCATCAATGGCAGCGATGGAGTTGACCCTTTCATCCTCATCAGCAGTTCAAATGTGCACATCCCAACAAGGACGAGAAACATAGATTGATAGCACTGAAGACAGGCACCAAAATGCTGGAGTAATTCAGTGGGACAGGCGGCATCTCTGGAGAGAAGGATGTTTTGGTCACAGTTTAGTCTATTGTCACGTGTACCGAGGCACAGTGAAAAACTGTAGTTGCGTGCTATCCAGTCAACAGAAAGACAATACATGATTACAATCGAGCCGTCCACAGTGCACAGAAACACGATAAGGGAATAGCATTTAGTGCAAGGTAATGTCCGATCAAAACAAGGTCCACGGTGGCGCAACGGTAGAGTTGCTGCCTTACAGCGCTCGCAGCGCCGGAGACCTGGGTACCATCAATTAACCCACAAACTTTGGAATGTGGGGGGAAACCGGAGCACCCGGAGAAAAACCCACGCGGTCACAGGGAGAACGTACAAACTCCCTACAGACAGCACCTGTAGTCAGAATCAAACCCAGATCTCAGGCGCTGTGAGGCAGCAACTCTACCGCTGCACCACCTTGTCACCATAAAAAATGCACTGACATAATCCCTCTTTAAAATAGTATACAGTATGTTTTAAAAGAAGAAAGGAAAAACAAAATTGCATGTCAACTATTTTAAAATTGGATGCTGAATGATATTCCACTGAGTGAATAAATAATTACTCATTTCTAACAAGTCCATATAAAGTGAATGGGTGATTACCCTTTGAAATTGGTTATTTTTCTATGGGTAGCAAAATGCTGTTACATCACCTCGTAGAAAAGCTGAATCTGGAGATCTGCATGATTGCTAATCTCATTCTTACACAAAGAAAACTTCAAGTAGGGTCATCGAGTGAAACAGGTGGAAACAGGCCCTTCGGCCCAACTTGCCCACACCGGCCAACATGTCCCAGCTACACTAGTCCCACCTGCCCACGTGTGGTCCATATCCCGATAGTCCCTACCTCAACAACCTCCTCTGGCAGGCCATTCCATACACCCAACAGCTTTTGTGTAAAAAAGTTACCCCTCGAGTTCCTATTACATCTTTTCCCCCTCATAAACTTATGTTTTCCGGTCCTCGATTCCCCTGCTCTGGGCAAGAGACTCTGTGCATCTACCCGATCTATTCCTCTCATGATCTTGTACACCTCTATAAGAACAAAACGAGTTTTAATACCAATATGATTATTTTGTGGTTGCAGCTACTGTGACTGGTATCCTTAAACAAAAACAAATACCACATTTAATTTTTATTATTTCAATTTGAATCCACCATTTGTTTTGATAGAACTTGGTGATGAGATCAATGTTCAAAAATTCTGGCTGTTTGTTCCATAATTGTGCGGCACGGTGGCGCAGCGGTAGAGTTGCTGCCTTAAACCCTTGTCCCACGGTTCATTCCAAGAGTTCTCTCTCCCGAGTTTGCCCTGATTCGAACTCGGAGATTTACGGTAATGGCCACTCGTCGGTACTCGGGGCTCTCGTGGACATTATTCAACATGTTGAAAAATCTTCACGAGTCTTCCCATACTCACCTGCCGTTAGCGAGTCTTCCCGAGTACCTGCCTTTAGCGTAACGAGCCGCTAAGAGACGTCCCCGAGCTCCGACGTACCCGCTACGTTCATTCTCCGTGCTTACCACGAGTTTGATTTTTTTCAAATTCGGGAGAGCTCTTAGAATGAACGCGTACCATGGGACAGGGCTTTAACATTACCAGGGACCCAGGTTCAATCCTGACTATGGGTGCTGTCTGGACGGAGTGTGTACATTCTCCCCGTGACCTGCATGGTTTCCCTCCCACACTCCAAAGATGTACAGGCTTGTAGGTTAATTGGTTTGACAAAAATTGTGAAATTCTACCTGGTGTATGTAGGATAGCGTTAGTGTGCGGGGATCGCTGGTCGGCGCGGACCCGGTGGGCCAAAGGGTCTGTTTCCTCGCTGTATCCTTGCACTAAATAAAAAAATCACCTGACTCGGTTGGAACAGAATCCTACACAACTCAGACTGAAGTGTGTACAACAGCAGAACCACAATAGTTGTATTTCCACTCAGACACTTGTTGTTGCAGTTTGTGCGTCTACCCGATCTATTCCTCTCAAGAGATGAACAGGACTTTATCCTGCCACCTGACAAATCTTTCTTCCGCATTGATGATAACCTCCAACTATCCATTGGCTTGTCTGATCTGCGATGTGCCTTCAGTGAATTACAAGGTCATTAGTAAGGCTTGATGTGCTCTCTGGTGACAGCAGTAGACTCAGCCGGGGCAAGTGAAAATCAGGCACTATCAACTTGTCAATACATCCCATGGTGCTAGTCAGGCTCTGCACCTCTCTCTTCAACCATCTTTCATCACCTTGACCTGTTCCATGTGTTGACCTCTCCTTTAGTTTAGTTTTGTTTAAAGGTACAGTGTCGAAACAGGCCCTTCGGCGCCAACCAGCGATCCCCGCATGCTAGCTCTATCCTACACACTCCAGGGACAATTTTCAATTATACCTAAGGCAATTAACCTACAAACCCGTACGTCTTTGGAATGTGGGAGGATACAGATGATCTCGGAGAAAACCCATGCGGTCACGGGGAGAACGTACAAACTCCGTACAGGCAGCTCCCGTAGTCGGGATCGAACCTGGGTCTCTGGCGCCGTAACTCCACCGCTGTGCCATCCTATCCACTCATTATCCCCTGTCCATCCGTCCCCCACCCTAGTCGTCCTACTAGTTTCGCTGTCATCCTGCTTAGTTCCACTGTTCTCCATAGCCAACAGTGGACCATTGTGGGCTCCACCTCTCCTTGATCATCTAACTGGCTACGCAGGTCATGGGGAGAATGTAGAGACTCTGTACAGAGGGCACCCGTTGTCAGGATCGAACCCAGGTCTCTGGTGCAGTGAGGAAGCAACTCTACCGCTGCGCCACCGTGATGCCCCATCTTTCTCTCTTCCTTAGATAAAAGACAGGAGCAGTTCCATGCTCCTTTGATAACCAGATTTAAGATAGCTTTGTGTTTGCTTTTTTGTGGGAAAAATAAAATTATATTTTGTTGCTTGCAATATAGCAGCGCTAATGATCTTTGCAGCTAAAAGATGAAAAGATATTGAAAATTGGATGACAATATAATTTAAAAACAGGACACGAGTTAATTATAATAATTAAACTTCTAATAAGCATTACGTGATTAAAACTGAATTAGGAATTATTCAAGGGAACCTTACTGTTAAATATTAATTACCTCAAATGAGAAATTATGAAATTATAACCGTATTGCTGTTTGCCATTAACTCCATATTTCCATGAATTCTATATCTACATCCATTAATTCCATATTTTCAAATCCCACTGTTGCTTGTCTGCTGACTTTAACCACCTCTCTGCTGTGATTTTAATTCAGTTGATGAAAATGTGCTTCCAAAAAAATAGTTGAGAATTCAACTCTCTCAGCACAACTTTCAAAACCCACACTTTCCACTACTATATGCATAGCATCACGAGAGGAATAGATCGGGCAGACACACAGTCTCTTCCTTACAGTAGGTGAATGGAGGTCCAGAGGACATAGGTTTAAGGGGAAGGGGAAAAGATTTAATAGGAATCTGAGAGGTAACATTTCTCTCGCTCTCCCTCTTTTTTTAAGAGCCTTATCTAGCTCTCTCTTGAAAGCATCCAGAGAACCTGCCTCCACCGCCCTCTGAGGCAGAGAATTCCACAGACTCACAACTCTCTGTGAGAAAAAGTGTTTTGTCGTCTCCGTTCTAAATGGCTTATCCCTGACTCTTAAACCGTGGCCCTTGGTTCTGGAACCTATGCTGCACTCCCTCAATAGCAAGAATGTCCTTCCTCCTCAAATTTGGACACCAAAACTGCACACAATACTCCAGGTGTGGTCTCACTAGGGCCCTGTACAACTGCAGATGGACCTCCTTGCTCCTATACTCAACTCTTCTTGTTATAAAGGCCAACACGTCATTAGCTTTCTTCACTGCCTGCTGTACCTGTTTGCTTACTTTCAGTTACTGATGAACAAGGACCCCCAGATCCCATTGTACTTCCTCTTTTCCCAACTTGACACCATTCAAGTTCCTATTTTTGCCACCAAAGTGGATAACCTCACATTTAACTACCTTAAACTGCACCTGCCATGCATCTGCCCACTCCCCCAGCCTGTCCAAGTCACCCTGCATCCTCATAGCATCCTCCTCACAGTTCACACTGCCACCCAGCTTGGTGTCATCTGCAAATTTGCTAATGTTACTTTTAATCCCTTCATCTAATTCATTAATGTATATTGTAAATAGCTGCGGTCCCAGCACCGAGCCTTGCAGTACCCCACTAGTCACTGCTTGCCATTCTGAAAGGGACCCGTTAATCCCTGCTCTTTGTTTCCTGTCTGCCAACCAATTCTCTATCCATGTCAGCACTCTACCCCCCGATACCATGTGCCCTAATTTTGCCCACTAATCTCCTATGTGGGACCTTATCAAATGCTTTCAGAAAGTCCAGGTACACTATATCCACTGGCTCGCCCTTGTCCATTTTCCCAATTACATCCTCAAAAAATTCCAGAAGATTAGTCAAGCATGATTTCCCCGTCTAAAATCCATGCTGACTCAGACCGATCCTGTTACTGCTATCCAAATGTGCGGCTATTTCATCTTTTATAATTGACTCCAGCATCTTCCCCACCACCGATGTCGGTCTCTAACCATGGACCACCAGCTCCCCGATGTTAAAGCCCGCACGCTCCCGCCGTTGGAACTCCGAGGTAAATCCATGGCAAAGGGATCGTGAGCTCCGCGATGGCCGCCAACTCCTCCATGTTAGGCCGCAGTGCGGACAGAGATACGATGCGGAAAAAAACTGCATCTCCGTCGAGGAGAGAAGTTGAGAACTTCTTCAAAGTGGTCATAAGTTGAGGAGCTTTCGCGGTGGAGCAATCTGCACATTCTTCCTGTGATGGAGTGGAGTTCCAGTTTCTTCCCACACTCAAAGTTGGTTAATTGGCTCAGGTAAAAGTCATAAAATGTCTCAAGTGCGTAGGGTAGTGTTAGTGTGCAGGGATTGCTGGGCGGCACGGACTCGGTGGGCCGAAGGGCCTGTTTCCGCGCAGTATTTCTAAAGTCTACAGATGCTGCTTGACCCATTGGCTTCCTCCAGCAGTTTCTTTGCTTTGCACCAGATTTCAGCATCTTGTCTCCAGATGTTTAACCTTTGCACCCAAGGATTAAGTGGACACAGTTGCCATTTATCATCAATCCTGTTAAAACTAATCAAATTTCTGTTCGGTTCCACAGAGCTTTCTGCCGATCAATAGCGCAGTGCTTCGAGAGCTTCATAAAACACGTTCTGCTTGGTTGGGGCCTGTTAGTTGTGAGATTAAGTCAAAATGATCTGCCTATGTGACACAGTTGGATGACATTATGGGATAAACAGCATTCTCAAGTGAAACACCATAGCTTTGGTACATTTGCATAAGTTCCTACTAAACCTGATGGGATATTGCACCAGTGGCTGTTCATAGGTCATACAGAGATGATAGAACAGTACAGAGCAGGAAGAGGCCCTTCGGCCCACAATGTCTGTGCCGAACATGATGCTCAGATGGGCGGCACGGTGGCGCAGCGGTAGAGTTGCTGCCTCAAACCCCTGTCCCACAGTACGAGTTCATTGTAAGAGCTCTACCGAGTTTGTCCTGATTCGAACTCGGGGATTTACGGTAATGGCTGCTCGTCGGCTCTCGTGGACATTTTTCAACTTGTTGAAGACTCTTCACGAGTCTTCCCGAGCTTACCTGCCGTTAGCGAGTCTTCCCGAGTACCTGCCGTTAGCGTTACGAGACGTTAAGAGATGTCCCCGAGCTCCGACGTACCCGCTACGTTCATTCTCCGTGCTTACCCCGAGTTTGATTTTTTTAAACTCGGGAGAGCTCTTGGAATGGACTCGTACCGTGGGACAGGGTTTTTACAGCGCAAGATGCCCGGGTTTGATCCTGACTACATGTGCTTGTCTGTACGTACTCCTCGTGACCTGCGTGGGGTTTTCTACAGGAACACTTTCTCTCCACAGACGTACAGGTTTGTAGGTTAATAGGCCTCAGTTAAATTGTAAATTGTTCCTGGTGTACGTGGGATAATGTTAGTGCGCGGGGATCGCTGGTCGGTGTGGACTGGATGGGCTGAAGGGCCTGATCCCGCTCTAAGCTAAACTATACTAAATAACCAACTTCTCTGTGCCTGCGCACAACCCATATCCCTCCACACTCTACATTTCCAAGTGCCTTGCCTGAAGCCTCTGAAGCACCTCCTCCCTGGCAGCGCGTTCCAGGCACCTACCAACCACTGAATCTTTCTCTGGACATCTCCTTCAAGCTTTGCCCCTCTCACCTTAAAGCTATGCCCTCCAGCATTGGATATTTCCACCAGCATCTGGGAAAACTGTTCTCTTTGCCTACTTTATCTGAGCCTCAGGGGTGGGAGATTGGAACCTTTGCGTGGTCCGCCCTGTTTCAACGATTACGATCAGCCTGGCGTGCACAATCAAATAAGATCAAATAGAACCAGTTGTCCTGCAACATTCTGTTGTACACGCCAAACGCAAGAAGATCTAATGGGCCTGTCCCACTTATGCAACTTTTACGGCGACTGCCGGCACCCGTCATAGGTTGTTACAGGTCGCCGAAAATGTTCAACATGTTGAAAATCCAGCGGCGACCAGAACAAGATACAACTCTTTGGGCGACTACTCACGACCATACAGGCTTCACCCCGCAACATGTCGCCAGGGAGTCACCTGTATGTAGCAATGTTACAAAATTTTGAGATTTAAAAAATCAAGTCTGCAATTTATCCCATCAGATAAAGCATAAAAAGAAGTTTAATTTGACACCTAATTCACTTTCATATCTTCAGTATTAAGAAAGTTATGACCATTTTCATACTCGGAAATTAGCATCTTGTTCCCCATTGCCTTTCAATTGACTTAACTCAAAAGCTGTGATCTAGAACAGTTACAAGCCCATAACTTTCTTAAAAATTAAGAGAACTCAATGACATTTTCAGTTATTATAGACTGAAGCATTCTGAAACAAATATGAAACAATCTTACTTGGATGACCTGAAATTTAAGCATATAATTAGTTTGTTATCTAATTGTAGCTAATTACAAAATTCAATGAGTAGATCTAAACATCTATCCATTTCTTAAGAAAAGATAAACTTTTTTTTCAATTGCCTAAGCGTCCAAATAACATTCACACAATAATCCACAATATAACATAGTTTTTAAATCTCATTTTCATGAATTTCTAGGCCAAGTGGAAGGAATTTAGTGTTTGATTCCTGTAAATTAATGGCCATTTAAATCAACTAGCGAGTGGGTTTTAGTGGAATGCGGTGGATTGGAACGTTGCGGTTTGCAGTGAAGTCGGTATGAAAAATACAGCCGGTTCATACATTTTTTTTTTCCCCTTTTCGCAACATGAAAATGTGATTAAAGCCTTCCTAAAAACCACATTTTTATGTAAAAATAAACTGTGTAGCTTCTTTTATCGCCTACCTTAGGTCCGTTCTGCTGTCACCGTTCAGAGCTTTAGAAGATGATTTTTAAACTACTCTAGTTAATAAATAATCTAGCGTAGTTTAAAAATACCTTTATGAATGAAACGTCGGAGCGATTTCTCTTTAGCGACGAAATCGCCCGACATGGATCGACTTGGACTGTCTAGGGAAAAACTGCATTTTAAACCCGCCCCCCTCTGAAAGGCGCCAAAGTCGCGCACACGGGGAGCGGCAGAACTGCAGCGCTGCTAAAAGTAGGTATTGTAACATACCTACTGTATGGTCGTGAGTCGTCTCCTCAGTCGCCCAAAGAGTCGTAGCGCCTTTCTGGTCGCCGCTGGATTTTCAACACGTTCAACATTTTTGGAGACCTGCAATGACTTATGACGGGTGTCGTCAGTCACAGAAAAAGTCGCGTAAGTGGGACAGGGCTCTCATAATTTTATCAACAATTTGTATTCATAATTGCTTTCCAGGAAATCGATGTGCAGAAAAGAAATGCAGATGCTGGTTTATCCTGAAGGTAGACACAATGTTCTGGACAGGACATAACTTTGTAAGTTTATATGTTCTAGGAGCAGAATTAAGCCATTTGCCTGACTCTGGTGTTCACTGTACCTTGGACGATAACAAATAAACTAATGACATGACATTTCAGCCAAATGTTCATTCCTCCAAATGTTTAGGAGGCTTCTAAGCTCGAGTGAACAGTGACGCTGTTGCGCAGCGAATGCAGCGCCGGAGACCCGGGTTCGATCCCGACTACGGGCGCTGTCTGTACGGAGTTTGTACGTTCGCCCCGGTTTTCTCCGAGATCTTCGGTTTCCTACCACACTCCAAAGACATGCGGGTTTGTAGGTTAACTGGCTTGGAGTCAGTGTAAAAATTGTCCCAAGTGGGTGTCGGATAGTGTTAATGTGCGGGGATTGTCGGTCTGCGCGGACCCAGTGGGCCGAAGGACCTGTTTCCATGCTATATCTCCAAACTAAACTCATGAGGTTGCGACAGGCAAAGTACAGGAGACCAAAACAGCGCACAGTGCATTTTATTAGCCTTTTTAATGAACATCAGCTGAAATATCCACCTTTAGTAGCTTGTCACAAAACTGAAGCTGATAGCTCCATAATATAAGAACTGCTATTACAGGTTGTGAAACAGACTTGAAATGACATGGTGGGTGGTGTAGTTTTGCACCATGGCGCAGATTTATAGATCCATTGGTTGCGAGGATAGATAAAAATCATGCTGACAGTGGTATGATGTAATAAATGATTATGGTATCGAGAGATAACATGAACGGAAATGTCAATACTCCTGTCCCTCAAGGCAAAGAAAGCATTGGATGGCACTAAAAACTCATCTTTCAAGTACCACCACACAGCAATTGAAGGTTAGTCAGATTTGCTTCAGCTAATTAAAATCTTAACTCTTTTCATTCGACATAAGGTGATAGGAGCAGAATTAGACCATTCGGCCCATCGAGTCTACTCCACCATTCAATCCTGGCTTATCTATCTCTCCCACCTACCTCCATGCTCCTGCCTTCTCCCCATAACCTCTGACACACGTACTAATCAAGAATCTATCTATCCCCGCCTTAGAAATATCCACTGACTTGGCCTCCACAGCCGTCTGTGGCAAAGAATTCCACAGATTCGCCACCATCTGGCTGAAGACTTCATATCAAACCATAATTGATCTGCACAGTTTTGCTGTACCACCATAAGTTGGACTTGCACCATAAAAATAAACGACATCATTGGATGTTTGCAGCACTTAATGGCTTCAATTTGAATGTAGTTGTAAATCAGTGTGGTAGATGTTCCAATGACTTTTCAATTCCAATTATGAATAATTTAGCGTGACTCGTCTATTTATTTGTCCCTCTTGTTTCCTTCTCTAACCCAAGGAGCAGTTTGTTTTGGCACGAGATGTTTCTATTGCAGCTACATCTGTAGAACCTCTTGGGTCTGGAATTGCTATTCTGTAACCCTCTGAAACGCTATTGTATTTACCAGCTCCACCAGTTCAAAAACTAGTTACAAGATGACAGGGACTTCAAACAAATGTTTTGTTTACTTTAGTTTACAGACACAAGGCGTGGGAACAGGCCCATCGGCCCACCGAGTCCGCGCCGACCAGCGATCCCCGCACGTTAATGCTACCCTGCACACACTCGGGACAATTTATATTCAAACCAAGCCAATTAGCTCTACAAACCTGTACGTCTTTGGAGTGTGGGAGGAAACTGGAGGTCTCGGAGAAAACCTACATGGGGAGAACTTACAAACTCCGTACAGACAGCACCCGCAGTCTGGATCGAACCCGGATCTCTGTTGCTGTGAGGCAAATGTCATCTTACAGTTTAGACGAAGGAGCGTATTAAGTTAAAATGGGGGAGGGGCATTTTTAAATGCAAACATCCATTATGACTTGGACAAGCTACAGTAAAGGGCCTGTCCCACCAGCATCCTACTCCATGCGATCAAACTAGAAGCGGGGGCCGCGCGGAGGTCGGGTGATCCCCTGTACAGGGCCGTTCCCACCAGCATGCGCCTGCATGCGGCAAGCGCGATCAAACCGGCAGCGAGGGCCGCGCGGAGGTCGGGTGAGTGGCGCAACGCGGCGCAAAGTGAGGCGAACTTGGAGCGAAGTCTTCAAGGTAAGTTCGCCAGGACAGAGAGGGGCACACAGAGAGGGGCACAGAGGCACACACAGAGAGGGCCACGGAGCCACACACAGAGAGGGTCACGGAGGCACCTACAGAGAGGGTCACGGAGGCACGATGTCGAGGCGGTGTGTAATGCATCGAGGCGACTGCGAGCCGACAAGCCGTTGCCAAGTGGAATTTTTGAACAGGGTCAGTTTTTCGGAGCCCCGCGCGATCTCGGGACGAACTCCGCACAATTCCGCACGGCTCCGGCGATCGAAGTGGGACCGGCCCCGCGACGCCGCACGGCTCAAGCGACCACGTTAGGTCGCGCTCATCGCATAGAGTTGCACGCTGGTGGGACAGGCCCTTTAGTGCTTTAAATAGTGAGCTCTAGGGTCATAGGTAGACAGCAATGTTGAAGAAACTCAGCGGGTGAGGCAGCATCTCTGGAGTGAAGGAATAGGTGATGTTTTGGTCTAGACCCTCCTTCAGATTGATGTGGAGGTGGGGGGAAGGGTGGGGGGTGGGGCGGGAAGAAGAAAGGAGAAGGCGGAGACAGTGGGCTGTCGGAGAGCTGGGAAGTGGAGGGGAAGGAGGGAGAAAGCAGGGACTACCTGAAATTGGAGAGTCAATATTCAAAGCTTACCACAGTCAGACGTTACCACAGCCACGTTTGCTCTCTCGGGACTTGCCCGCGCCTCCATCTTGTATCTTCGTCTACTCTAGAGTCCTATAGTCACACAGCGTGGAAACAGGCTCTTCGGCCTAACTTGTGCACACCGGCCAACATGTCCCATCTACACTAATCCCACCTCTAACATAACTTCTAGCGGTTGAAACTAATAAATAACACTGGCCAGCCTTTCTATAAAACCATTTAAATGCAAAGCAGGTTGATCAACTTCCATTAACTTGCCTGCTTCTGTTATATATACTGCCGACTTAATAAGATCCTACAGGAATTTAAGTTCAAGAAGGTATGGGTCTGACTGGGAGGCTAACATTGATGGAAATACAACTGTGCTGAGGTCCGATCCAAAGCAGCATCTCCTGGGTTTAATTCAGTGTAAGCGTGACCCTCTGTGAGTTAATCTCTCCTGAGAACCAAGCTAGATATTTTAATAAGTGCTGTACATTTCAATGGTGTTTTACACAGGGTTTGTATTCAACAGCAGAAGCCCAGGGATCCTGAAACTCTGGTGGGAGGAAAGAATGGAACTGAAGTGAAAGTGCTGGAGTAACTCTGAGTCTGAAGAACAGTCTCAACCCGAAACGCCACCCATTCCTTCTCTCCAGAGATGCTGCCTGTCCCGCTGAGTTACTCCAGCGTTTTGTGTCTATCTGTGGAGGGAATGAACAGGCAACATTTTGGGTCCGGACCCTTCTTCACACTGATCAGTGAAGAAGGGGTCCCGATACAAAATGCAGCCTGTCCACTCCCCCCACAGATGCTGCCGGACTCACTGAGTTTCTGAGGCACTTTGTAATTTACTCCGAATTCCAGAATCTACAATTCCTTTCAATGAATGAAAATGAACCATATAACAATTACAGCACGGAAACAGGCCTTCTCGGCCCTTCCAGTCCGTGCCGACCATTTAATTTTTCCTAGTCCCATCTACCTGCACGCAGACCATACCCCTCCATTCCCTTCCCGTCCATATACCTGTTAAAGAAGGAACTGCAGATGCTGGAGAATCGAGGGTTACACAAAAAGCTGGAGAAACTCAGCGGGTGCAGCAGCATCTAAGGAGCGAAGGAGATAGGCGACGTTTCGGGTCGAGACCCTTCGGCCCGAAATGTCGACTATCTCCTTCGCTCCTTAGATGCTGCTGCACCCGCTGAGTTTCTCCAGCTTTTTGTGTACCCCACCGTCCATATACCTATCCACTTGACTTTTAAATGTTAAAATCGATCCTGCCTCCACCACTTCTGCTGGAAGATTATTCCACACAGCCACCACTCTCTGAGTAAAGAAGTTCCCCCTCATGTTACCCCTAAATGTCTGTCCCTTAATTCTCATGTCATTTTAAAATTGAGGTGCACAACAGCCAATGAGTGCCCAATGTTTATCAACGTTCCCTCATCTCACACTGGGCAAGATTTCATTGGGAGTTTAGCATTTCAATAGTCTACATTATTTTTTTCATGAAGATAGACACAAAAAGCTGTAGTAACTCAGTGGGACAGACAGCATCTCTGCAGGGAAGGAATCAGTGACGTTTTGGGTCGAGACCCTTCTTCAGACTTTTTTTCTCGTTTGGGATAATGTTCATAAGTTTATAAGTGATAGGAGCAGTATTAGGCCATTCGGCCCATCATGTCTGCCCCGCCATTCAATAATGGTTATCTTTCCCTCTTAATCCCATTCTCCCCATAACCCGTGACACCTGTATTAATCAAGGATCTATGTATCACTGCCTTAAAGATATCCATCGATTTGGGCAATGAATTCCACAGATTCACAACCCTCTGACTAAAGAATTCCTCTTCATCTCCTTTCAAAAGGAATGTCCTTTAATTCTGAGGCTATGGCCTTTAGTCCTAGACTCTCCCACTAGTGGAAACATCCTCTCCACATCCACTCTATCCAAGCCTTTCACTATTCGGTAAGTTTCAATGAGGTACCCCCTCATCCATTTAAACTCCAGCGAATACAGGCCCACCGCCATCAAATACTTATCATATGTCAACCTACTAATTCCTGGGATCATTCTTGTAAAGCACCTCTGGACCCTCTCCATCGCCAGCACATCCTTGCTCAGATTGTGTCTATAATTGTGAAAATGATGCACTACAGACGAGTGCACCAAATGCAAAGATTTCAGAAGGTAGACACAAATCATATAAACATATAACCATATAACCATATAACCTTATAACAATTACAGCACGGAAACAGGCCTTCTCGGCCCTTCCAGTCCGTGCCGACCATATATTTTCCCCTAGTCCCATCTACCTGCTCTCAGACCATACCCCTCCATTCCCTTCCCGTCCATATACCTATCCACTTTACTTTTAAATGTTAAAATCGATCCTGCCTCCACCACTTCTGCAGGAAGATCATTCCACACAGCCACCACTCTCTGAGTAAAGAAGTTCCCCCTCATGTTACCCCTAAACGTCTGTCCCTTCATTCTCATGTCATGCTCTCTTGTTTGAATCTTTCCTACCCTCAATGGGAAAAGCTTATCTACGTCAACTCTGTCTATCCCTTTCATCATTTTAAAGACCTCAATCAAGTCCCTCCTTAACCTTCTGCGCTCCAAAGAATAAAGGCCTAACTTGTTCAACCTTTCTCTGTAACTTAGTTGCTGGAACCCAGGCAACATTCTAGTAAATCTCCTCTGTACTCTCTCTATTTTGTTGACATCCTTCCTATAATTAGGCGATCAAAATTGTACACCATACTCCAGAATTGGAGTACCTTGTACAATTTTAACATTACTTCCCTACTCCTATATTCAATGCTCTGATTTATAAAGGCCAGCACACCAAAAGCTTTCTTTACCACCCTATCTACATGCGATTCCACCTTCAGGGAACTATGCACAGTTATTCCTAGATCCCTCTGGCGCTGGCGCTGTGAAGCCCCAGTCCCACTTAGGAGACCTAAACAGCAATCTCTGGTGACCTTGCCCGCCATCCAAAAAAAAATCAAGGTCGAGGTGACCTGCAACCTCCTACCACCTCCCACGCACATGTTGAAAACCTTCCTCGACTATGAAGAAAACCGGCTTCGACTAGACCTGCGACTAAAAAATTATCGATTTTTAAAACGGCAACCTATTTTTAGTCGAGGCCAGTTTTAATCACGATGAAAACATAGCAGAAACCTAGATGAAGCCTCGATCACGCAGAAACCACTTTGACCATTATGGAGAGTGACCAAAACCTCCGGTGACCTCATGGAAACCTTGGGTGGTGGGCAAGGTCACCAGAGGTTGCTGTTTAGGTCTCCTAAGTGGGCCAGGGGCTTAACTCATTGACTTGGCCTCCACAACCTTCTGTGGCATTGCATTCCACGGATTCACCACCCCCTGACTAAAGAAATTCCTCCTCGTCTCCTCCCTAAAGGAACGTCCTTTAATTCTGAAGCTATAACCTCTAGTCCTGGTCCTGGACTCTCCCACTAGTGGAAACATCCTCTCCACATCCACTCTATCCCGGAAACCCCTTTTGATTCCAGTGCCAAACAGAGTTGATAGGACATGCCCAGAACGCACATGCACAGAAGACACAGTCAATGGTGCCTTGCAGCAATGCTGTCGTTCTCGGGAAACCACAAAGTCACGACACTGCTTATTGTGCCCGTCACACATAGGATCGCACACAGATTGCCATCTGAGAACGCTGCCTTATAGCCATGGATTTATTCAGACGCCTTGAACTCCGCAAATCCCATGTGGCATCTGCCACATCATCTCCTGGAGACTTTTCAAACCGAGACAATTGTAGGGGAAAAAAATATACTCAGAAAACAGTGCCGGCAGCTGGCCAGTATCAACCAGTAGCTCAAATGCAAAATGGGCGGCACAGTGGTGCAGTGGTAGAGTTGCTGCCTCACAGCACCAGAGACCCGGGTTCGATCCTGACCGTGGGTGCTGTCTGTACGGAGTTTGTCCAATTCTCCCCGTGACCTGCGTCGGTTTTCTCAGGGTGCTTCGTTTTCCTCCCACACTTCAAAGATGTGCAGGTTTGTAGGTAAATTAGCTTGGTCTAAAAATATCAATTGTCGCTCACGTGTGTCAGGTAGTGTTAATGTGCGGGGATCGCTGGTTGGCGTGGGATCGGCGGGCGGAAGGGCCTGTTTCCGCGCTGTATGAGGTGGATCCATCAATTCATCAACATTTATGGACCTACACCTCCAAACGCCTTGACCTTTCTGAGATTCATATTGCACTTACTTCTACGGTACAACTAATAGCAATACAAAGTCATTTGAAGATGGCAGTATTTGCATATAATTAGCATTTCTGTTCCGAAGAATAACCTCTTTAAAATAGATGTCTTTGGTTTATATCTGCAATTAATAATTTACTGTATAATCAATGCCCTATCTCACCAAAGGAGAACTTAGGATTCATGATCTCAGGCCCTTTCTGAATTAACAGAATTTGGATCAATTGCTCGAATAACCTGCGATATATTTTGGTTCCATGAGATCAATGTTTGCCTTAAAACAATACACTCAAGGTGAAATCATTGATAATCATCAGATTTTTTTGTGTTTATACATTCATGGAGGATGCACCTAGTGCCCAGTAGTTTTGAACTTCTGCCTCAGAGAAGTTCGATTCTGACTACGGGCGCTGTCTGTATGGAGTTTGCACGTTCTCCCCGTGACCTGCGTGGGTTTTCTCCAGGTGCTCTGGTTTCCTCCCACACTCCGAAGACGTGCAGGTTTTGGTGGTTACTTTGGTTTCAGTAAAAATTGTAAATTGTCCGAAGTGTGTTGGATAGCGCTAGTGTGCGGGAACGGCTGGCCGGGCGCAGACCGGTGGGCCGAAGGTCTCGTTTCCACACTGTACCTCTAAACTAATCTAAATAAAAGCAAACTGTTTTTTGAAATTTCTAGCACCAATTAACAGATGTATAATATGTATAAAATAACCCACTCTTGCCGTCCAGTACGTTTTAATTGCAGACACACTTAGAATAGAGGGTCTGCTGCCAAGTAAGAAGGAATACATAGACAGGTACAGCTCATTGAACAACAACAACAAGATTGTGGACGCAGCCCAGACCGTCACGCAAACCAACCTCCCTTCCATTGACTCCATCTACACCTCACGCTGCCTCGGCAAGGCCAGCAGCATCATCAAGGACGAGTCGCACCCTGGCCACTCCCTCTTCTCCCCTCTCCCATCGGGCAAAAGGTACAGAAGTGTGAAAACGCACACCTCCAGATTCGGGGACAGTTTCTTCCCAGCTGTTATCAGGCAACTGAACCATCCTACCACAACCAGAGAGCGGTCCTGAACTACTATCTACCTCATTGGTGACCCTCGGACTATCCTTGATTGGACTTTGCTGGATATATCGTGCACCTAACGTTATTCCCTTGTCATGTATCTGTACACTGTGAATGGCTGGATTGTAATCATGTATTGTCTTTTTGCTGACTGGTTAGCACGCAACAAAAGCTTTTCACTGTACCTCGGTACACGTGACATTAAACTAAACTGAACCACATCTGGGAGTTGGGATTGGTGTCAAACAGTGAAGGATTCCTGCCTGTTATAGATCTGAAGGGAAATTAATTTAAGACTCAACATGAAAATCTGCTGGGACCTGAAATCAAAGTTAAAAAAAAACGTTTGCCACGTTGAACATTAAATAGTAGTAGCTGGGCAATTACACTTAATGAGGACAAGAGACTGCAACATCAGACAAATGAAAAAGGATGGGAGGGTGTGTGCGGATGTCCAGAGCCAATTCCGATATTGGAAAAGCTGAGACGTTTAGTGGAATCAGCCCTGAAATGCCACCTTGGAGATCAAATAGTGCAAGGCCTGGATAGAGTGGATGTGGAGAGGATGTTTCCACTAGTGGGAGAGTCTAGGACCAGAGGTCACAGCCTCAGAATAAAAAGACGTACCTTTAGGGGCCTGTCCCACTTTCACGACCTAATTCACGACCTTTTTTACTCGTGGACATTTTTCATCATGCTAGAAAAACGCCCGACCTACTTGATGCCACGAGCACCTACGACTAGCATCACCACCTGCCCACGACCTACCTACGACCTCCTACGACTTCCTACAACCCCGTGACGACCATGCTGCGAGTATGAGTCAAGGGCAAATTCGGCAGAGGTCGTGAAAGTGGGACAGGCCCTTAAGGAATGAGATAAGGAGGAATTTCTTTAGTCAGAGGGTGGTGAATCTGTGGAATTCACTGCCACAGATGGCGGTGGAGGCCAAGTCAATAGATATATTTAACTCAGAGATAGTTAGATTCTTGATTAGGGCGGGTGTCAGGGGTTATGGGGAGAAGACAGGAGAATGGGGTTGGGATGGAGAGAGATGATTGAATGGCGGAGTAGACTTGAGGGGCCGAATGGCCATATTCTGCGCCTCTCACTTTTGACCTTATGAACTGATGAAATCCGGTCAAGTCGCCCGTGTTACTTGATTCTTTAGGAAAAGTTAGTGATTCTTTTGGAAAATTTGAACCTTGCATTAATAATAAAAAAATACTGTGGAAGAGGGAATTTTGAAATCAAACCATAAGTGGCTGGAATATTCAGCAGGTTAGGCAGCACCTATGGTGAAAGAAGAAAGATTATTGTTCCCAATCAATTTGCAACATCTTCCCTATACCGCACTGCCGAGCCTGAACACAATATTCGACACACCTTATATAAAAGCAACATGACCTCCCAACTTCGGAATTCACTGGGAATAACGTCAAGTCATGAAATGGTGCAGTTTGACATGGTTTAGCTGCAGAGCAACATTATAAATACATAGAAACATGGAAAATAGCTGCAGGTGGAGGCCATTCGGCCCTTCGAGTCAGCATTGTGATCATGGTTGATCGTTCCCAATCAATAAATAGAAGCATGGAAATTAATACCATATTCAAATCAGAGAAAATACGATATTATTAAAATCAAGGAGTGGCCGGAGTGAAAATTGAAAAGAAGAACTACACTTGTTGGAAACTTCTTCTCTCGTGTCCATCGTTTGTGTTTCAAACGTTGGGCCCGGCTCTTGCACAGTGGACAGCCTTCTCGTTTGCCACTGCTAGATCTTCTAGGCAGCATTGTTCACCAAGAATCTGGGCATCTTAGTAGGTGTGGCATGGATCGTACAGATGTTCCACATTGACATTCCGTGTCTGCCACATCTGGATTGGCCCATTTGCTCATGTTGATCTTGCATCGGCCCATCCCTGTACAAAGCCTATTGATGGACTTCCAGCTCCTCCAGTCACACCGGTGACCAGGTGGTAGCTGTTCCTTGGTTGGGATTGGCATCTTTACGTGGTGGTGGTTTTCACTGCGTGTCTTTTCCCACGAGGCGAGTCTGGTTGCTCGAGGACACTGTGACAGTGGCTGGACTGTGTGAAGGAAGCTCTTCCTCGACCAGCGGTTTTGGGTCTGGGTGATGGGAGTGACATGAATGGCGGGCGCCCCCAACTTGCCCACTACATTCCGTTCTACAGGCAACCGATCTGCTGATTCCTGGTGGAGCAATACCGGCCAAGACATGCAAGCTCTCCACAACCGTTGGTTTCAGGCAGCCAGTGATGCATCTGCAGCTGTCTATAAGGGCGGCATCAACTTTCTTTGCATGAGATGATCTCTCCCAAACAGGACAAGCATACTCTGCAGCAGTTGACCACAGTGTGGCGCATTGGTAGAGTTGTTGCCTTACAGACTTTACAGCGCCAGAGACCCTGGCTCAATCTCGACTACGGGTGCTGTCTGTGCGGAGTTTGTACGTTCTCCCCATGACCTGCGTGGGTTTTCTCCGAGATCTTCAGTTTCCTCCCACTCTCCAAAGACTCGTACAGGTTTGTAGGTTAATTGGCTTGGTGTAAATGTAAAATCATCCCTAGTGTGTCTCGGGTGGTTAGTGTGCGGGGATTACTGATCGGTGTGGACACGGTGGGCCGAAGTGCCCGTTTCTGTGCTGTATTTCTAAACTAAACTCAACTCAATTCTAAAGATGTACAGGTTTGTCGGTTCATTGGCTTGTTATAAGTGAAAAATTGCACATAGAGTGTGTAAGAGAGTGTGAGTGTGCGGGGATCGCTGGTCGGTGTGGACTTGGTGGGCCGAAGGGCCTGTATCTTTAAAGTAAAGGTTATGCTTGCCTTAGGAGGCTGCTGGCTGTTTTGTTATTCAGAATAAAATAGTCTGCTTTTTCACAGACGTCCATTTCATTTTACAAGGCCCAAGAGTATTGACTTGTAATGTCTTTCATCCAGGATGAGAGACCGGCTGTTTCAAGGAGATTGAATTTTTCGTAGGTTATTAGGGCTAATTGCTCAGGTTACTTGTCACCAACATTACTTTGGGGAACGGAGGAAATTTAGTAAATTGATATAATTATTGATAGCACGATTCCTACAAAGAAATGAGTCATCTCTTTATCATTACAAATTAGATTGGGGTCTGTCGAACGTCCTTGCTTGAGTGTAAAGGCTGCATATTGCAAGTACTTGCTTAACAGTAAAATATGAAAGAGGTTTTTAAAGAATTAGTTTCAGTTTCTGCTCTCTGGTGGTTAGCGACAAACCTATTGTTCAGTCCCCTGAAGGGCGACACGGTGGCACAGCAGGTAGAGCTGCTGCCTCACAGCGCCAGAGACCCGGGTTCGATCCCGACTACGGGTGCTGTCTGTACGGAGTTTGTCCGTTCTCCCCGTGACCTGCGTGGGTTTTCTCCAGGTGCTCTGGTTTCCTCCCACACTCCAAAGACGTGCAGGTTTGTATGTTAATTGGCTTCTGTAAAATGTCCTTAGTGGGTAGAACTTAGTATGTGTGATCGTTGGTTGGCATGGATTCGGTGGGCCGAAGGGCCTGTTTCAATGCTGTCTCTGTAAATATTACAAACTAACACATGTCTGATAGTTTCTTCAATCATCCCCTCACCCCTGTGAAGTCGGCGCTGGGCCTGTACTCGCTGGAGTTTAGAAGGTTGAGGGGAACCTCATTGAAACTTACCGAATAGTGAAAGGCCTGGGTAGAGTGGATGTGGAGAGGATGTTTCCACTAGTGGGAGAGTCTTGAACCAGAGGTCACCGCCTCAGGATTGATGGACATTTTTTTAGAAAGTAGATTCAGTCAGAGGGTGGTGAATCTGTGGAATTCTTTGCCACATAGGCCATCAATTTATATTTTTAATGCAGAGATAGCTTCTTGATTAGTACAGGTGTCAGGGATTATGATAAGACTGTCAAGTGCTTCCGATATGTTAACTAGCCTTGGCTGGGAGTCATGGACGCACCAAAGCCCGCGTATGTACTGTTGACAAGGAGACTGGTGGCATCATCCCCAGTAACATCGCTGACCTCATTCAATCCAATACCCAGAAGTCTACAAGACAGTCCACAGGTCACTTTATTTCTGCTAGAATTAGAGCAAACACGAATAGCTATCTACAGTCACTATATCCATGGACTACCCCAGAGTGGAACATCCTTCCTGACACCACCAGGTGCACACCAACCTTGTCACTCTTCAAGACACAGCTCAACAATGTGGACATGGATCATCTCACCAAACCTGCCCACATAAAAATCTAAGGTTGCTGTAGAAACTCTGCGGGTAAGACAGCATCTATGGAGCGAAGGAATAGGTGATGTTTCGGGTCGAGACCCTTCTTCAGACTGAATTCCTTCTATCCAGACCTATTCCTTCAATGATTGAATATTGAATTCAGACCTGTTTCCTTCGCTCCATAGATGCTGCCTCACCCGCTGAGTTTCTCCAGCATTTATGTCTATCTTCGATTTTTCCAGCATCTGCAGTTCTTACTTAAACACATAAAAATCTAAATAACTCGTTTTGCAGCCAGTGCCCATGTGGGTGTAGGCTCCATGAGATAGCCCAATGGTTGTGCAGCAAACAAGCAGAAGCAGAAGTAAAGGGCCTGTCCCACCAGCATGCAACTCTATGCGATGAACGCGATCAAACTAGAAGCGGGGGCCACGCGGAGGTCGGGTGATCCCTGTACAGGGCCATTCCCACCAGCATGCGCCTGCATGCGGCAAGCACGACCAAACCGGCAGCAGGGGAGGTCGGGTGAGTGGCGCAACGCGGCGCAGAGTGAGGCGAACTTGGAGCGAAGTTTAAGGTAAGTTCGCTTGGACAGAGAGGGGCACACAGAGAGGGGCACAGAGGCACACACACACAGAGGGCCACAGAGCCACACACATAGAGGGTCACGGAGGCACCCACAGATAGGTTCACAGAGGCACGATGTCGGGGCGGTGTGTAATTCGTCGAGGCGACTGCGAGCCGACAAGCCGTTGCCGCGCGGAATTTTTGAACACGGTCAGTTTTTCGGAGCACCGCGCGATGTCGGGACGAACTCCGCACAATTCCGCACGGCTCCGACGATCGAAGTGGGACCGGCCCCGCGATGCCGAACGGCTCAAGCGACCACCTTAGGTTGCAAGCTTGTAGGACAGGCCCTTAAGGCAGGAACATGTGGTTAGGAGGGAGAGGGAGCTCAGCCGTGATTGAATGGCGGAGTAGACTTGATGGCCTAGTCCTGCACCATTCACTTATGACCTCATGCAACGTTGCGAATAGTGAGCTTATGAACGTAGGAACATGAATTAGAAGGCAAGTAATGAAGGTCACAGTTAATGCCCTGTGATTTCACTGTGAATGGTTACAATTTCAATGGAAAAGGATGCAAGAAGCTTTGGACTTCTTAGCGAGGAAAACAAAATTGAGATCTATTGTTTCTCTCCTGGCTCATCTCTGGGAATAGATTCAATGTCATGTTTTATCAATAAGCATCTCTGTAATGGTACTTAGATTTCCATAATGTCACCGTGCCAATCGCAGAACGTGATGCAATGTTTGTGTGGACGTCTGTGGTGAAGATCTTTCTCAATTATACACTTTACGTACTAATAGGCCCCTGGAAACAGAGTTTACCAGCTGCTCGATCAATAAAATAAATTAATTTAATAGCTTTAAAAGAACAGGAGTTTTCTTTTGGGTGAAAATCTATCTTGGCTTCTGACAACCCGGACAGTCGGACTTGTGTACTTACATAGACACCGAGGCTAAGTTTCAGTCAGTGACTCCACTTAGTACAGTGCAGAGATGTTGCATTGTTCTGTTTGCAATATCAATGTAAAGTTCACCACCTCTCCCTGTGGTTGAGAAAGCCAATTACAGGTGCTTGTGTGGGGAGGAACTGCAGACGCTGGTTTAGACCGGAGACAGACACTAAAAGCCGGACGCAAAATGCCGGAGTAGCTCAGGAAGTATCTCTGGAGAGAAGGAATGGGTGCCGTTTCAAGCCTGAAGAAGGGTCTCGGCCCGAAAACGTCACCCATTCCTTCCCATCCAGAGATGCTGCCTGTCCCGCTGAGTTACTCCAGCATTTTGTGTCTATCTTCAGTGTGAACCAGCGTCTGCAGTTCCTTCCTACACACAAGGTTGGAGTTCAATACAACTGAACTACTATTCACCTCAATGGTGACCCTCGACTATCCTTGATCCTTTGCTGGCTTTACCTTGCACTAAATGTTATTTCCTCAACATGTATCTATACTCTGCAAATGGCTCGGTTGTAATCACATACTGTAATAGCAGGCAACAAAAGCTTTTCACTGTACCTCGGTACACGAGACAATAAATTGAACTGAACTGAATTCAAGGACAGCCACATACCACAGCGTCTAGGATCAAGGTTGCAACCATTTGAGAAAAAGATCATCTCTTCAATGAAGCTGAAATATGCATGCCTTCCTTTCCATTAGAAGACCATTTCGCATTAATTCATTCATTGTAGGAAGAAGGTCATCTTCTCATTGTCCTGTTAGCGGGTCAGAACACATAAAGATACTCTGCCTAGAGGCCAGAAGTTTTGTGAATTGACTATATGCCTATTTACATGAAAGCGGGTGCTCCTGAATAGTATCAACAGAGTGTGTTTAGTTTGGAGATTGTCTTTTGATCAGTTTTAATTTAATTTAGTGTGGAGTTTAGGCATACTGTGCGGAAACAGGCCCTTCGGCCCACCGATTCCGTGCCGACCGGCGGTCCCTGCACACTATTCTACACACTGGGGACAATGCACAATCTTTACTTAAGCCAATTAACCTACAAACCGGTACGTCTTTGGAGAGCGGGAGGAAGCTGGAGCACCCGGGGGAAAACCCACACAGGTCATGGGAAGAACGTACAAACTCCGTACCGACAGCATCCCTAGTCAGGAGCGAACGCGAGTCTCTGGCGCTATGAGGCAGCAACTTGTCGCTGCGCCACAGTTCTGCCCTTGTTGTTAAAATAAGATTGCCCTGTAACTTGCAGAGACTCTGGCAAGAGAACTAGATTAGTGTCGAGAGGAACTGCGGGCGCTGGTGTAAAGGTCGGGTGATGTTGTAAATCGGGACCCTTCTTCAGTCCTAGATTGTTCCCCTGCTATCCTGGAGGAGGCTCATCCTTCCAGTTAAAAACAATAACAATTGTGAGGACAGTGGAGCAGCGGTAGAGTTGTTGCCTCATAGTACCAGCACTCGTTCAATCCTGGCCTTGGGTTTTGTGTGTGTGGAGTTTGCATGTTCTCCCCGTGACCTCGAGGGTTTCCTCCAGGTGCTCCTGTTTCCTCCCACAGGCCAAAGACGTGCGGGTTTGTAGTTTACTTGGCCTCTGTCAGAGAGAAATTCCCCGCATGTGTAGGGGAGTGGATGAGAAAGTGAGATAGCATCGAACTAGTGTGAACGGGTGATTGATGGTCGATATGGACTCGGTGGGCCACATAGGCCTCTTCCCCTACTGTGTCTCCAAATTCTAAACTATTAACAAAATTCATCCTGCTGATTAAAGGTTGTAAATATTGCAATTAGTAATGCAGCTGTTATGTTTTCTTTTCAACGCTGGGATCACGTTTCGGAAATAATCTGAATAAATAATAAGAAATGTTGAGACTTCTAGAATATTTGGCAGATGCTGCACAAGATCTTTCCCTCTTTGTCAAACTCAGGACACTTCATTGAATGTTTTGGTATGAAGGGTGGCGCAGCGGTAGAGTTGCTGCCTCACAGCGCCAGAGACCGAGGTTCGATCCTGACTACGGGTGCTGTCTGTACGGAGTTTGTACGTTCTCCCCGTGACCTGGGTGGGTTTCCTCCCACACTTCAAAAACGGACAGATTTGTAGGTGAATAGCTATCTGTAACCTGTCCCTAGTGTATAGGATTGTACAAGTGTACAGGGATTGTTGGTCGGTGTGGACTCAGTGGGCCGAAGATCCTGTTTCCACACTGTATCTCGAAAGTCTAAAGTCTAAAGGCTTCCCTTGAAACAGTTTAAGATCTCAATATGTGTCTTTCCAATTACTTTAATCTCTATTCATAAGGTGTCTGCCCAATTATCCATCTCAAAATGATAACTCCATCTTTTACCAATCCTGTAACTCCGCTTTGAAGATGGAGTCTGACAATAACTGGCCAAATCTCATCACCCTTACCTCCACGGGACTTAAAATGCTATTCATATTCTTTAGTTTACTGCTGTGTCACATCAAAGAAAGTCATTTTCAACAAATCACCGTCGAACAATAGATGTGGCGTTTTAGTGCGATGGTTTTGTTTTCCATTTTGTGTTTGTAGTCGACTCAAGTCATTACTTAAACTGGAAATGATTGAAATTCAACTCCCAAGACTGCTGTTCTTGCATCCTCGTTCTACTGAAATAAAGAATGTCAAACTGTTTTTGTTTTTTTCCCCTCACCAAAGTTTATAAACTATTCTTATGCACTTCTTCTGACAGTTTGCAGTTATTAAGTGCCCATGCAGGCCACGATTCTCATTATTGTAACTGATTCCCTCTTCATTCAGTGCATTGTAGCCACAGGGGGTCTATGCATCTACAGCATCCACTGCAGTTACAGGTGTAGCGTTGCTGCCTCACAGCGCCAATGACCTGGGTTCGATCCTGACAGCGGCCGCTGTCTGTAGGGAGTTTGTATGCTCTCCTGCGTGGGTTTTCTCCGGGTGCTCCGGTTTCCTCCAAAGACGTGCAGGTTTGAAAGCTAGGCAAAAAAATGCTGGGGAAACTCAGCGGGTGAGGCAGCATCTATGGAGAGCAGGCATTTGCGACGTTTCCGGTGTCGAGACCCTCCTCCTCTCCATCGATGCCGCCTCACCCGCTGAGTTTCTCCAGCATTTTCTGTCTACCTTCGATTGTTTCAGCATCTGCAGTTCTTTCTTAAACAGGTTTGAAAGTTAATTGGCTTCTGCAAATTGCCCCAAGGTATGTAGGATGTGAAACTGTGATAACATAGAACGGGTTTAAGTGCAAATTGGTGTAAATGTAAATTGTCCCAAGTGTGTGTGTACCAACAATTATAGACCTCCACTCTATGATGTTCGGTGTGTAAGGCAGTGTTAGTGTGCGGGGATCACTGGTCGACGCGGACTCGGTGGGATGAAGGGTCTGTTTCCGTGCTGTATCTCTAAGCTCAATTAAACTAAAGACTTGTAATATAGTGACATTACTCCTAATTCACACTTATGATCTGAGTTTAGCTCAGGAAGGAGAAGGAATCGGAATGTAGACGCATAAATGCTGGAGTAACTCAGCGGGACAGGCAGCATCTCTGGAGAGAAGGAATGGGTGACGTTTCGGGTCGAGACTGTTCTTCAGACGGAGGTTGCCGGACTGTTGTGAACATCGGGAGCCAGGGAACGATTTTGTCCGCGGACACGATCTGAAGGGAAGTTAATCGCTAATCGATTGTGGGTAACTCGGCAATAAAAAGCTTGCTCGTGGTCCCAGCAATAAAGCTAATGGCTAATTAAAATATCATATTTCGCATCTCTTGCAACAATCAAATACAAATATGCCCTGTGAATGTATTTTGAGAAACCAGAGAAATAAAGATGAAGATTTAGGCTTATGATGAATTAGATTCCTCATCAGTATTGAAGTATTAAATAACCCTTACTCTTAGGAACAACTGATGGATGGCTGTTGCCACGGGAATTAGGAAGCTGTAGTTATTGATAAATCTTTGCTTCCCCTGACTCCTACAGATACTTACCAACCAACACCGATTCTCTCTCTCTCTTTCTCTCTTTCTCTCTCTCTCTCTCTCCCCGTCTCCTCCTCGCTCCCCCTCTCTCTACCTCCCTCCCTCCCTTTCTTTCTCTCTCTCTTTCCCTCTCTCTCTCCTCCTCTCTCTTCCCCTCTCTCCCCCTTCCACCTCCCACTCTCCCCCTCTCTCTCCCCCATCTGCCCCCTATCTCCCCATTCTCCCTCCTACTCTAGCTCTCTCTCTCTCTCTTTTTTCTCTCCCTCTTCTCTCTGGGGCGGGAGATTGCAACCTTCACGTGGACCACCCTGTTTTGACGAATGCAATCAACCTGGCGTGCACAAACAGAAGATCAAACAGAACAAGTTGTCTCACAACCTTAGGCTGTGCACGCCACACGCTAGAAGAAGAAGAAGAAGAAGTCCCCCTTCTCTCACCTCCACTCTCTCTCCATATCTCTCCTGCACTCTCTTTTTTTTTTTTTTTTTCTCATTTCAAAAACTTTATTCAACACAAATCATAAAATACAACACATCAAAACACAATCAAAAATCACACTATAATGAACAGATCATTGTAGTACAGCAGTACATTCATTTATAATCGCCTCAACCCCACGCGGCGACCAGCGCTGACGGAAGGCCTCCAGAGTCCCCGTGAACACCGCGTGTTCCCTCTCCAGGGACACACGTGCACGGACGTAGGCCCGAAAGAGGGGCAGGCAGCCGACTCTCGCCAGACCGTCGACCGCCCGCTGCCTGGACCCACGAATGGCCATCTTGGCCAGGCCAAGGAGCAAACCGACAGGTAAGTCCCCCCCCCACACTCGGCTCTCCCCACTCCCCGCCTTGTGTCCAAACACCAGGATTGTGGGGCTAAAATGCAGCCAGAACTTGAGGAACAACCCCTTCAGATATTGGTACAGGGGCAGTAACCTCACACACTCCACATACACATGGAATACGGTCTCCTCCTCTCCGCAGAAAATACATGCGGCAGACGAGCCCGTGAACCGACTCAAAAGTTTATTACAAACCACCGCTCCATGCAGCACTCTCCACCCCAGGTCCCCAATATAAAGGGGTACAACTCCCTTATAGAAGGACCCCCACTGGGGCCCCCCGCCGCCTTCGGATGGTAACACCGTCCTCCATGGTGAGTCAGGACGGGAGACGAAGGCACTGTACAGCATCCTGTACAGTGCGCGTCTCCTTGCATCACAAAATGGCATGCTGGTCATCTCAGAAAGGCAGCTCAGATTATGCGGAGCCGGAGGCCGAGAAATATCCCGAAGCCTAGGCCCGATGAGCAGATCTGACGGAGCAGGGGTAAGCTCTATCTGAACCACTCTAGGCTCGCGCCTCTCCTCGACAACCACCATGACAGGATGAGGACCAGCCACACCCGCAGCCACAACATCCCCCTCTCCTCGTGGAACAACACTCTGGCTGAACACCACCAAATTCCCCACTCTTAACACATCCCTATAGAAAACAGGCAAGCCCCTTAGAGCGGGTCGACTGACACCCGCCACCGGGAGCCGCGAGACCCCCCTTAGGCAACGACCCTGACGAAAAAAATACGTGGCCAGAGCGTGCCATCTGGGAGGGTTCTCTACATACATGTATCTCCGCAGAGTCCTGAGACGGAGAGCCGCCACCTGGGTGCGCACGCACACCAAGGACTGGCCGCCCTCCTCTAACGGAAGACTCAGGACCGCCGCGGAAATCCAATGCTTCCTATTTCCCCAAAAGAAATCCACCAGCTTCTTCTGTATAGCAGTTACAAATATAGAGGGCGGGACAAGAGTAGCCAGCCGGTACCATAACATAGAGGCCACCAGCTGGTTTATGACCAGCACCCTCCCCCGAAAGGAGAGAACTCCAAGCAGGCCTAGCCAGCGCCCCAGCCGAGCAACCACCTTCGTCTCCAACTCTTGCCAGTTTGCCGGCCAAACATCCTCAGTGGGACTCAGGTACACCCCCAGATAGAGGAGGTGCGTGGTACTCCACGCATACAATGCCATCTCCTCCGGCAGGGAGTCTACCCGCCACTGACCCACCAAAAGTCCAGAGCACTTACTCCAGTTAATCCTAGCAGAAGATGCAGCCGAGAATATCTCCTGGCAGTCACGCATCCTCCGCAGGTCACCAGGATCAGTGAACATAAGAAGTACGTCATCGGCATACGCCGATAGAATCACCTCAACCCGCGGGCCAGGTAGGGCCAGGCCTGTCAACCTCCTCCGAAGAAGACACAGGAACGGCTCCACACAGACCGAATACAACTGGCCCGACATAGGGCACCCCTGGCGGACCCCCCTCCCAAAATGAAAAGGAGATAGCACCGCGCCATTAACCTTTACAAGACACTCCGCAGCAGCGTACAAAAGCCGGACCCGGGCCACGAAGTGTGGTCCGAACCCAAACGCTTGCAACGTCCCAAATAGGTAATCATGCTCTACCCTATCAAAAGCCTTCTCCTGATCAAGAGACAGAAAAGCAGCTGACTCACCAGTACCCTGGACTAAATGAATCAGGTCCCTAACCAGGTGGATGTTATCCTGGATGGACCGGCCAGGGACTGTATAAGATTGATCAGGATGAATCACTTGATGCAGCACGGAGCCCAGGCGATTTGCCATTGCCCGTGCAAAAATTTTATATTCTGTGCAAAGGAGAGAGACTGGACGCCAGTTCTTCAACAAACGGAGTTCGCCCTTCTTAGGCAGCAAGACAACAACCGTCCTACGCCACGAGAGAGGCATCACTCCAGTCGCCAGGCTCTCCCCCAAAACCAACATATAGTCACCCCCTAGGACGTCCCAGAATGCTCTAACAAACTCCACCGTCAACCCATCCAGCCCGGGGGACTTACCCCTCCTGAGCTGATGCAAGGCGCGAGTCAACTCCTCCAAAGATAAGGGGCCATCAAGAAGATCAGCCTCCCCCCTATCTACGGTCGGTAGACCCTCCCACAGATCTTGCTGAGCCTCCACACTGAATCCTTCCGCAGAGAACAGGGTCCCATAAAAGGACCTAACCAAGGCATTAATCCTCTCTGGATCAGTGACAGAGGAGCCGTCATCTGCAAGCAACTCCACGAGCTGTTTTCGAGCTCCCCGCCCCTTCTCCAAAGAGAAAAAGAAAGGCGACGCTCGGTCCAGCTCGTGCAGCATCTGGACCCGAGACCTCACATAAGCGCCTCGAGATCGCTCAAGCAGCAGACTCCTCAAAACCTCCTTCTTCCTCTGAAACTCTCCCCATTCGCTGGAGTCTTCACCAAACTGACCCAGGCGAGACTCAGCGTCCTGTATCTCCCTCTCCAGCTTCTCGACCGCTGAGTCCCGCCTCCCAGTCGACCCCCATGTATATTCCTTACAAAAGAGACGGATGTGAGCTTTACCCACATCCCACCACTGCCTAAGGGAAGAGAAGCACCTCTGCCTCTCTCTCCACTTCACCCAAAACCGAGTGAATGACTCCCGGAAACACCGGTCCTCCAGCAGCCTGTTGTTAAAGTGCCAGTACGCGGACCCAGCCCGAGCGCACGCTGGATTGAAATCCACACGCACCAGACAATGGTCCGAGCACGGCACCAGCCGCATTGAGGCCGCTGAGACACGGGAAACAAACGCTCGGGAAATATAAAACCGATCAATGCGGGAACCACCGCCCTCAGACCTCCGCGAAAAAGCAGTGGAATCAGGGTGAAGGTCCCTCCAAACATCAACCAACTCAAAGGAGTCAATCAAGCCTCTCAGCTTCTTCGCTACAGCAGGCGCACACTGAGTACCAGAACGGTCCCGCACCTCAAGTGTGCAATTAAAGTCCCCACCAAGGAAGACACACTCTCCCCTATCAATAGTGCCCAACAGAGCATTCACCTCCCGAAGCAGGCCGGCCTGCATCGTGCCGGAGCTAGGGGCATACACGTTAATGAAATGCAACGGCATGCCATCCAGGCTCACGGCCAGATGGAGCAAACGTCCTGGCACCACTTCCTGCACTTTTAAAATGCTTGGCAGAAAATTTGGGGCCAACAGAAAAGCCACCCCACTCGAATTTGAGCTGAGATGGCTCATATAAACCCTCCCTTCCCACTCCAGTTGCCAGGTAGGTTCATCACTAGCAACGGTATGTGTCTCTTGCAGATAACAAACTGCAAATCTCCCCTCCCTTAGGGCTGATAAGAGCTGAAATCTTCGAAAACTCGCTCTACTCCCATTTAAATTTAATGTAGCTACTGTGAATGTGTAGACACATTAGATTGTGACCCTCACACTCCCTGTAGTCACAGGAGGTCCTTTTCTGAGGACCTTCAACAAACCCCAAAACTGCCCCAAATCCGAGTCAGAAAGACCACTATCCTTGTTACTAAGGATAGCCTCGAGACTCTCCCGCACATCTAGCCAATCCTCCCATCTCCTTGTAACGGCCCACCATAATGTTTTGGGAGCACGACTTATTTTTAAGAACTCTCGCACCTCAACAATAAGCTTCGCCTCAGACACGGCCTTGGAGTCTGGGCTCTCAGCCAACCCGCTCGCACCTGAATCAACAACCTCAGAAAGACCAGAACTGTCTGACACAACACTCTCTGAGCCCCCCCCACTGGCCGCATCGCTATCCTCCTCCACAGCCATGACACGACCACCCGGATCAATGCTGGGGGTGGGTCCCAACACCCCTACCTGAGACTCGCAGCCCTCTGAATGGCTGGGCTCCTGCCCGCTACCATCACCCTCCTCCTCCGGGCCTGGGGAAGCAACAACAAGAGGCATCCCCAGGGCCTGTGGAACACTGGCACCCTCGGAGTCTGAAAGAGGATCACGTCCCATAACAGCCCTGACCTCCACATCATCCAGAGTGCCCTCTCCACAGGCATCACCCAGAGAATCACCACCTGCCATTAACCTCACCCCAGACAACTCATCCGGTGAGGCATCCCGCCCCCCAGCACCTCCACTGGCACTGATATGGAGCACAGACTTGAACGACAACACCCCCGAAACTCCCCCCTCATCCTGACTCTGCACATCCCCCGTCACAGAGGGCACACTACCAGAGGAGCCAACCACGTCACCTACCGTACTAGCACCCTCAGTAGGCCTCTGAAACGAGGGGACCTCATCCGACCCAGAGGGTACACACCCAAGGGAGCTAACCACAGCATCCGCCGAGATAACTCCCTCAGAGGGCCCCTGAGATGAAGGGACAGACTCCCGCCCAGTGGACACAACTCCACCGGAATCAACTTCAGCACCCAGTCCGGTGACACCCGCTGTAGATCCATGAAGAGAAGGCCCAACCACCGACCCAGAAGACACCGGGTCAAGACCACTTTCAGCCACCTCAGTGGTGGAAAGCCCGGAGAAAGACATCCCCTTCGCTCTGGACCCACGCCCTTCCTCCTCTTCACCAGGCAAATGCCTCCTTTTAGTCCCACTCGCATGCGGAGGTGCGGTAACCTCCATAAGGGAAGGGTCATCCGCCTCCACATTACCCCCAACCACTTTGCCACCCACACGTTTAGACTTCTTTCCCCCCTTCCGAGCCACCACAACTCCCCCCTGGGCCCCAGCAGGTGCAGTCTGCACCACACTGGAGCCAAACTCACCCGATTGCACTTTCTTCGCTCGGGCAGCCCTATCCCTCTCCTTCTTCTTATTATGCTTCCCCTGCTTCTCCCAAAACCCCCCCTCAACACTCCCCTCCTCCTGCGCCCCACCTCCATCCACCGCCACAGGCGCAAGACGTAGGGGACGTGGGGGGCTTGGGCTCTCACTGCCCAGGGTCCCCAAAGCGGAACCTCTGGACCCAGAAGGCTTAGCACTGCCGCCCCGGGTCACCAAGGCAGAACTGGCAACCTCAGCCGGGTCAGCAGTACCACCCCGCGCCGCTGAGGTTTGACCAGCCACCCCAGATGGGCCAGCAGCGCTTTCCTGGGCCACTACTCTAGAACCTCTAGCAGTGCCCCCGCGAAAAAGACACTCCCTACGGAGATGTCCAAATTCGCCGCACGCATGACACCGTGCCTTGCCCCAACTCCAACGCACGGTTCTGGGTACACCCTTATGCACCACCTCAAAACTCCCCTCGGCACCATCCCCCTCACCCACCTTCATGAACACCCTCCTCTTGAAACTGAAGACCCCTTTTTCCTCCGGGTCCCCCCCGGGATGCAAGAGACGAAAACATTTAGACCGCACCTCCCCAAACTTGGACAGGTGTGGAATAAGCACTGCATCCGAAAAATAAGTGGGGCAGCTCCGCAGGAGAACCGGTCTCACCCTGGATACCCACGGATCCACCTGTACGTGGACCCCCCCCACTGAGATCCCCTCCTCCAACGCTCGGGCCACACACTCCCGGGTCTTAAGTATCATCTCCACCTTTCCCCTTTCGAGCTCAGAAGAGACAATAGCCCCCCTCCCAAGAAGTTCATTCATGGCCTTCGTAATTACCCCCCTAGACATCATAGGCCCAGTTTGAACAGAAATACCAAAACTGTCCCCATCCAAGTCAACATGAGGCTCAAGCTCAGATGGCCTCGCACCCGCCACTGATGCCGTCGCTGCGTAGGTCCGGACCTTCGGCCGCGCCCCTTCCATCGCCATCCTCACAGAGGCACAAACCAGCTCCAAGCACCTCAGCAGCACAGCTCCAAGTTAAGTCCCAGAGACAGTCACAGTCAAAGACAGGCAGCAGAAAACAGAAACCTCCAGCTGAAGCAGGAAAGTCCCCAGGTTCATCCACAGCCAAGAGCAGCTTACGGGAAACTCGATCCCAGTCGCGCTGGACGCAAAAGTACCTTCTTCACATTAAGCCAGGCAGCCGCACTGAGCAAAATGACTTTAGGGCAGAGAAGCGGAGCCAAAAACGACAAAGACACCGCACAACTTCAGCCCACGGAGATCACAGGCACTCTTGGCAATCCGCCAACGCCAACCGCACCCTCGACAATGTGGAGAAACTCAGGAATCTTCACACAGATGGAGGCTCCCCAGACCAGAGAAAAGCTTCAACAGCCCAACAATAAGTTGAACTATGAAGCCCCCCTGGGTCTGTGCCCTCTCCAACGGCAAAATCCTGGAAAGGCTGCTCCAATCCTTCTCAACTGCAGAGCTGAGAAGAAAACACGACCTCTCTCTCTCTCTCTCTCTCTCTCTCTCTCTCTCTCTCCCCCCCCCCCCCCCCCCCCCCCCATCTCTATCCCTCTCTCCCTGTAACATTTAGTGAAAGATAAAGTCCAGTTATGTTCAATTAAATAGTCCGAGGGTTTCCATTGAGACAGTAGTTCAGGACTGCTCTCTGGTTGTGGTAGGGTGGTTCAGTTGCCTGATAACAGCTGGGAAGAAACTGTCCCTGAATCTGGAGGTGTGTGTTTTCGCACTTCTGTACCTGATGGGAGAGGGGACAAGAGGGAATGGCCAGGGTGCGACTCGTCCTTGATGATGCTGCTGGCCTTGCCGAGGCAGCGTGAGGTATAGATCGAGGTATAAGGTCATAGGAATAGGAGTAGAATTAGGCCATTCGGCCCCTCAAGCCTACTCCACCGATAGACACAGACTGCTGGAGTAACTCAGCGAGACAGGCAGCATCTCTGGAGAGAAGGAAACGGTGACTTTTCGGGTCGAGACCCTTCTTCTGGCATTCAATCATGGCTGATCTATCTCTCCCTCCTAACCCCATTCTCCTGCCTTCTCCCCATAACCTCGGACACGTGTACTAATCAAGAATCTATCGATCTCTGCCTTAGAAACATCCACTGACTGAATCAATGGAAGGGAGGTTGGCTTGTGAGCTGGTCTGGGCCGAAGGGCCTGTTTCCACACTGTATCTCAAAACTAAACTGAACTCAATATTTAACAATGAAAGCTTTTAACTTAATTCTTGGGCAGAACCTTATTGCATTACACTCTCCCATAAGCTTGGGTCCTGTCTGATTCACCTCTACCCCACTGCGGACATTGGACTTGGTCTATGGAACTGGTGCGCTACAATGCTGAGAACTATATTCTGCACTGGGCATCTTCCACTTTGCCCTACCTAGAGTTGTTGAGTTTGACTTGTCTGTAGTTATGTATCATTTTAACCAACCCTATTGGACAGCACGCAGAATAAAACGCGTGACAACGATACTTCTCAATCTTTCTGTGTGATGGTCTGGGCTGCGTCCATAATTCTCTGAAATTAAAACTAGTGGGTGCACAATGACATCAAAACAATACGTGAATGATTTGCATGCTCCATTCTAATATAAAGAGAGCAAACCATGTCATATAAATGCCAATTATACACACTAAATGCTGGAGTTACTTTGCAGTATCTCAGGTTTATAAGTTCATAAGTGATAGGGGAAGAATTAGGCTATTCAGCCCATCAAGTACACTCTGCCATTCAATCGTGGCTGATCTACTTCTCCTAACCCCATTCTCCTGCCTTCTTCCCATAACCTCTGACACCCGCACTAATCAAGAATCTATCTGTCTCTGTCTTAAAAATATCCACTGACTTGGCCTCCACAGCCTTCTGTGGCAAATAATTCCTTCTCTCCAGAGATGCTGCCTGGCCCGCTGAGTTATTCCAGCAGTTTGTGTCTATCTCTCATTTGATGAAGTGTTTCTGTAAAGGTTGAAGCCAACTTCACTGCAATCAAAGTGGAGCTGTTACTCTGCAGAATGTATTGACATTTTCTATCAGGCAATTTCATCTAGATAAATTTGGCTTTCATTCTCGGTTTGCCTGTCTTCCTGTATCTGAGAAAGCAGCAGCTTGCATTCAAATAATACTTTGGTATGTCTCAAATACATTAGAACCACCCTAGTTTATAAGGTTGTAAGGGATAGGAGTAGAATTAGACCATTCAGCCCATCAAGTCTACTCCGCCATTCAATACTGAGGAAAGACATTCTTGCCATAGAGGGAGTACAGAGAAGGTTCACCAGATCAGATTCCTGGGATGTCAGGACTTTCATATGAAGAAAGACTGGATAGAATCGGCTTGTACTCGCTGGAATTTAGAAGATTGAGGGGGGATCTTATAGAAACTTACAAAATTCTTAAGGGGATGGACAGTCTAGATGCAGGAAGATTGTTCCCGATGTTGGGGAAGTCCAGAACAAGGGGTCACAGTTTAAGGATAAGGGGGAAGTCTTTTAGGACCAAGATGAGAAAAACATTTTTCACACAGAGAGTGGTGAATCTGTGGAATTCTCTGCCACAGAAGGTAGTTGAGGCCAGTTAATTGGCTATATTTAAGAGGGAGTTAGATGTGGCCCTTGTGGCTAAATGGATCAGGGGGTATGGAGAGAAAGAAGGTACAGGATACTGAGTTGGATGATCAGCCATGATCATATTGAATGGCGGTGCAGGCTCGAAGGGCCGAATGGCCTACTCCTGCACCTATTTTCTATGTTTCTATGTTTCTAATTATGCCTGATCTATCTCTCATTCCTCACACCATTCTCCCACCTTCTCCCCCTAACCTTTGACACCTGTACTTCTGTGGCCATGAATTCCACAGATTCACCACCCTCTGACTAAAGATATTTCTCCTCATCTCCTTCCTAAAAGAACGTCCTCTAATTCTGAGGCTATGACCTCTAGTCCTAGACTCTCCCACTAGTGCAAACATCCTCTCCACATCCACTCTATCCAAGCCTTTCACTATTCTGTACGTTTCAATGAGATCCCCCCCTCATTCTTCCAAACTCCAGCGAGCACAGGCCCAGTGCTGACAAATGCTCATCATATGTTAACCTGCTCATTCCTAGTTATTTGGACAAACACTGCCACTGGGGTAAAAACTGATGAAAAAACACATGAAATAAAACATGGAAAATATTGTTTGTACTGGCTGAGGGGGAAATGTGAGCTTAAAAGTGGGCCTTCAAAAACAATTTCATCCGTTACATTCATGTGAAGAATTAATGGGGCCTCATCTGAAAACTTCATCCTTCGAGAAAGAGCAGCATCCCTTCTATCCTAACCTGTCAGCTGTGATCATGAGATCAAGGTGGCAGATAGACTTGAAATAGCAACCTTCTTCCCCAAAGGAAATAATCATACCCATAAGGGCTACTCTAACAGGGTTTTGTCAAATCTAATGCATCACCTTGGTAAATGGTATATCAAAGTATCGAATCTATTCCGTAAAATAAAGGTGGCGTTCTAGATAGTGGAGATGAGTGTCGAAGATGACAGCAGGATCGTGATCAGTTGGCCAGGTGGGCTGAGGAATGGTTGATGGCATTTAACACGGAGAAATGTGAGGTGTTGCAATTTGAGAAGTCTAACGTGGGTAGGAATGGTGGGGCTCTGGGGAATGTTGTAGAGCAGAGGGATCTTGGAGGTCAGGTACATAATTCCTTGAAAGTGGCATCACCGGTGGATAGGGTGACCAATAAGGCATTCAGCGCATTGGCCTTCATCAGGCATAGTGTTCAGCGCAGAAGTTGGGAATTCATGTCGCAGTAGTAGAGAAACTTTGGTGAGACCACATTTAGAGTGTTGTGTTTTGGTCATCATGTTATAGGAACAATGTCGCCAAGCTTGAGAAGATTCTATAGGTTCAGAGAAGATTTACAAGGATGTTGCCATGACTCGAGGGTCGGAGCTACAGGTTGGACATGCTGGGGGTTTATTCTTTGGAGTTCGGGAGGATGAAGGGTGATCTTATTGAGGTGTGCAAAATCATGAGAGGAATAGATTGGGTAGATGCACAGAGTCCCTTGCCCAGAGTAGGGGAATCGAGAACCAGGGGACAAAGGTTTAAGGTGAAGGAGAGAAAGATATATAGACAATACACAATAGGTGCAGGAGTAGGCCATTCAGCCCTTCAAGCCAGCACCGCCATTCAATGTGATCATGGATGATCATCCACAATCATTTCCCGGTTCCTGCCTTCTCCCCATATCCCCTGACTCCGCTATCTTTAAGAGCTCTGTCTAGCTCTCTCTTGCAAGTATCCAGAGAACCAACCTCCAGGTGGCACAGCGGTAGAGTTGCTGCCTCACAGCGCCAGAGACCCGGGTTCGATCTTGACTACGGGCTCTGTCTGTGCGGAGTTTGTACGTTCTCACCGTGACCTGTGTGGGTTTTCTCCGGGATATCCGGTTTCCTCCCACATTCCAAAGACATACAAGTTTGTCCTTTAATTGGTTTGGGTAAAAATTGTAAATTGCCCTAGCGTGTGTAGGATAGTGTTAGTGTGCGGGGATCGCTGGTCGGCGCGGACCCGGACGGCTGAAGGGCCTGTTTCTGCGCTGTATCTCTAAACTAAACTAAACTAGACAGCGCCTGTAGTCAGGATCGAACCCGGGTCTGCAACGCGTAAGGCAGCAACTCTACCGCTGCGCCACCGTGCCACCCGTCTGCCAACACATTGGACGATCTTGCATTTCACGTTGGTGGGGAACTGACTGCAAGATGCAACTCTGTCAACAGAGACTGCCTGGAGCACAAACACTCTGGTGTAATATATTTTAAACCTGTCAGCCCCGTCTTGACACGGTGGACTGGCGGACACACTCATAACACTGCCTGCCGCAAAGAATACTGATGGGAGCAACACAGCAAACTAACCTGATGGACTGAGCCCAACCTGAGGTAAGGTTTCTGCTTCAGGATGTGTGACAAAATAGCTTGCAGCAATTCTTCAACTGCAATCACAGTGGCAAGTGAGAATTGCAGCCTCGTGCCCTGGTAATGATAAACGAGGCACTGCGGCGGCTAGCAATGAGAGTGTGGAGATTTGAAATATAGCTGAAAGATGCAAGATGATGCATCAACATGAGCATGATCCAATTCCAAGTAGATTGTGGCAGCAAAAATAAAATAGAAGAAATAGGCCCGACCATGCCTACTGATAACATTTGGTCACATTCGCATCTAATTATCTGCCTTATTCCCATTATCTTTAATTAGAAAGAATGGCATAAATGGATTTAGTTAGTTTAGTTTAGAGATAGAGAGCAGAAACAGGTCCTTTGCACCGAGTCCGCACCGACCAGCAATCCCCGTGCACTAACACTATCCTACACACACACTAGGGACAATTTACATTTATACCACGTCAATTAACCTCCAAACTTGTACTTCTTTGGACCATGGGAGGAAATCGAACATCTCAGAGAAAACCCACGCTGGTCACGGGGAGAACGTACAAACTCCTCACAGACAGCACCCGTGGTCAGGATCGAACCCGGGTCACTGGGCCTGTTGAGGCAGCGGGTCTACGACCTACACCATAGTGCCGTCCCACTTAAAGAAAGGTTTTTTTGGTCTTTTCGAACAAATTGATTTTTTGAGTTGCACATATGTAAACGGGCATGAGCTCAGTTAAGCATCTTCCCTGTTAGTGAACAGGTGGAATTTAATTATAGACAATAGGTGCAGGAGTAGGCCATTCGGCCCTTCGAGCCAGCACCGCCATTCAATGTGATCATGGCTGATCATCCACAATCAGTACCCCGTTCCTGCCTTCTCCCCATATCCCCTGACTCCGCTATCTTTAAGAGCCCTATCTAGCTCTCTCTTGAAAGCATCCAGAGAACCTGCCTCCACCGCCCTCTGGGGCAGAGAATTCCACAGACTCACCACTCTCTGTGTGAAAAAGTGTTTCCTCATCTCTATTCTAAATGGCTTACTCCTTATCCTTAAACTGTGGCCCCTGGTTCTGGACACCCCCAACACCGGGAACTTATTATAAATATGTATTGGGTTATGTGGAGAAGGCAGGAGAATGGGCTTGAGAGGGAGATATAGATCAGCCATGACTGGATGGCGGAGTAGACTTGATGGGCTGAATGGCCAATTTCTGCTCCTGTCACATGGACTCCTGAACTAATATGTATAACCATAATGTCTATGCATATGCTTAAATATTGATGTTTTCATGGATTGTCTAGTCCCAGGATGTTCCTGTGCCAGCAAGTAAGTTCTCAAATGCTCTAACTAACGCAATTAATTCATGATAGTCTCATAATAAATTTAGTTGGATTAATAATTAGTTTGTGTTGCAAACTCTTCACAGCTGTAGAGTGCTTTAATTTGAATCTGTCTGGCCTCTCAGTTGCCACAATGATAAGTGCTTTTAAGATGTGCCTCCGTATCCCTACTAATTTATCATTAAATCCAGGTAGAACTCATTCCCAGCGATTTACCGTGCATAATGCAAATGGAGGAATTAATAAGTAATACCTTGCATAATAGTGCATTTATTTTGCATGACCACTTTCTGAAATGTTTCTGATTCTGGTTTCCAAGTAGCATGGAAACCACTATCAATGCTTAGCCTGCAGGAAGGAACTGCAGGTGCTGGTTAAATCGAAGGTAGACACAAAATGCTGGAGTTAAGGGCCTGTCCCACTTTCAGGACCTAATTCACGACCTCTGCCGAGTTTGCCCTCGACTCATACTCGCAGCATGGTCGTCACGAGGTCGTAAGTTGGTCGTAGATAGGTTGTGATGCTAGTCGTAGGTACTCGTGGTATTAAGTAGGTCGGGGCGTTTTTCTAGCATGATGGAAAAAGGTCGTGAATTAGGTCGTGAAAGTGGGACAGGCCCTTAACTCAACGGGACAGGCAGCATCTCTGGAGAGAAGGAATGGGTCGTGACCCGTTTTGGGTCGTGACCCTTCTTCAATATTTTGCAGTTGGAGGTATCTTCATGACAATGATTGTGCACAAATAGTTGCTCGTTAAGTGGCAAGTTGAGTTTGAGTTCGTTTGTAACCAGCTAGCTGACTACCAGCAGCTGACAACGACATTAGTTTCCTTTCTCATTGTCATTTTTCTGCATGTCTTTCATTAGTTGTTTTGTTTAGTTTAGAGATACAGCGTGGTAACAGGCCCTTCGGCCCACCGTGTCCGCGCCGACCAGCGATCCCCTACACACACGAGGGACATTTCACAATCATACCTGCACCACTGTACGTCTTTGGCGTGTGAGAGGAAATCGAAGATCTCGGAGAAAACCCGCACAGGTCACGGGGAGAACGTACAAACTCCGTACAGGCAGCGCCCGTAGTCAAGCGCTTGGTCTCTGGTGCTGATAGCGCTGTAAGGCGGCAACTCTACCGTTGTGCCACTGTGTGGACCCAAGTTTGCTCTGTATCTCTCCACATCACCGTCTATATCTCTCGTTTCCCTATCCCCTGACTCTCAGTCTGAAGGAGGGTCTCGACCCGAAACGTCACCCATTCCGTCTAATAATAAAATTAGAGTGAGTTCAGTTGAGAAGTACAGCGTGGTTCCCTGCACTCTGCCATCTGCAGCAAGTGTCTGAATAACCAGCATTCAGTTTTCAGGCTGTCCAGACAAGTCTCCTGATGTCAGCAGAATGTCCTTTTAAATAATGAAACCACTACAAAGTTGTATGATGGGTTGTTAGATGCAATGTGACTGCTCCTTTGCAGTTTTCTTTGCCAGAATAGTGATATTATTCCGAGCATGCCTGCAGCAGAGTAACTTAGTTTGTGTAAATGCTTGGTTCAATCTGATCTGAAAGAGTTGTCTAAGATCACGAGGGGAATAGATAAGGTGCATGCACAGAGTCTCTTAATAGACAATAGGCAATAGGTGCAGGAGTAGGGTATTTGGCCCTTCGAGCCAGCACCACCATTCAATGTGGAGAAGGCAGGAACGGGGAGAACGCAGGAACGGGGTACTGATTGGGGATGATCAGCCATGATCACATTGAATGGCGGTGCTGGCTCGAAGGGCCGAATGGCCTACTCCTGCACCTATTGTCTATTGTCTATTTTCTATTGATCATGGCTGATCATCCCCAATCAGTACCCCATTCCTGCCTCCTCCCCATATCCCCTGACTCCACTATCTTTAAGAGCCCTATCTAGCTCTCTCTTGAAAGTATCCAGAGAACCGGCCTCCACCGCCCTCTGAGGCAGAGAATTCCACAGACCCACAACTCTCTGGGTGAAAAAGTGTTTCCTCATCTCCGTTCTAAATGGCTTGCCCCTTATTCTTAATGTGGAATTCTCCACCTGTGGAATTCTCTGCCAAAGAAGGCAGTGGAGGCCATTTCACTGGATGTTTTCAAGAGAGAGTTAGATTTAGCTCTTTTGGCTAATGGAATCCAGGGATATGGGGAGAAAGCAGGAACTGGGTACTGGTTTTGGACGATCAGCCATGATCACATTGAATGGCGGTGCTGGCTCGAAGGGCCGAATGGCCTACATTCTATGTTTTGATGTAAGAGAAGGAAAATCAGAAGGGAACCAGAGGACTTAGTTTTATAGGGAGAGAGGAACCTGAGGGCAAGCTTTTAAACACAGAGTGTGGTGGGTGAATGGAACGAGCTGCCAGATGAGGTAGTTGAGGCAGGTACTGTAACAACATGTGGACGGGTACATGGATAAGAATGGTTTAGAGGGATATGGACCAAACTGGGGCAGGTGAGACGAGGCACCTTGGTCAGCATGGGCAAGTTGGGCTGCATTGTAACATGTTCTGTTGATATAAATAATCAAATATGACAAATAATCTTAACTCTTCAATCTTGAAATTAGAGTCATGCAGTTTAATTTCAAGACAGAAAAGTTCAGATCACTGAGCAGCTTGCACCCCAGCACTATGAATATTGACTTCTCAAAATTCAATTATCCCTCTCTCTCCATCCCTCCCCCCATGGTAGCTCTCTGACTAGTTTGACTTTCCTCCTGGTTAAATGTTATCTTTATATGCTTCGTTGTCACCTTCCCCGAACGAACTTTGATCTATTCTACATTTCCCTTGAACTTCATCCCCTTTGATCTCTCGTTTTCACACCTTACCCTTCCACATCTCTTGCTTCCCTCTCCCCTGACTCTCCCTCAGTTAAAAAGAAGGGACTCGGCCCGAGACCTCTCCCATTCCTTCTCTCCAGAGATGCTGCCTGTCCCGCTGAGTTGCTCCAGCATTTTGTGTCTATGTTCGGTGTAAACCAGCATCCGCAGTTCCCTGTGTAGGAAGGATCTGCTGATGGTGGTTTTAATCGAAGATAGAAACATAGAAACATAAAAAATAGGTGCAGGAGTAGGCCATTCGGCCCTTCGAGCCTGCACCGCCATTCAATATGATCATGGCTGATCATCCAACTCAGTATCCTGTACCTGCCTTCTCTCCATACCTGATCCCATTAGCCACAAGGGCCACATCTAACTCCCTCTGAAGGAACTGCAGATAGACACAAAATACTGGAGTAACTCAGTCTGAAGAAGGGTCCCCACCTGAAATGTCACCCATTCCTTTTCTCCAGAGATGCTGCCTGTCCCGCTGAGTTACTCCAGCATTTTGAGTCTATCTGCAGTTCCTTCCTACTTATCTGTCACATGAACGGAAAATTAAATTCTGACTTGCAGCAGCTTTAGAGGAACGTAAAATGGAATGAGAGCAGATGTAAATAGACAATAAAAAGATAATAATGGTGGCACAGAGGCGCAGCGGTAGAGTTGCTGCCTTATAGCGCCAGAGACCCGGGTTCAATCCTGACTACGGGTGCTGTCTTAGAAGTGCTGTGCCACCCTATATTTAAAAATGGTTTATACCTGATACTAAATAGAGGTTATGCATTTCCTAGATGTTTCTTTTATGTTTCTCTGGCGCAGTGACATTAATGCACAGATTTGCTCTTCTACTTGTTTCAATTGGTGAATGGTGAATGGAAAGTGTACATTATGCGTTAATGTACATTAGGAAACTTTCCACTGGAACCTGGTATCATCACCTGGAGCAGAAATGTTCGCAGTACAGCAGATTTGATTTATCGTTTCAATCTACGCAGTTAATTCTGAAGCAATGCTTCATCTGTGCAAGGCCAATCTCTTTGTAACACAGACTTGAATTGAAGAATTCAGAGTCCCATTTGCAGGTGATTCAATACTGATCGGCGATCGTCTCTTTTGCATACATCACAAAGATTGGTATGACTCCATCAAAGATGATTTGGCATTGTAGATTTAATTCATAAAGGAATAAATGATTTATATTAACTCTGCAGAGAGCTGAAATTGAAACGAGCTCTCCTTTCATATTCCGTTGCATCCGAATTCTATGCAGGTTGGTTTTGCTGACTCTCGAGAGGGTCCAGAGGAAGTTTATGAGTAATGACCCCAGGAAAGATTTGGTAAACATACGATGAGCGTTTGACAGCGCTGGGCCTGTACTCGCTGGAGTTTAGAAGGATGAGGGGGGACCCCATTGAAACTTACTGAATAGTGAAAGGCCTGGATAGAGGGGATGTGGAGAGGATGTGGAGAGGATGTTTCCACTGGTGTGAGAGTCCAGGACTAGAGGGCATAGCCTCAGAATAAAAGGACGTAATTTAGCGAGAGAGGATGAGGAGGAGTTTTAGTCAGTCGGTGGTGAATCTGTGGAATTCTTTGTCACAGAAGGCTGTGGAGGCAAAGTCAGTGGATATATTTAAGGCAGAGATAGATTGATTCTTGATCAGTACGGGTGTCTGAGGTTATGTGGTGAAGGGGGTTCGGAGAGAGGTAGACACAGGACAGGCAGCATCTCTGGAGAGAAGGAAAGGATGATGTTTCGGGTCGAGACTTCTTCAGACTGGTTGGGGACAAGGGAAACGAGAGATATGTGGAGAGATAAAGAACAATGAATGAAAGATATGCAAAAAAAGTATGTCCTGATATTCTGAGGCTGTGGCCTCCGGTCCTAGTCTCTCCCTAATGAAGAATCTGTCGATCTCTGCCTTAAAGATACCCATTGATTTGGCCTCCACAGCCGTGTGTGGCATTTCTGGTGAGGACCTGTTAAAGTTCCACCACCCAGCATCGATGGGAACCAATTAGCGATGGATTAATGCTCTGCCAATCTATAGCTCGGAGAAAGGATTTCAACATTTGATAATAATGATCAGTGAACCAGAGCTGTGAGCTGAGGCAGTTGGTTTTGCTTATAATGAGAGGCTAATGACTAAGACTACTTCAGCTCAAAGAATGGATTTGTGCATACAATAATTAGAAGTAACCCGTTGTATGACAGCATGTCATATTTTTTTGCAGAGACCAATTTAAATTCTCTTTCCACTTAATTGCTTTTGGTGGAAGACTGTGATGGCAAAGGAGACACAGGTTTACGGGGCGGAGGGCAATGATCTCGACCCGAAACGTCACCCATTCCTTCTCTCCAGGAGATGCTGCCTGTCCCGCTGAGTTACTCCAGCATTTTATGTCTCTCTTGGGATATTATCTTCTGAGTTGTAACGTCCCTCTGAAAACCAGAGATGGCAAACAAATTACCGGCAGCGCAGAATGTGACACTACGTGTTAAGGCCGGCAAGACTGCCACTTTAGAACCAATAGATTAATGAATCTTGCTCCGTGGATAAACAAATTGGTAACATGTTCGTCTATCCATCAATGATGGATTTTTTTGTTGTTCTGCAGATCAGTTTGATTGAAATTTTCAGTCTCAAAGCATAACTCATGTTGCTTGATGCACTTGCATTAATCCAGTAATCTATAAGATCTGACCAGCTGAGTGACTTCACAAGGTCTTCCCTGTTAGGCAACCCAATGGCCACATTAGGTCATTAATGTTCCCCTGGTTCACATTGTTATTCATTAAAGAGTATTGGTGGAAGTTCATTAAATACGCACCCACCAAACTGCAAAAGTCAAGACAATATTTCAGACTGATGACTGTTAATCCGACAAATTAACATGGGTTACAAATACTCCTGCTGTTTTTTAACGTAGCAATTCGAATTCTCTGTCCAGTTTAGTTTAGTTTTAGGCACAAAATGCTGGAGTAACTCAGTGGGACAGGCTGCATCTCTGGAGAGAAGGAATGGGTGATGCTCCGGGTTTGAGACACTTCTTGAAAGTTTAGTTTAGTTTAGAGATACAGCGCGGAAACTGCCCCTTCGGCCCACCGTGTCCGCGTGCCACGTCCAAGCAGTGCTGAACTACATCTTTAAGGGCCTGTCCCACTTGGCCGTCAGATGGCGCGCAGAGGTTTTGTACATCACAAAATCCTGCGACACTGCGCGCGGCCGTGCGTCACTGCCTATGTCATCACGCACCATGCGCACGTAATGCGCACCATGCGCGCATCATGTGCGTGTCACGACGTGCGCGTCGTGTGTCGTGATGCGTAAATGATGTCGCGTAAATTACGCGCGAATAACGGCTAAATGAGACAGGCCCTTTAGTGACTCTCGGACTGTCCTTGATCAGACTTTGCTGACTTTACCTTGCGTTAAACGTTAATCCCTTATCACTGTAAATGGCTCGATTGTAATCATGTATTGTCTTTCTGCTTACTGGATAGCAAAAAGCTTTTCCCTGCACCTCCGTACACGTGACAATAAACTCACTGACCGGCGATCCCCGCACACAAAGACTACCCTCCACACACACGCACACGCTAGGGACAATTTACAATTATGCCGAAGCCAATTAACCTACAAACCCGCACATCTTTGGAGTGTGGGAGGAAACCGGAGGACCCGGAGAAAACCCACGCAGTTCACGGGGAGAACGTACAAACTCCGTACAGACAGCACCCGTAGAGAGAATGGAACCCGGGACTCTGGCGCTGTGAGGCAGCAACTCTACCGCTGCACCGCCGTGCCGACCTTTGTTTTCTTAAACTTCACTTCCATGGATTGGAGTTAGTGCAAAGTAAACGCACAAAACCAAAGCTGATTAGCGTCTGATTTTTAAATAAGATGAAGTGGCGAGGAGACCCTGCTGCGGTGATAATGACAATGTTCCTTCAACCTGCAAGTACAAGACTACTGCTGTCATTTGGAACTACATTGCATGTTGCTTTCTGCAGCATGAAACATTGCAAACTACAGATTTGAGAAGTATAGAACAAACGAATGCAAGAAATCCAAAATCTTTCATTCATTTGTTCTATATCTCTCTATATCACCCTCTTTATATATATATGCATATTTATTATATACAGAAAAAAACACACACACACACACACATATATATATATATATACAGCCTGAAGAAGGGTCTCGACTCGAAGCGTCACCCTTTCCTTCTCCCCAGAGATGCTGCCAATTTTCGATTTAAACCAGCGTCTGCAGTTCTTTCCTATGCACTGTATATACAGTAAATAAAGGTATGTATATGAGTGTGTGAGTGTGTGTGTAAACATAGAAACATAGTTACATAAAAATTAGGTGAAGGAGGAGGCCATTTGGCCCTTCAACCCAGCACCGCCATTCATTGTGATCATGGCTGATCGTCCCCCAATCAGTAACCCGTGCCTGCCTTCTCCCCATATCCCTTGATTCCACAGGCCCCTAGCGCTCTAACTCTCTCTTAAATCCATCTAGTGATTTGGCCTCCACTGCCCTCTGTGGCAGGGAATTCAACAAATTCACAACTCTCTGGGTGTATATATACTTGCACTGAATTTAGACACAAATTACTGGAGTAACTCAGCGGGACAGGCAACATCTCCAGTGAGAAGGAATGGGTGAGGTTTTGGGTCGAGACCCTTCTTCAGACTGAGAGTCAGGGGAGAGGGAAATAAGAGATATAGGCGGTGACGTGGAGAGATAAGGAACGAATGAATGAAAGAGATGCAAAAAAGTAACGATGATAAAGGAAACAGGCCATTGTTAACTGTGAGAACGAGATGTTGGTGCTACTTGGGCGGGGGGGAATGGGGGATGGAGAGAGAGGGAATGCAAGGGTTACTTGAAGTTAGAGAAATCAATATTTTTACCGTCGGGAGGTGAGCTGCCCAAGCGAAATATGTGCTGATGTTTCTCCAATTTGCATAGAGCCTCACTCTGACAGTGGAGGAGGCCCAGGACAGAAAGGGCAGTGTGGGAATGGGACGGGGAGTTAATGTGTTTGGCAACTGGGAGATCAGCTCGGTCCAGGTGGACTGAGCGAAGGTGAATCCACACACTGAACATTTTGCTTGTTTATTAAATTGTTTGCAGTGTTCTACGTTTACATATTCTGTTTTGCCGCTGCAGGTAAGAATGTCTTTTTTCTATCTGAGACACACAACAATAAAACACTCTTGGCTATACCTCTTTCCCATAACTTTCAGCCAGAAGAAGGATCTCGACCCGAAACGTCACCCATTCCTTCTCTCTAGAGATGCTGCCTGACCCGCTGAGTTACTCCAGCATCTTCGGTTTAAACCAGCATCGGCACTTCCTTTTCGAACAAACGTATTTTGTAAGGTGTTCTTTTATTTAATTCTCTAATTTTCTATCTAAACTGACATTCTTCTGCAATTTCTTTGTTGTTATATCACGTCTTTTGGACAATTTGACTACTTTGAATGATGCACAGAGTCTCATGCCCAGAGCAGGGGAATCGAGGGCCAGAGGACACTGGGTTAAGGTGAGGGGGGAATGATTTAATAGGAACCTGAGGGGTATTCTTTTCACACAAAGGGTGGTAGGTGTATGGAACGAGCTGCCAGAGGAGGTAGTTGAGGCAGGGACTATTGCAACATTTAAGAAACGCTTAGACAGGTACATCGATAGGGTGGGCTTAGAGGGAAGTGGGCCAAACGCAGGCAGGTGGGACTAGTATAGATGGGACATGTGGGTCGGTGTGGGCAAGTTGGGCCGAAGGGCCTGTTTCCACACTGTATCACTATGACATCTATGATTCTATGACTGTGACTGTGACTCTGTGACTCTAATGCCCCTGTCCCACTTAGGAAACCTGTACGGAAACCTCTGGAGACTTTGCGCCCCACCCAAGGTTTCTGTGCGGTTCCCGGAGGTTTTTGTCAGTCTCCCTAATGGTCGAAAGTGGTTTCCGTTTTAAAAATCGGTAATTTTTTAGCCGAAGCCGGTTGCGATGCTAGTTGAAGGTGGTTGCCGGAGGACAAAAACCTCCGGGAACCGCACGGAAACCTTGGGTGGGGCGCAAAGTCTCCAGAGGTTTCCGTTCAGGTTCCCTAAGTGGGACAGGGGCATAAGACTCTGTGACTCTGTGGCTGACAAATAGACTTAAAGGTTTGAGAGAAAGTATTATTGTTTGCAATGACATTGGTTATTATTGGTCCACGTACTGAGGTACAGTGAAACGCTTTTGTTTGTGTCCAAACCGATTAAATCAAATCATACTGTACATGTAACAAGTCATCTCGAAGCATATTGTGTGTTTGTCCTGCCCCTCCTATCTTGCATCTTTCCACCCCCCCGCCTTTCCCCTCTCGACCTCCGGACCAAAACCATCACCTACCCATGTGCTGCAAAGTTGCTACCTGGCCCACTAAGTTACTCCAGCACTTTGCGCCTTTTTTTTTGTTGGTAAAACAGCATCTGCAGTTCCTGGTTCCCACATTTTACTTTTTTGCTTTTTAAATCCTTGGCAGCCGAGAAGGAAGCTCAAACAAGAAAAATGTGGAAGATGTCCATCACAACAATAGCTATTCATTTAAAATATTGTGAATTTTAAACATGAGCAGTGCCATAAATCAGATGGCATGGCCAGATTGAATTTTGTAAAGGCAGTCTCAATGCAGTAGGTACGGCAGAACTCAGTGGTATTTAAAGTGATGTATCTTTTATAGATTTACTCTTTCATTAGAACAATTTCATTCTCTCTATCACCCAAGCTTCAGATGCAAAAATGAGTTACTGAATGTTGCCAATGGTATTGGTCGGCACTGTGGCGCAGCGGAGAGTTGCTGCCTCACCGTGCCAGAGATCCGGGCTCATAAATTCAGAAGTGATAGGAACAGAATTAGGCCATTCGGCCCATCAAGTCTACTCCACCATTCAATCATGGTTTATCTATCTTTTCAATCATGGTTGATCTATCTTTTCCTCTTAACCCCATTCTCCTGCCTTCTCCCCATAAGACCAGTACTAATCAAGAATTTGACTATTAGATAGTCAACTCTAAAGATATCCAACTCTGCCATGAAAAAATATCCATTGACTTGGCCTCCACTGCCTTCCCTGGCAATTAATTCCACAGATTCACCTCCCTCTGACACAAGCAAACTCTTTCTCATCTCCTTCCTAAAGGAATGTCCTTTAATTTGGAGGCTATGACCTCTGGTCCTAGACTCTTCCACCAGTGGAAACATCCTCTCCACATCCACAACCTATCCAGGGTTCGTTCCTGATTACAGGTACCATCTGTACAGAGTCTGTACGTTCTCCCTGTGACCCAAGTGGGTTTTCTCCAGGATCCTCCCACACTACAAAGACGTGCAGGTTTGGAGGTTAATTGGCTTGATTTAATTACAAATTATCCCTAATGTGTTTAGGGGAGTGTTAGTGTGCGGGGATCACTAGTCGATGCGGGCAAGGTGGGTCGAAGGGCCTGTTTCCGCGCTGTATCTCTCTCTAAACTAAACTAAAAACTATTGCAACTCTCTAGGCAGTAGACCTCTTATACCCGGAGGCATTCAGGACTTTGAGATGAGTAGTGGAGAGACCATTTAGATAACACTACAGAATAGGAGAGAGGGCTGCATTCTGCCTATGATGACAGCTTGCATTAAATGTGTTGTGAATCATGTGCGCGCTGGACATTCATATTGCTCCAATGGAATTATTACACCTTGTACATTGGATCCATGAGGTGATTAGGAAAAACAGGTGACAACCTCAATGCATCTTTTGGTAAACGCTCTGGAAATTGTATGAATTACCCCCGCACACAGCTGAAGTCTCCATGAGAAGGAGGACAAAGAGGTTAGTTTAGTTTATAGATGCAGTGCGCAAACAGGCCCTTTGGCCCACCGAGTCCGTCCCCACCAGCGATCCCTGCAGATTAACACTAAGCTGCACACAGTTGGGACAATTTTTACATTTATCCCAAGCCAATTAGCCTACAAACCTGAAGGTAGACACAATAACCTGGAGAAATTCAACGGGACAGGCAGCTTCTCTGGAGCGAAGGAATGGGTGATGTTTCGGGTAACGTCACCCATACCTTCTCTCCAGAGGTGCTGCCTGTCCCACTGAGTTACTCCAGCTTTTTGCATCTATCTTTGGTTTAAACCAGCATCTGCAGTTCCTTCTTACTCTGTCTACAAGCCTGTACGTCTTTGGAGGGTGGGAGGTAAGCAGTTCTTGGAGAACCCGCGCAGGTCACATAGAACCATAGAAAAATAGAAACATAGAAAATCGGTGCAGGAGTAGGCCATTCAGCCCTTCGAGCCTGCACCGCCATTCAATGTGATCATGGCTGATCATCCAAAATCAGTACCCCGTTCCTGCTTTCTCCCCATATCCCTCGTTTAGCCTGAAGAGCTATATCTAACTCACGGGGAGAACGTACAAACTCTGTATGGACAAACATCAGGACCCACACCACCCTGGCCACACACTCATCTCCCTGCTACTTTCGGGTAGAAGATACAGGAGCCTGAAGACTGCAACGACCCGGTTCAGGAATAGCTACTTCCCCACAGCCATCAGGCTATTAAACTTGGCTCGGACAAAACTCTGAACATTAATATCCCTCCATCTGTTATTTGCACTTTATTAATTTATTAATTCATGTGTGTATTTACGTATATAATTGTGGTCAATGCCTACTATGTTCTGTTGTGCTATGCAAAGAAAGAATTTCATTGTCCTGTCAGGGACACATGACAATAAACTCTTTTGACTTGACTTTGATCCTTGGTCAGGATCGAACTTGGGTCTCTGGCGCTCTAAGCCCTGTAAGGCAGCAACGCTACCGCTGCGCCACCGTGCCACAAACAAGTGCGGAGCGAGCAGAGCTCTCAACAACAAGCAACACCTTCCCATTAATGTAGAATTGGGAGAAAAAAAACTGGAGAAATTGAAAGTATCAGCTAGGAAAATAAATCATGGCTCTGCATAGCGTCACATAGCAATAAAACGTTCTGACATTCTGTGTGACATAATGCCATTAGTTAGAAGCAACATTAGTGATGCATGGTTTATACATTAAATATCAGCATTCTAGAAACATCACATAGAGTTTCCTGGCAAATCAGAGATGCACTTAAGAAAATAATGGATTTCGATTAAAGTCCTTCCTGACATTGCAGTTCAGATTGGGACAAAAGTGGACTTGTGAACATAACCTCACAATACACCAAATTACCCGTTAACCGCCTTTCAAAGGTGCAGGAGTTAGATCAGCTTTAGTTACTACAGCATTTTGTGTCTATCTTTGGTACATGGAAAGGAAAGGTTTAGGAGGCTACGGGCCAAATGCAGGCAGATGGGACTAGTGTAGCTGGGATATGTTGCCCAGTGTGGGCAAGTTGGGCCTGTTTCCACACTGTAGCACTCTATTACTCATAAAGAATCTGCCAATCTCAGCCTTAATAATATCCATTGACTTGGCCACCAATGAATTCCACAAATTCACCACCCTTTTTCCCAATATAGGGCGAGCCTTTCCTTTTTGCTTCTTGCACGAGAACCCAAAACTGAAGACAAATCAGTCGCTGGTACCTGTGGCCGGTTGACGTAGGTAGTCGCCAATGGAATTTGCCGAAGTCAGCACCCGGCAACAACCACCGTCACCTGGCAACGACCTGTGTCTTCCTGGCAACAACCTACGACAGCACCTACGTCAGGAGAAGTCGAGTTCACAGTCGCCAAAAAGTTTTGAACATTTCAAAATCCAGCAGCGACCAGAAAAACGTTACGACTCTTTAGGCGACTTGGAACTCCTCACGACCATACAGGCGTCACCCCGTGACCATAGTCGCCGAAAAAATTGCCTAAGTGGGACGGGCATAAGTAAGTTAATTGGCCACTGTAATTTGGCTCTGTTGTGTGTGAGAGTGGATGAGAAGGAGGGACAAGGTGTGAATGGGTGATCAGTGTGAATGGGACTTGGTGGACCAAAGGGCCAGTTTCCATGCTATATTTCTCGGTAAAATTAATACATCAGCTAAATTGTTATGTTTCCTTCTTCCCCACATCCCTGGGGGAAAAAAAACAGAGCTCGGAAGCAAAATATTTCAACCTGCAAATTCAATATAGAGAAACATAACGAAATATTCAAGTTCTGGATGACTCGCACCTTACCTTCACCCCCATCACCGTGCCCATGGGATTCTTCAGCGCATGATAGCAGGAGAGGCACTCGACTATCGAAACTTCATAAGAGAACCTCGTGCAGTATTGCATAAAGCGCTGGTTTAAGAAGGAGAACGACAATACGAAGATCGACACAAAATGCTGGAGTAACTCAGTGGGACAGGCAGCATCTGTGGGGAGAAGGAATGGGCGACGTTTCGGGTCGAGACCCTTCTTCGGACTGATGCCAGGGGAGTGGGCGGTACAGAGATAGAATGTAGTCGGAGACACTAACACTGGTGGGAAAACTGGGAAGGGGAGGGGATGGAGAGAGGGGGAAAGCAAGGGTTACTTGAAGCTACTTGTAGCCGGCCCCGCTGAGTTACTCCAGCATTTTGCGTCTATCTTTGACTTCAACCCGCATCTGCAGTTCTTTCCTGCTCGCTATAATATGGTTTTCTAGACTGCAGGATGAGGTGAATCGTTTCAGAGGCAATAATGTATTTAGGAAGTGGAGTCACCGTATTAATGTGGCAGTTCATTTGCATTCAGCAAATCTTCTGTGATAACGACCGGATGGAGTTTCTGCAGAAAGAACCATTCATCAAAATCCTTGTCTTTAAAATAACTAATTAATAAAGCATACATCTGACAAATTACGAATAGGTGTAGCACTTAGCTCCTCGAGCCAGACCTGCTATTTAACGAGATCTTGAAAGGTCTGATTGCAAGGCAAATTCAATGTGCTCGTAAATTAGCAGTCCATTCGTAAGCTCTTGTAGTTTTGTTCAGTTTAGTTTATTGTCACGTGTACCGAGGTACAGTGAACAGCTTTTTGGTGCGTGCTAACCAGTCAGCAGAAAGACAATACATGATTACAATCGAGCCATTCGTAGTGTACAGATACATGATAAGGGAATAACGTTTAGTGCAAGGTAAAGCCAGCAAAGTCCGATCAAGGATAGTCCGTGGTCGCCAATGTTTCCACTGGTGGGAGAGTCCAGTACCAGAGGACACAGCCTCAGAATTAAAGGGCGCTCTTTTAGAAAGGAGGTGAGGAGGAACTTCTTTAGTCAGAGAGTGGTGAATCTGTGGAACTCATTGCCACAGAGGGCTGTGGAGGCCAAGTCAGTGGATATTTTTAAGGCAGAGATAGACAAATTCTTCATTAGTATGGGTGTCAAGGGCTGTGGGGAGAAGGCAGGAAAATGGGATTAGGAGGCAGAGAACAGCCATGATTGAATGGCGGACTAGACTCGATGGGCTGAGTGGCCTAATTCTACTCCTATAACATGAACTTGTGTATCAATGAGATTATAATTCAGGACTGCTTTCTGGTTGTGATGGGAATATTTCAGTTGTCTGATAACAACTGGGAAGTAACTGAGAAGCCCCCCCCACCCCCCCACCCCAGGGCCGTGCACTCTGTTGTTCCGGCAAGAGGAATAATGCGGCAAGATCCTAGAACCAAGGGTGTCGGAAACCCAGTGGTGGATCTGCATTACATTTATACATCTGTTGTGGTGCTGCAAATTAAAGCCCCGTCCCACTTTTCCGAGTTACTCACGAATTCTCGAGTTTTCCCCTTGATTTGAACACGGAGATGCCGGCCGTAGGAACACGGGGCTATTTTTGTTACTCATGGACATTTTTCATAATGCTGGAAAAAATGTCCCGGCGTACCTGATTCCCCGAGTACCTACGGCTGGCATTACTACAGACAATACACAATAGACAAGAGGTGAAGGAGTAGGCCATTCGGCCCTTTCAAGCCAGCACCACCATTCAATGTGATCATGGCTGATCATCCCCAATCAGTAACCCGTTCCTGCCTTCTCCCCATATTCCTTGACTCCGCTATCTTTTAAGTACCCTATCTAGCTCTCTCTTGAAAGCATCCAGAGAACCAGCCTCCACCGCCCTCTGAGGCAGAGAATTCCACAGACTCACAACTCTCTGTGAGAAAAAGTGTTTCCTCGTTTCCGTTCTAAACGGCTTACCCTTTATTCTTAAACTGTGTGTGGCCCCTGCTTCTGGAATACATAGAAACATAGAAACATAGAAATTAGGTGCAGGAGTAGGCCATTCGGCCCTTCGAGCCTGCACCACCATTCAATATGAGCATAGCTGATCATCCAACTCTGTATCCCGTACCTGCCTTCTCTCCATACCCTCTGATCCCCTTAGCCACAAGGGCCACATCTAACTCCCTCTTAAATATAGCCAATGAACTGGCCTCAACTACCCTCTGTGGCAGAGAGTTCCAGAGACCCACCACTCTCTGTGTGAAAAAAGTCCTTCTCATCTTGGTCCTAAAGGATTTCCCCCTTATGCTTAAGCTGTGACCCCTTGTCCTGGACCTCCCCAACATCGGGAACAATCTTCCTGCATCTAGCCTGTCCAACCTCTTAAGAATTTTGTAAGTTTCTATAAGATCCCCTCTCAATCTCCTAAATTCTAGAGAGTATAAACCGAGTCTATGCAGTCTTTGTTCATAAGACAGTCCTGACATCCCAGGAATCAGTCTCTGCACTCCCTCTATGGCAATAATGTCCTTCCTCAGATTTGGAGACCAGAACTGCTACAAAATATCTATGGACTCGCTTCAGACATTCTCCGAGTTTGAATCAAGGGGAAAGCTCGGGAGAATTCATGAGTAACTCGGGAAAGTGGGACAGGGCTTAAGAATTTCATTGTTCCCTTTCCGGACATATGACAATAAAACACTCTCGATTATTGACTATATCTCTCGTTTCCCTCTCCCCTGACTGAAGAAGGGTCTCGACTCGAAACGTCGCCCATTCCTTCTCTCCAGAGATGCTGCCTGACCTGTTGCGTTATATATAATCTGTGAGGAGGTATTGACATCTGACCTTAACTTGCCACTCGTGATTTACAACGGTTTGATTTGCCCTCAGTGCACGGTGGCGCAGCGGTAGAGATGCTGCCCCACAGCGCCAGAGACCCAGGTTCGATCCTGACTACAGGTGCTGACTGTACGGAGTTTGCCCGTTCTCCTCGTAACCTGCGTGGGTTTTCTCCGGGTGCTCCGGTTCCCTCCCGCATTCCAAAGACGTGCGGGTTTGTTGGTGAATTGGCCTCTATAAATTCTCACTAGTGTGTGTAGTATCAAACTAGCGCACGGCCGATCACTGGTTGGCACGGACTCGGTGGGCCGAAGGGCCTGTTTCCTCACTGTATCTGTAAACTAAACGCTATTGCTTGATGCTATGCAGTCGAGGATTCAGCAGCTCATCTCCAAGAGCTGGAAAATTTACATTGTTCCAATGTAACTTTAGCAATCAACTTCACTGAATTGATTGCAAAATTTGCTGAAAACATTTTGTTTGATTAACAGTAAACAAAAGAGTGGATGCAGCAAATTGCATCGTCATATAAATGTGTGATGCACAGATTCTGGAATGAATAATATCCCCATTACCTTTCAAAGTAATCACTCGTTACTTGAAAATCTCCCATAAATCGGAGGCGATATTGAAGTCTGGAGATGCCTATTACTTGCTTCTAAATATTTGCTCGTTTTATTGCCTATATTTAAAGTCTGCAAGAATGCATAAGTTTCACTTTTGGGAGACTTTACGATAGATATTTGTTGTCTCGCAGATATGACGGAAATTAAGTAGAAGGTTTAAAGATTAATGTGCCACGGTGGCGCAGCAGTAAAGTTACTGCCATTCAGTGCAAGAGACCCAGGTTCGATCCTGACTACGGGTGCTGTCTGTACGGAGTTTGTACGTTCTCCCTGCGACCTGCGTGGGTTTTCTCCGGGTGCTCCGGTTTTCTACCTCAGACATGCAGGTCAGTAGGCTGATTGACTTTGGTTAAAAAAATTGTAAATCATTCCTTATGATTGTAGAATATCATTAGTGCGTGTGGATCGCTGGTTGGCGCGGACTCGGTGGGCTGAAGGGCCTGTTTCTGCGCTGTATCTCTAAACTAAACTAAACTAAAGTGCATTCGATATTGCAACAACCTTCTGAATTAAAAAAAAGAATCCCCCCTCTCCTATTCATCACCTTAAACCTCTCCCTTCCATGCTAGGTAGATAGATAGATCTGAAGAAGGGTCTTGACCTGAAATGTCACCTATTCCTTCTCTCCAGAGATGTTGCCTGGCGCGCTGAGTTACTCCAGCATTTTGTGTCTATCTTCGCTTGAAACCAGCATCTGCAGTTCCTTCCTACACATTTTATTGTCACATGTACCATGAACTTACAGTTAAAATCTTTGCTTTTACCTCAAGGCACCAACAAGTTTACAAAAGTACCCTGAAATATGAAGGGTCTCGACCGGAAACGTTGCCTTTTTCCTTCGCTCCATAGATGCTGCCTCACCCGCCGAGTTTCTCCAGCATTTATGTCCACCTTCGATTTTCCAGCATCTGCAGTTCCTTCTTAAACACTGAAATATTGTTAGTCCCTTCTTTGCCGCCCCCCACCACCGGGTTTCTCTTGATCCTGGCCCCCCAACGCCCCTGCTAAATAGTGGGAACGTGATGATAAAGGGGGGCATAACGGAGGGGAAGAGAAATTAAGAAATCTTTTGGCTGAATTACGCATTTGCAGCTCAGAGACATTATCCCCTGCAGTAAGAGGATCTGATCGTGTTAATAACACAATAGGAATGGGGAATCACAATGCAGTTACAGGCTGAGATTAGCGCGTAGCCTGCATCTGACAGAACAACACAGAACAAGAGCTAAGCCACAAGTCAGCTTCGCAGCCAGAGTCACAAATGGTGGAGGATTCAATTGAATTTAAATCACATCCGTCGCTGTTAACCTGCAACCCAGTGGTATGAAGATTGAGTCGGAAGCAACTGCAGATGAGGATTTAAACCGAAGATAGACTCAAAATGCTGGAGTAACTCTATGATTCTTTGAATCTCGTCGAGGCCACATTCCACACAAAGAGCCAGTGGATGTAGTGTACCTGGACTTTCAGAAGACATTTGATAAAGTCCCACATAGGAGATTAGTGGGCAAAATTAGAGGACATGGTATTGGGGTAAAAAAATTGTTGGCAGACAGGAAACAAAGAGTAGGGATTAACGGGTTCCTTTCAGAATGGCAGGCAGTGACTGGTGGGGAACCGCAAGGCTCGGTGCTGGGACCGCAGCTATTTACAATATACATTAATGATTTAGATGAAGGATTAAGAGTATAGGGCCGTTCCCACCAGCATGCGCCTGCATGCGGCAAGCGCAACCAAACCGGCAGCAGGGGCCACACGGAGGTCGGGTGAGTGGCGCAACGCGGCGCAAAGTGAGGTGAACTTGGAGCGAAGTCTAAGGTAAGTTCGCCAAGACAGAGAGGGGCACACAGAGAGGGGCACAGAGGCACACATACACAGAGAGCCACAGAGCCACACACATAGAGAGTCACGGAGGCACCTACAGATAGGTTCACGGAGGCACGATGTCAAGGCGGTATGTAATGCGTCGAGGCGACTGCGAGCCGAAAAGCCGTTGCCGCGGGGAAATTTTGGACATAGTCAGTTTTTCGGAGCCCCGCGCGATGTCGGGATGAACTCCGCACAATTCCGCACGGCTCCGGCGATTGAAGTGGGACCGGCCCCGCGACGCCGGACGGCTCAAGCGACCACGTTAGGTCACGCTAATCGCATAGAGTTGCATGCTTGTAGGACAGGCCCTTAACATTAGCAAATTTGCAGATGGCAGTGTGAACTGTAAGGAGGATGCTATGAGGATGCAGGGTGACTTGGACAGGTTGGGGGAGTGGGCAGATGCATGGCAGATGCAGTTTAATGTGGATAAATGTGAGGTTATCCACTTTAGTGGCAAGAACAGGATGGTGTCGTAATATTTCCATTATGTCACCATAATTATTATGGTTTCATTATTAAATGGTGTCAAACTGGGAAAAGGGGAAGTACAATGGGATATTGGGGTCCTTGTTCATCAGTCACTGAAAGTAGGCATGCAGGTACAGCAGGCAGTGAAGAAAGCGAATGGCATGTTGGCCTTCATAACAAGAGGAGTTGAGTATAAGAGCAAAGCGGTCCTTCTGCAATTGTACAGGGCCCTAGTGAGACTGCACCTGAAGTATTGTGTGCAGTATTGGTCTTCAAATTTGAGGAACCACATTCTTGCTATTGAGGGAGTGCAACGTAGGTTCACAAGGTTAAATCCTGGGATGGCGGGACTTTCATATGTTGAAAGAATGGAGCGGCTGGGCTTGTACACTCTGGAGTTTATAAGAATGAGAGGGGATCTTATTGAAACATATTAGAGTATTAAGTGATTGGACACGCTTGAGGCAGGAAACATGTTTCCGATGTTGGGGGCGTCCAGAACCAGGGACAAAGTTTAAGAATAAGGGGTAGGCCATTTAGAACGGAGATAAGGAGATTTTTTTTTTCTGAGACAGTTGTGTATCTGTGGAATTCTCTGCCTCAGAAGGCGGTGGAGGCTGGTTCTCTGGATGCTTTCAAGAGAGAATCTAACTCTGACATGGGGCAGGCTGAGACTGAGACGGAGTATTTGCCAGCATCTTACAAAGAGTACTGATGTACCCTGTCAATACCTCTGTTACATGACTATGGTGATGATTTAATCTATATTGCCATGGTAATCAGACTGATGCCGCCTTGAATCATCTATTTATAAGTTACCTCAGAGATTTTTGCACAGATGTGTTATAAATTTTAATTAAAAAAGGCTGTTTTTTTGAAAAAAATAAGCCCCTCTGCGTTAAGCGTGATGAACCACCTGAGGTCTTAATTAAATCATAAGTGCCTTATAACAAAAACTTGCTTAGGCCCTTCATTTTGTTCCAGTCAGGATCCAATTAGTAATCTATCCAGCTTGAGTTTAGATTTATCGAGGACTTGCGTTATTTGTCATGTAATTTGCTTTCCTTTCAGAAACGGCCTTCCATTGACAGTGCCTTGCATTTTATTTGTCCCATCTGGACCTCTTATCTGTGTGATTTCTGTAACTCAGCTCCCCTCCCATTCCGAATCCGACCTTGCTGTCCTGGGCCTCCTCCATGGTCAGAGTGAGGCCCATCGTAAATTGGAGGAGCAGCACTTCATATTTCGCTTGGGTAGTTTACACCCCAGCGATGTGAACATTGACTTCTCCAATTTCAGGCAGTCCCTGCTTTCTCCCTCCTTCCCCTCCCCTTCCCAGCTCTCCCACAGCCCACTGTCTCCGCCTCTTCCTTTCTTCTTCCCGACCCCCCCCCCACCCTCACATCAGTCTGAAGAAGGGTCTCGACCCGAAACGCCGCCTATTCCTTCGCGCCATAGATGCTGCCTCACCTGCTGAGGTTCCCCAGCTTTTTTGTTTCTCCCCGAATCATAACATCATCACACACATGAAGCTCATCCTGGTATAGAAGAGTCAAGGTCTTGGTGCATCACGGTGGCGCAGCGGTAGAGTTGCTGCCTTATGCCCCTGTCCCACTTAGACTATTTTTTAGGCGACTACAGGCGACTAAATTGTCGCCACATGGTCGCCTGTATGGTCGTGAGTCGTCTCCTCAGTCCCCCAAAGAATCGTAGCGTTTTTCTGGTTGCCGCTGGATTTTGAAATGTTCAAAACTTTTCGGCGATGGTTGGCTTGACGTGGGTTGTCGCCAGGATGCAGTAGGTTGCCGCCGGTGCTGACCTCGGTGAATTCCATTGGCGACTACTTACGTCAACCTACGTCGACCGGCGACAAGAACCGGCGACTGAATTGTCCGAGCTTGTTGCGGGTGGACGGAGGTTGTCGTAGGTGTGGTTGTAGGCGGACGTCCTAATGGGTCGCCGGTTGTCGGTACCTTGATGTCGACTGGGTGGTAGGTTGTTGTAGACATCGTCGTAGACACTGTCGTCGGGGGGGGGGGTCCAGTCGCCGGTGTTTCGGCAACCTGCTACGCCTATGACGGTCGTCGGCAGTCACCAAAAAAATGGTTTAAGTGGGACAGGCTTGCAGCGCCAGCGACCCGGGTTCGATCCCAGCTACGGGTGCTCCTGTCTGGAGTTTGTACGTTCTCCCCGTGACCTGCGTGGGTTTTCTCCGGGTGCTCAGGTTTCCTCCCACACTCCTCCCAAACTGGTTTTAGTTTAGAAGTACAGCGTGGAAACAGGCCCTTCAGCCCACCGAGTCAGTGCTGACCCCAGAAATGCCCCCATACTCTAGTTCTGTCCTAAGCATTAAGGTTGGAAGGTTAAGGGGGGACTTGATTGAGGTCTTTAAAATGATGAAAGGGATAGACAGAGTTGACGTGGATAAGCTTTTCCCATTGAGGGTAGGGAAGATTCAAACAAGAGGCCATGACATGAGAATTAAGGGACAGAAGTTTAGGGGTAACATGAGGGGGAACTTCTTTACTCAGAGAGTGGTGGCTGTGTGGAATGATCTTCCAGCAGAAGTGGTGGAGGCAGGATCGATTTTAACATTTAAAAGTAAAGTGGATAGGTATATGGACGGGAAGGGAATGGAGGGGTATGGTCTGAGTGCAGGTAGATGGGACTAGGGGAAAATAAATGGTCGGCACGGACTGGAAGGGCCGAGAAGGCCTGTTTCCGTGCTGTAATTGTTATATGATTATACGGTTATTAAGGACAAATTGCAGAAAACAATTAAGCTGCAAGCCTCTCCACCTTTGGTATGTGGGAGAAACCCGGAGCACCCGGAGAAAACCCACAGGGACACAAGGAGAATGTACACACTAGGGACAATTTACATTTACACCAAAGCCAATTAACCTACAAAGCTGTACGTCTTTGTGGAGTGTGGGAGGAGACTGAAGATCGTGTGGAAAACCCACGCGGGTCACGGGGAGAACGTACAAACTCCGTACGGACAGCACCCGTAGTCGGGATCGAACCCGGGTCTCTGTGAGGCAGCAGGGGTACCAGCTATGTCATGGTGCCATCCTAAATATCTTCTTCACATTGGTTGTAACGTCTGGTGACTGAATTAAAAACAGCATTCTCATTGTGACCTCACCTCTGCTTTATAAAGGATCGACCTCCCTGCTTTTGTACTGTATTGCCCCTATTTATGCATCACAGCCCTCTGTGTGATTTACTAACCACGTTCTTACCTACTCTGCCATTTCCAAAGTTGTGTGCATAAATATATCCAGCTCTCTACACCCCTGCACCAATTTATGATCGAGCTATTCCATGTCCTTCCTGACAGAATGTTTCATTTTCCACTTTGCTATATGTTTTATCCAACATATGTGGGTCTAAGATAGACACTAAGTGCTGGAGTAATTCAACGTGTGTGACGTTTCGCTGAAGGCCTCCGCTCCGTCTGCCTAAAGGGCCTGTCCCATTTTCACGAGATAATTCACGAATTCTCCCGAGTTTACCCCTTGATTCAAACTCGCAAAATGTTCATAACGAGTCCGTAGGAGGTTGTAGGAGTCTGTGGATATATCGTAGCGGCTCGTTATGCCAGCCGTAGGTACTCGTGGCATCTGGTAAGTCGGGACGTTTTTTCCAGCCCGATAAAAATGTCCACGAGTAAAAAAATGGTCGGGATGAAAGAAATTGCGACTTTTTACTCGTAAGGAGGGCATCGAAATAGTCGTGGGACTTCGTAGACATACTCATGGGAGTTCGTAGGAGTTTGTGAACATAGTCGTGGAAGGTCGTAGGAGTTCGTAGACTACATAGAAACATAGAAATATAGAAAATAGGTACAGGACGAGGCCATTCGGCCCTTCGAGCCTGCACCGCCATTCATTGTGATCATGGTTGATCGTCCGCTATCAATAACCCGTGCCTGCCTTCTCCCCATGTCCCTTGACTCCACTAGCCCCTAGAGCTCTATCCAACTCTCTCTTAAATCTACTAAATTATTACCATGATCTTGATTTTTTTTTTAGGTCCTTTAAACTCGGCAGAGGTTTTGAATTAAATCGTGAAAGTGGGAGAGGCCCTTAAACCTGCCTGATCTCCTGCTTGCTCAGCACTCTAACTCCCCCTCCCATTCCCACACTGACCTTTCTGTCCTGGGCCTCCTCCACTGTCAAAGTGAGGCCCAATGCAAATTGGAGGAACAGCACCTCGTATTTCACTTGGGAAGCTTACACCCCAGCGGTGTGAACATTGACTTCTCTAACTTCAAGTAACCCTTGCTTTCCCCCTCTCGCCATCACCTCCGCCTTCCCAGTTCTCCCACCAGTCTGACTGTCTCCGACTACATTTTATCTCTGTATGCTTTGGCGTTACCTTCTCCCAACTAACAACAATCTACTCTACATTTTCCTTGATCTCCATTCCCTTTATCCTGTTTTCACACCTGACACTTCCTTAACTGTGTACCGCCCACTCCCCTGACAGTCTGAGGGAGGGTCTCGACCTGAAACATCACCCATGCCTTCTCTCCAGAGATGCTGCCTGTCCCACCGAGTTACTCCGGCATTTTGTGTCTATCTTCGTGTCAGATGTTGAGTTGAGTTTTGTTTATTGTCACGTGTACCGAGGTACAGTGAAAAGCTTTTGTTGCGCGCTGACCTAGTCAGCGGAAAGACAAGACATGATTACAATCGAGCCGTCCACAGTGTAGATACATTATAGAGGGAATAACGTGAATGACATTTAGAGCAGGAAAAGGCCAGCAGAGAATATCCTGAACAAGTATCTGGAAGTAGATGCAGGTGTTTAAAAGCTCAGACATTCTGAATTAAGAACTAAGAACAGTTTTGTTCCCTTGGCTAACTATGAAGTGTAGTTTGCACTACCCACTAAGCACGGTGGTGCAGCGGTAGAGTTGCTGCCTCACAGCGCCAGAGACCCAGGTTCAATCCGACTACGGATGCTGTCTGTGTGGAGTTCGCACCTTCTCCCCATGACCTGCGTGGGTTTTTATCCGGATCTCCGGTTTTCCCTCACACTCCAAAGACGTGCAGGTTAAATTAGCTTCCGTAAATTCTCCCCAGTGTGTGCAGGATATAAGTAGTGTACGGGGTGACCGGGTCGACGTGGACTCGATGGGCCGAAGGGCTTGTTTCCATGCTGTATCTCTAAACTGATCTATGAATTTATGAAATGTGCTTTGCCTTTGCCAGCCCCCGCATCTTGTTTAAACAATAAATGAGCACATTCTACATTCTCTGATGTTTGGATAATCTATAAATCTGTAAAAGCGCTTGTTAAAAAAAAAGCATTCTGTTTAGTGGAATTGAAGGTTGGACAAATGAGTACACTGAGATCCAGCGTGACATGCCGAATGCCGAAATAATTCTTCACAGGTGTGTTTATCGTGGCCCAGTAATTAAGCTGAAATTGATGATTGTGTCAATTAAAACAACTTCTTCTAAATTGAAAAATATTCTGACGTTGGTGTCTGTTAGACTTTCACCAAGAATTATCTGTCAAGTTTGACACTTGCACAGGCGGTTGCCAGAGTAGAAATCATTTTCATATTATCTTTGTCAGGAGGTACGTCGCCTCATATTTCGCTTGGGCGGCTTACAACCCAGCGTGATGAAAATTGATTTCTCCAACTTCAAGTAACCCTTAAGGGGCTATCCCACTAGGCGACTGCCGGCGACTGTCATAGTCGTAGCGGGTCGCCGAAAAACCAGCGACTGGACTAATGGGCCGGTCCCACTCAGGCGATTTTTTTTTAGGGCGACTGCCAGCGACTAGGACAATGGAATTCGCCAAAGTCGGCACCGGCGACAATCTACGCCATCCTGGCGTCAACCTACGACAGCGCCTACGTCAGGAGAAGACAAGGTACGACAAGTCCACGGACGCCGACTGTCGCCGAAAAGTTTTGAACATTTCAAAATCCCGCGGCGCCAGAAAGACGCGACGACTCTTTGGGCGACTGAGGAGACGACTCATGACTGTACGGGTGACACCCCGGTGACCATGTAGCAACAGACTAGTTGTCGGCAGTCGCCTAAAAAAATCACCTCAGTGGGACAGGCCCTTTACTTTCCCTCTCTGTCTGTCCCTCCCTCACCCAGTTCTTCTCTCCTCCTAATTAAATATTACTGATTGTTGGCATCGGTGTCACCTTCCCCTCAGTTAACAATGAACCATTCTACATTTCCTTGATCATCATCTGTCAATTTCACACCTAACCCTTCCATATCTCTAGATTCCCTCTCCCCTGAATCTCAGTCTGAAGAAGGGTCTCGTCCCAAAACATCACCCATTCCTTCTCTCCAGAGATGCTGCCTGTCCCGCTGAGTTACTCCAGCATTTTGATTCTATTAGTTTCGTATTGATTGGAGATACAGTGAGGACTCGGCCCACTGAGACCGCACCGACCAGCGATACCTGTGCATTAACACTTTCCTACACACACTAGGGACAATTTAAAACTCTTTGGAGTGTGGGAGGATCTCGGAGAAAACCCACATGATCACGGGGACAACATACAAACTCCATACAGACAGTACCCGTAGTCGGGATCGAACCCGGGTCTCCAGCGCTGCAAGCGCTGTAAGGCAGCAACTCTACCGCTGCGCAATTGTGCCTTGATTAGTACGGGTGCCAGAGGTTATGGGGAGAAGGCAGGAGAATGGGGTTTGGAGGGAGAGATAGATCAGCCATGATTGAATGGTGGAGTGGACTCGTTGGGTCTAATTCTATTCTTATTCCTTATTATGACCTTAAAGGGCCTGAGCCACTTGGGCGTTATTTGGGCGTCATTTACGCGTCATCATTTACGCGGCATGACGCGTGCGTGACGCGCAAAAGATGCCCAAGTGGGACAGGCCCTTAAGACCTATCTTCGGTCTATCTTCGGTGTAAACTAGCATCTGCAGATCCTTCCTACACGTATAATTTTTGCGCTTTGCATCCAGTTAAAGAATAGAAATGTCGGCTGATCTAATGGTCAGTCATTGACATCGTTAAATAAATTATCACTGTGTTATTCAATTAGAGAGGCATTTGTTTATGTTCATGGCAGTGTTCTGTTCCTTTCCACATGGGAGAGCCAGTTACCCCTGCTTTTCTCATTGATGCTTTTCAAATGCCATATTGGACATTTTAAAGAATAAAACAAGCATTTTATCTATCTATCACTCATCGCACTCACTGATTAGCTAGAAGACGGACACAAAATGCTGGGGTAACTCAGCGGGACGGGCAGCATCACTGGAGAGAGGGAATGGGTGACGTTTCGGCTCGAGACCTCTTCAGCCTGATGTCAGGGGAGTGGGCGCAACAGAGGTAAGGAAGTGTAAGGTGTGAAAACAAGACAAAGGGAATGGATAAAGAAGGGTCTCGACCCGAAACGTCACCCACTCCAGAGATGCTGCCGGTCCCGCTGAGTTACTCCAGCTTTTTGTGTCTATCTATGGGAATGGAGATCAAGGAAAATTTAGAAAAGATCATTGTTAGTTGGGAGAAGATAACAACAGAGATAATATGTAGTCAGGGACAGTAAGACTGGTGGGAGAACTGGGATGGGAGAGGGGATGGAGAGAGAGGGAAAGTAAGGGTTACTTGAAGTTAGAGAAGACAATGTTCACACCGCTGGGGTGTAAGCTGCCCGAGCGAAATCTACACTGCGGATGGCTCGATTGTAATCATGTATTGTCTTTCCGCTGACTGGTCAGCACGCAACAGAAGCTCTTCACTGTACCTCGGTACACGTGACAATAAACTAAACGAAACTAAACATCTGACACGAAGCTAGACACAAAATGCTGGAGTAACTCAGTGGGACAGGCAGCATCTCTGGAGAGAAGGAATGGGTGACGTTTCGGGTCGAGACCGAAATCCTTCTCTCCAGAGATGCTGCCTGTCCCGCTGAGTTACTCCAGCATTTTGTGTCTATCTTAAGTGAACTCTGAGGTCTCACGCTCCATAAACCACTCTCTTTTATTTCACGGGGAATGCTTTTCCGCCAGTTTAATTTACTTCCACATCTCTGCACCCTTTGTAATTCGCTTGTTAGCAAGACAGGCAGCTAACACATTCACTATAATAACACTACATCTCAATGGCTTCTTTGTGCCTCCTTCATCAGCATATTCAGTAGACACGACACACACATCGGGTTCAAGAGCTCAACCCTTCCTTCTCATTTAGTTTGATTGAGAGGTAAAGCGTGGAAACATACCCTTCGGCCCATCGAGTCCACGCGGACCAACGACCACCCAATCACACCAGTTTAATTTAATTTTGGGATACAGTCCTTTCGGCCCTGGCCAGCGATCCCTGCACATTAACACTATCCTACGCACATGAGCCACCATTTTTTTTAACATTTTTACACCAAGCCAATTAACCTACAAACCTGTTGGTCTTTGGAGTGTGTTAGGAAACCGAAGTTCTTGGAGAAAACCCAGGCAGATTATGGGGAAAAACTCCGTACAGTACCCATAGTCTGGATTGAACCCGGGAACCTGGTGCTCTAAGTGCTGTAAGGCAGCAACTCTACCGCTGTACCACCTTGCCGCCCAGTTCTATGTTATCCCAGTTTCACATCCTACATACCTTGAGGCAATTTGCAGAAGCCAATTAACCTACAAACCTGCACGTCGTTGGAGTGTGGGAGGAAGCCTGGAGCACCCGGAGAAAACCCACGCAGGTCAAGGGGACAACGTACAAACTCTGTGCAGGATCAGGATCTGGCGCTGTAATGTCATGTTTCATGTATTTTGTGTTTTACGACTGTTGGCAGATCAATTTCTATCCTATAAATAAAATTCTTTAAGAATAAGGAGTAAGCCATTTAGAACGGAGACGAGGAAACACTTTTTCCCACAGAGAGTTGTGAGTCTGTGGAATTCTCTACCTCAGGGGACAATGGAGCCAAGTTCTCTGGACACTTTCAAGAGGGAGCTAGATAGGGCTCTTAAAAATAGCGGAGTCAGGGGATATGGGGAGACGGCAGGAACGGGGTACTGATTGGGGATGATCAGCCATGATCACATTGAATGGCGGTGCTGGCTCAAAGGGCCGAATGGCCTCTACTCCTGCACCTATTGTCTATTGTCTATTGTCTATCGTATCGTAACCCAATGTCAACATAGCATTCCCCTTTGTGAGAATGGTGCAGGCACGGCCTTGAGTTGTGCTTCATGCTTCCCTTGAATGCCAGCGTACGCTGCCTCCGGGCTGCTCTCCTTAATATACAGGTGTGTAATACATCATGTTGTGTTTCTAAAGGAGAGCAACGACTCTGTCCATTGTGTGTGCTCTACATATTCATTATCTAGGCCTAAAGTACCCGTTTTGCATTTTGCACCGATCATGCAGACTCCTAAAGGATTATTAATTGATTACACTCCTCATGAATTAACAACATGATGGTACTCTTTCGGCATCCACCCATTATTATAAATCTTCAGTTTGGTTGGAAATCATTTTCTTTTAGTACAAAATGATATGAAATGTTACATCATCCATGCTTTCAGTGAGGGTCTTTTTCTCCAGCTTGCAAAAAGAGGACTTCAAATAATATCACGCATCGATCAGTACGGGTTCTTGATTAGTACAGGAATCACGGGTTACGGGGAGAAGGCAGGAGAATGGGGTTGAGAGGGAAAGGTAGATCGACCATGATTGAATGGCGGAGTAGATTTGATGGGCCGAATGGTCTAATTCTGCTCCCATCACTTATGACATAACGACACTTTTCACACCTTGAGAACGAGATGGGAAAGGCAGGTTCAGAAAGATACAGGCCAAACGCAGGTCGGTGAAACTAATGGAGACAGGTCATCTTGGTCGGCACGGGCAAGTTGGGCCGAATGGCCTGTTTCCACATTGCATGACTCTGACTATAATGACTTGTCTGTGGCATGTGAATGATAGAGCCATCTCCACTGGTCCCACCTGCCTGCGTTTGGTCCATACCCTTCTGATCCTCCCTTATATATGTACCTGACCTAATGTATTTAAAATGTTTTGCTGGAACCTGCCCCAACTACCTCCTCCGGCAACTCGTTCCATACACCCACCACCCTTTGTGTATTTTTAAACAAAGGGAGCTTTATTTTGCAACTTTCCCTTTCAATAAGCCGAAGGATGAATTCACAATGCACGTTATTGCACATTGCATGTGGGTGGATTGTGGTTAAATAATTAGTGATTTAAAGCCACGCAAATGCACTCACCGCCCGACCCATATAAAGGTTATGTTCCAGCATGGTGGCGCAGTGGTAGAGTTGCTGCCTCACAGCGCCAGAGACCCAGGTTCGATCCTGACTACGGGCGCTGCCTGTTTCGGAGTTTGTACGTTCTCCCCGTGACCTGCGTGGGTTTTCTCTGAGATCTCCGGTTTCCTCCCGCAAATCCAAAGACGTGCAGGTTTTGTAGGTTAATTGGCTTGGCATAAAATTGTAAATTGTCCCTAGTGTGTATAGTACGGTGTCAACGTGTGCGGGGATCGCTGGTCGGCGCGGACTCGGTGGGCCGAAGAGGCCCCGTTTTTTTCTTGCTGTACCTCTAAAACTAAAAACTAGGCTACATGGGCGAAGTGAATGTGGGCGAGCGGAATGAGCATGCCCATGCAGGAGGCTGCTATTCCCAGCTCGATGATCAATGGTCCAGCAAAGCAGTCCAAGCAGCCGGTCAAATTCGAAGGAGGAGAACGTTGCAGGGAAGAATCAATAATGTTCAGTGATCTAAGCAGACAGAAGAAAACCTCCTCCACATCCCCGTCAACAAATGGAACGGCAAAGTGGACTGCGGCAATTCCATTTATCATTCACAATGAGAAGCAATCATTCCTTCAGCACTTTATATAATGCACATTATTTTGCCCATTTGTGGGAACATAACACATTCGGTGCAACAATCCGTTTTTCTTTTGCCGGAGAGCGTGTTTTTCAGAATCAGTATCAGAATCAGATTTTATTCGCCGACATACGAGGAATTTCACTGGCCAGGTCAGTCATACAATTAAAAGCAACGGATCACTCAAAAACACATTTTAACATGAACGCCCACCACAGTGACTCCTACACATTCCTCACTGTGATGGAAGGCGAAATAAAGTTCAAGTCCTTCCCTTGTTGTTATTCCTTGGTCGGGGGGCCTTGATTCTGGTGAATTTGATTTTCAGGGTGCGGGTACTGCTGGTGAGCTCTGCATTTGCTGCGCATCTTCCTCCTGTAACTAACTCCAATTTCCAACTGCTGGGGTAACCCCAACGGGTCGGGCAACGTCTCTGGAGGGCGTGGGGAGGTCTCGTTTTGAAAGTCGGGGACCCTTCTTCGCGTCTGAGATATCGCGCATCTATTTCCTTCGGAGATGCTGAATGGGGTGGGAGTCCAGACATCGGACGTGCAATGGGACTTGGTAGTGCTGGTACAGGAGTCCCAACAAGTTCATCTTCAAGTCGAATCGGGAGCAAGGAAAGCAAACACAATGCTAGCATTTATTGAGAGGACTAGAATACAAAAACAGGGCTGAGGCTCAATGAGGCGTTGGTCAGACCGCATTTAGAGTATTACGAGCAATTTTGGGCACCATATTAGTGGAAGGATGTGCTGGCATTGGAGAGGGTCCGGAGAAAGTTTCCAAGAATGATCCCAGGAACGAGTGGGTTCACATATGATGAGTGTTAGTTCGGCACTGGGCCTCTTCTCGCTGGAGTTTAGAAGGATTTATTGAAACTTACCGAATAGTGAAAGGCCTGGATAGAGTGGAGGTGGAGAAGACATATCTACTGGTGGGAGAATCTAAGACCAGAGGTCACAGCCTCAGAATTAAAGGACATGCATTTAGGAAGGAGATGAAGAGGGATTTATCAGTGCCACAGAGGGCTGTAGAGACCAAGTCAACGGATATTTTTAAGGCAGAGATTGATAGATTCTTGATTATTACGGGTGTCAGGGGTTATGGGGAGAAGGCAGGAGAATGGGGTTGAGAGGGAGAGATAGATCAGCCATGATTGAATGCGGAGTAGATTTGAAGGGCTGAATGGGCTAATTCTGCTCCTATCACTTATGAACTTATGCCGCCAAACCATTTGAGTTACTCCAGCACTTTGTGTTTGACTCAAGATTCCAGCATCTGCAGTTCCTCCTGTCTCTATCTTAACTTCATGTCCCAAACGGATTGGAACATGCATTTGTGCAGGAAGGAACTGCAGATGCTGGTTTGCACCGATGAAAGGCACAGAATGCTGGAGTAACTCAGCGGGTCAGGCAACATCTCTGGAGAGAAGGAACAGGTATCCTCATTCCTCGGGATTTAATTGAACGTCGTGTGTTTGGTATAACTGTTCTTCTCCAGAGCAATCGATTGTGAAAGAGAACTTGAAGATAAGATTTGGTGAGATGGTCTTATTTTTACAATCTGTCTTCCTGCACAACTTCCAGCAGGCAAACGTCCCAATTGTCGACACCTGTACCAACTAACCAAGCTTTGAACTATTTGTCAACTTCAACAATCATTGTCTATTTCTGTGCATTCTTTCCCATCGAGCTACAAAGAAAACCTATGCCAATTTGAAATGCTTGAATCAAAAGAAGTTATTGTTGTGTGCAGGAAGGAGCATTCTTAACAAATATAAGATCAAGCACTGTGTTCTAATTATGTCGAGCAAATAATTGTCATGTTTTTCTCCGTAGTACTGCACTGTGAAAAGCTGGTCCGTTTATTAGTTTATTGTCACGTGTACTGAGGTACATTGAAAAGCTTTTATTGCGTGAAGTAAACAAAAGACTAGACGTGATTACAATCGAGCCGTCCACAGCGTACAGATACTTGATAAAGGGAATAACGTGAATAACGTTTAGTGCAAGATGTAGCCAGTAAAGTGTGATCAAGGATAGTCCGAGGGTCACCAATGAGGTAGATATGTTCATCCTGGCTAAAACAGAGCAGCCATAGCAGCAAAATTTAGTAAGGACTCATGTATTGTTAGGCTATTTTGGTCAAGTCTGATGTGCTCTGCAGGAATAAGACAAGGTTCTGAATGGTGCCAGTAAGTCTAGGGCCCAGATCACTGTTGCAGCTTCAATTGATAAAATGAATGGGATTTCTGCAGAGGACCTCCAAGGAAGTGTAAAATGCATGAGGCTGATTGGATTAATGCAAACTAAGTATACATATTGAAAATAATGTTGCCAAACAGTTACCCTGCTGTTTGTTGATTGGCCAAAGTGTTGAGCCCCTGGCAGGTTTGTTTGAATTCCAGGGTAAATGTTGCATTATCCAAGTTAAGTTAGCTTCCTCCAGAAGCTTCTCCTGCAACAATGTAAGGGAGATTTTGTTATTGGTCTGTGTAACTGTCAATAATGTATTGTTGTAATTAATATGTTTGATTGGATTGTAAAGATACCACCCCTCTGTAGTTCGGCCCCTCAAGATTCGGGGATCTATAAAAGGCAGCCCCCACAAGGTCCTTTGTCGATCTTCTGGAAGAGCGCTTGGGACTGTGTGACCTTTTGGAGTGTTTCTGCTTGCGCGAAGCTGAAGTTTCTTGACCAGGCAGATGCGCGGATCGAACCCGCGGTGGTTTAAATATCGTATAGGGTAATTTGTTGTTCTATCCAAAAATAAAGTTTAGTTGTTCCAGTGCTTGAATCAGTGTTTTATTGATTAAACTAGACTGGGGGGAAGCTTAGAAGAGCTTATTTACAGATAGTAGTTCAAGACTGCTCTCTGGTTGTGATAGGATGGTTCAGTTGCCTGATTACAGCTGGGAAGAAGCTGTCCCTGAATCTGGAGGTGTGCGTTTTCACACTTCTGTACCTTTTACCCGATGGGAGAGGGGAGAAGAGGGAGTGGTCAGGTTGTAACTAGTCCTTGATTATGCTGCTGGCCCTGTTGGTGAAACTCAGCGGATGCGGCAGCATCTATGGAGCGAAGGAAATAGGCAACGTTTTGGGCCGAAACCCTTCTTCAGACTGATGGAAGGGAGGTTGGTTTGTGTGATGTGGTCTGGGCTGTGTCCACAATTCTCATGCGGTCTTGGACGGGGCTGTTGCCAAATCAAGCTGATTAACTGAAGCGCACTGATAGATAATCAAGGTGAGGGCGAACATGTGAGTGAGACGCTTGACAAATGGATTGAAAATCATTGGCGCACGTGTATGAACTACAGACGTTGTTCAAAAATAATCAAGAGGATGCTTCAAGGATTAAAATACATCCACAATCGGGGCATCAAACATAGAGATTTGATGCCTGGAAACACATATACATTGACTAAGACGGAAGTGTCCATATTTGAGATTTTGTCTTGACTCGGTTCTGTATGTTTCAGGGATGTGCATCTCGTCACTGTTTGCGCACCTCCCAGTTGTAACATCAGTGAATCCATCGCCTTTCATCGTTATCAGAGACTGACGGATTTCTTCAGATCTAATATAATGTTTGTTGTCGTTGATCAGGTTTCTCTGCATCGGCCGCCCCGTTTTGCTGCCTTCTGCACTGCAATTAATACGTGGGGCAACTGGCAAAGATTGGACACTTTGGAGGAGCATGGACCAGACGTGGGCAGGTGTGACTAGTGTAGAGATACATAGAGTTACATAGAAAATAGGTGCAGGACGAGGCCTTTCGGCCCTTTGAGCCAGCATCGCCATTCATTATGATCATGGCTGATCATCCCCAATCAGTAACCCGTGCCTGCCTTCTCCCCATATCCCTTGATTCCTCTAGCCCCTAGAGCTCTATCTAACTCTCTCTTAAATCCTCTAACTCTCTCTTAAATCTGGGAGATGGTGTAGCTGGGACATGTTGGCCGGTGTGGGCAAGTTGGGCCGAAGGGCCTGTTTCCACGGTGTATCACTCTATGACTCTATCCAGGAACTGCACGTATACTAAGTTTCAGTAAATAGACTCATAGAGGACAAACAGCATGGAAACAAGCCATTTGGCCCAGCTTGCCTTTGCTGACCAAGATACCCCAACTACACAAGTGGGGGAATCAAGAACCAGAGGACATAGGTTTAAGGTGAAGGGGGAAAGGTATAATAGGAACCTGAGGTAGACAAAAATGCTGGAGAAACTCAGTGTGTGAGGCAGCATCTATGGAGCGAAGGAATAGGTGACATTTTGTGTCGAGACCCTTCTTCAGAAGTGGAGGTGGGGGACCCCGGTTCAATCCTGACTACAGGTGCTGTCTGTACAGAGTTTGTACGTTCTCCCCATGACCTACATGGGTTTTCCATATAACCATACAACCATATAACAATTATAGCACGGAAACAGGCCTTCTCGGCCATTCCAGTCCATGCCAACCATTTATCTTCCCCTAGTCCCATCTACCTGCACTCAGACCATACCCCTCCATTCCCTTCCCGTCCATATACCTATCCACTTTTCTCCGAGATCTTCGGTTTCCTCCCACACTCCAAAGGTTTGTGATCTAATTGGCTTGGTATAAATGCAAAATTGTCCCTAGTGTGTATAGGATAGTGATAGTGTGCGGGGATCGCTGGTCCAACTGGCCCCAGATGTGACGTGGCGTTCCTGAACTAATCAATAACATTACAAGCTTCCTTCAGTATTACAGATATCCATTATTACTGACACAGAACATGATAGATTATCTTGACTGTCCAACGCTAGCCTTCTCACAGAATCCACAGAATGATTTACAGGGAATTAAAGTACCAATGGTGAACAGCATGCTCTTTGTCTGATATTGTTTGCAGCTGTCAGATGCATGACTCATACCGCATCTACGCTTTTGTGAAGTTAAGATTTTCTTCAGCCAGTGATTTTTCTGTTTTTTGTACATAAACCTTGAAAGACTGTCAGGCAAATAATAGTTGGAAACCTCACATTCATTTTGACAATGGAAAAGGTCATGTTGTGGTAGAATGGATGGGGCATTTTTTTTCCTTTCAAACGGCAAAATCTAAGTGTCTTATTTAATAATCCCTCCGTCTGCAAACCTAGTTTGTCTTTCTTCCTTTCTTCTTCCCCCCCCCCCCCCCCACCCCCACATCAGTCTGAAGAAGGGCCTCGACCTGACACGTCACCTATTCCTTCGCTCCATAGATGCTGCCTGACCTGCTGAGTTTCTCAGCATTTTTGTCTACCTTTGCCTTTCTTCCCGAAGCTTATGATCCCTGACATTGAGCGGCATTCAATAACTTTGATATCAATATGATTTAAGCCAGACGCTATTTTGAACATTATTAATGATACATTAAAAAAAGTACAAAAAACCTAAAATACTGTTAAAAAAATTTAAAATACTACTTTTAGAGATGCAGACATACAGCGCGGAAACAGGCACTTCAGCCCACCGAGTCCGCGCCAACCAGCTAACACTATCCTACACGCACGAGGGGCATTTTTTACATTTACACCAGGCTTATTAACCTACAAACCTTGAACGTCTTTGGAGTGTGGGAGGAAACCGGAGCACCCGGAGAAAATTCACGAAGGCACGGGGAGAATGAGGATCGAACCTAGGTCTGGTGTTGTAGGCGCTGTAGGGCGGCAACTCTACCGCTACGCCACCGTGCCATCAAATTGCAAAGCTGGTTTGTGTCTACCTTCAGGGCGCTCATACATCCCTGATATTACGAGGCATCCAAAAACTTAAAAATGAAATAAGCCAAAAAGGTATTGTGAAAATTACTAATGATCCATTTTAATTTAAATATAGAACTAAAAAGCTAAAACACTGTTAAATAATTAAAAATATATTACTTCAAACATGTAATGAAATGCAACTTAATTTGCCCTCAAGATAGACACAAAGTGCAGGAGTAACTCAGTGGGACAGGCAGCATCTCTGGAGAGAAGGAATGGGTGACATTTCGGGTCGAGGCCCTTCTTCAGACTGAGAGTCAGGGGAGAGGGCAACGAGAGATATAGACGGTGATGTAGAGAGATAAAGAACAAATGAATGAAAGATAGGCAAACCAATCTTTACAGACAATGAGACTCAACAAGACAACGAATGAATGAATGGCGGTGCAGGCTCGAAGGGCTGAATGGCCTCCTCCTGCACCTATTTTCTATGTTTCTATTTTTCTATGAATACTTTCTTGTCACATGTGACAAGTCACAGTGAGATTCGAAATCAGTACAAAGACTTGGGTGGGGGAGGGACAGAGAGAGAGGGGATGCACGGGTTACTGGAAGTTAGACAAATCAATGTTCATCTCACTGTATTCAAAGGGTCATGTCTGTACTGACCTAGAAATCCCCCAATGTTGGGGGAGTCCAGAACCAGGGGCCACAGTTTAAGAATAAGGGGTAAGCCATTTAGAACGGAGATGAGGAAACACTTTTTCTCACAGGGTCATCAAATCTACTCCGCCATTCAATCATGGCTGATCTATCTCTCCCTCCCAACCCCATTCTCCTGCCTTCTCCCCCAAAACCACTAACTGTACTAATCAAGAATCTATCTTAAAAATCTCCACTGACTTGGCCTCGACAGCCTTCTTTGGCAAAGAATTCCACAGATTCACCGCCCTCTGACTAAAGTGATTTCTCATCCCCTTCCTAAAATAACGTCCTTTAATCCTGAGGCTATGACCTCTAATCCTAGACTCTCCCACTAATAGAAACATCCTCTCCACATCCACTCTATCCAGGCCTATCATTTTTCTGTACGTTTCAATGAGGTCCCCCCTCATTCTTCTAAACTCCAGCGAGTACAGGCCCAGTGCAGACAAACGCTCATCATATTTTAACCCAATCATTCCTGGGATCATTCTTGTAAACCTCCTCTGGACCCTCTCCAGAGCCAGCACATCTTTCCTCAGATCTGGTGCCCAAAATATAGAGTCTCAGCGTTACATCCCCTTGAAATAAAAGCTAGATTTTACTTTAGAGATACAGAGCTGACAGAGGCCCTTCGGCCCACGAAATCCATGCCGACCAGCGATCCACCCGGTTTAGTAGCACTATCCCACGCACACTAGGGAGAATATACAACTTTACGGAAGCCAATTAACCTACAATCCCGTACATCTTTGGAATATGGGAGGGAACCGGAGCACCCAGAGAAAACCCACACGGTCACGGGGAGAACGTACAAACTCCATACAGACAGCACCCGTGGTCAGGATGGAACCCGGGTCTCTGGCGCTGTGAGGCAGCAACTCTACCGCTGCACCACCGTGACGCTCTGCATCACGTTGTTAGCCATGAATCTCCTTGATCTGCTGCAACTTGTCAGAGGCGAGGATAATATTTCAATCCCTTCTGGTATCGACAGATCTGGCAGAAGGTGTTGTCGCTGGCACTTTGCTTGCACCACTGACTGGCCTTTGGCTCGGGGGATTAGAATGGAATTATCTCCCTTTGAAGAGCAAGCCTCTGTGACTTTCACTCCATGGCTGTGAACAGGGTTACAGGTTACTGCTGCGCCAGCCAGGTGTGTGAATGCCAGGTGTGTGAATGCCAGGTGTGTGAACGCCAGGTGTGTGAACGCCAGGTGTGTGAACGCCAGGTGTGTGAACGCCAGGTGTGTGAATGCCAGGTGTGTGAATGCCAGGTGTGTGAATGCCAGGTGTGTGAATGCCAGGTCCTTTCATTTATGACCTTTTGACACCAACCAGAATGCCCTACCTACACTAGTCCCACCGGTCTGCATTTGGCCCATTTCCATCTAAACTTGCACTATCCAAGTACCTGTCCAAACATATATTTTTTAATGTCACGATAGTCCCCTGCCTAACTAGCTCGTTCCATACACCCACCATCCTGTGTGTAAAAAAGGTTGTCCCTCAAGTGTAATCTTTTTCCTCTCACCTGAAACCTGTGTCCTCGAAATCTTGCTTCCCCTAGTCTGATTTTCAATCAATTATTCCCGCTGTTGTGAGAATAAGTTGTGCTTATTGAGTTGAGTGTAGTTTTATTGTCATGTGTACAGAGGTACAGTGAAGAGCTTTTATTGCGTGCTATCCAGATTGTAATACATGACTGAAATCTAACTATGATCTATTCTGCATTTTGCTTGAACTGCACCTCTTTTGATGTCTCGTTCTCACACAGTTTACCCTTCCTTATATCTCTGTGTCTGCCTCTCCCCTCAGAGGGTAGTGGAGGCAGGGTATCTGGATGCTTTCAAGAGAGAGCTAGATAGGGCTCTTAAAAATAGTGGAGTCAGGAGATATGGGGCGAAGGCAGGAACGGGGTACTGATTGGGGATGATCAGCCATGGTCACATTGAATGGCGGTGCTGGCTCGAAGTGACGAATGGCCTACTCCTGCGTCTACTGTCTATTGTCTATTGACTCTCAGTCTGAAAAAAGTCAAAGTCAAAGTCAAAGTAAACTTTATTGTCAATTCAAGTAATGCAACAAGTAGTTACACAGAGGATTGAAATTGCGTTTCCCCATTCTCCAAATGTGCAAGTAATATTTCTTTGTAACACAGACAGACAATATACCATTAAAAATACCTTTAAAAATATACCATTAAAAATAAACATTATATTAAAAAATTCAGTGTGCCAGAGTCTAGTAACATTTTGAGGTATGTTATTAAAGTGCAATAATAAAAGATACAATATAGAAAAGTGCAAATAGCACACTGCAGACATTGAGTTAAAGTTATATGACAATCAGTTGATCTTTGTTTGTGTAATTGCACCTTGTCAATTCTTCCCTTCCCTCCCGCTCCACCCCTTCCCCGGGCACTTTCCCTTGCAACCGCAAGAGATGCTACACTTGTCCCTTCACCTCCCCCATCCACTCCTTTCAGGGACCCAAGCAGTCCTTCCAGGTCCAACAGAGGTTCACCTGCACCTCCTCCAACCTCATCTACTGCATCCGTTGCTCCAGATGCCAGCTGATCTATATCGGTGAGACCAAGCGGAGGCTGGGCGATCGTTTCGCCGAACACCTCCGCTCGGTCCGCAATAACCAACCCGACCTCCCGGTGGCTCAGGACTTCAACTCCCCCTCCCATTCCGTATCCGACCTCTCGGTCCTGGGCCTCCTCCACGGCCAGAGTGAGCAACACCGCAAGTTGGAGGAACAGCACCTCATATTCCGCTTGGGGAGTCTGCATCCTCTGGGCTTAAACATTGAATTTTCTCAATTCTGTTAACCCAGGCTGCCTCCTCCCCTTCCCAGCTCTCGCTCAGCCCTCGGGCCCTGGCATTCCTTCTCTCTCTATCTCCCCCCCCCACCCAAGTCGCACTAGTTTCTCATTTTCACACTACAAACAGCTTACAATGGCCTGTTTCCTTTATCATCGATACTTTTTTGCATATCTTTCATTCATTGTTCTTTATCTCTCGACCCAAAACGTCGCCTATCTCCTTCGCTCCTTAGATGCTGCTGCACCCGCTGAGTTTCTCCAGCTTTTTGTGTAACCCTTTGTTTGTGTAATGTTCATGGAATTTTCTTGAGTGAGTTGAGTAGTCTGGGGACTCGACCCAAAACATCAACCATTCCTTCCATCCAGAGATGCTGCCTGTCCGGCTGAGTTATGGGCCTGTCCCACTTGGGCGATTTTTGAGGTGACTGCCAGCGCCGAGGACAATGGAATTCACCAAACTCAGCACCGGCAACAACCTACGTCGCCTGGCGACAACCTACGACAGCCCAAATTGTCGTCACTGTCGCCGAAAATATTTCAACAAGCTGAACATTTTTCGGCAATCGCCTGTAGTCGCCTAAAAAAGTTACCTAAATGGGACAGGGCCATAACTCCAGCATTTTGTGTCTATCTTCGGTGCAAACCCAGAAACTGCAGTTCTTTCTTCCACAGTGTGCAGATACATTATAAAGGGTATAATGTGAATAACATTGAGTGCAAGATAAAGTCCTATCAAAGATGGGCCAACGGTCTACAGTGAGGTAAATACTAGTTCAGGACGGCTCTCTTTCCAACCATCATTCACAAAGCAGGAAAAAGCAAATCAAATAGAGAATCGATTCAAGTTGATGCACTCAAATTTAAAAAATGGTTCTTCAGTTTCAATATATGACAAAACTTGTTCCAGCAATCTCCCACAATGATTCTTGCTTTACATATAAGACGATGTATCGACAAAATAACAGTTGTATGTGAAAGAAACTAATTGATTGGATCATAAATTAATGTATGACAACAAAATAATCACTTAACAGCAACGTTTCATCCCATAATTTCAAAGATTTGAAATTATTGAATTTTAAATAGAATTTTAATTGTCCATCTGACAGTGATAAAATAACAGCTCGTCTCTGTGTGAATAATCTAAGAGCCCTGTTTGGTTATGTCGTCACTTTAATAAACTGTCAGATTCAATTAAATATTTCCCATCTTGAGTGTCCTGCCTGCATGAACATGTCAGTACCAACTTGTCCACTCAAGACCACAAGAAGTTGCAGCAAAATTGTGAACGCAACCCAGACCGTCACACAAACCAACCTCCCTTCCACTAACTCTATCGACACCTCACGCTGCCTCGGCAAGGCCAGCAGCATCATCAAGGACGAGACACACCCCGACCACTCCCTCTTCTCCCCTCTTCCATCGGGCTAAATGTACAGAAGTGTGAAAACGCACACCTCCAGATTCAGGGCCAATTTTTTCCCAGCTGTTATCAGGCAACTGACCCATCCCACCACAACCAGAGAGCAATGCTGAACTACTATCCACCACATTGGTGACTCTTGGACTATCCTTGATCGGACTTTACTGGCTTTACTTAGCACTAAACATTATTCCCTTATCATGTATCTCTACACTGTGAATGGCTCAATTGTAATCATGTATTGTCTTTCCGCTGACTGGTTAGCACGCAACAAAAGCTCTTCACTGTACCTCGGTAGATGTGACAATAAACTAAACTGTCAATAAACTAAACTAGATTCTCTCAAATCTACATGATTACAATCGAGCCGTCCACAGTGTACAGATACGCAATAAACGGAATAACGTTCAGTGCAGGGTAAAGTCCGATTAACGATAGTCTGAAGAACTCCAATTAAGTAGATAGTAGCTCAGGACTGCTCACTAGTTGTGGTAGGAGATAGCTTGATAGCTGCTGGGAAGAAACTGTCCCTGAATCTGGAGGTGTGCGTTTTCGCACTTGGATTCCGTTTGCCCGATGGGAGAGGGGAGAAGAGGGAGTGGCCGGGGTGCGACTGGTCCTTGAATATACTGTTGGCCTTGCCGAGGCAGCGTGAGGTTCGATCGAGTCAATGGAAGGGAGGTTGGTTTGCGTGATGGTCTGGGCTGCGTCCACAATTCTCTGCAATTTCTCGCGGTCTTGGGTGGAGCTGTTCCCAAACCATGCTGCGATGCATCCCGATGCAATGCTTTCTGCGGCACATCTGCAGATTAATCTAATTAATAAACCTGGTTTCCAGCATAGAATAGACATTAGCTTGAGTAGCAGAGGCGCTGTCAGTAGCATGGATAAATTCTGGTATTCTGGATGTCGACTCTATATATTTTTACTTGCTCAATGTAGGTCCCACTCTGAATTATGTTTTTGGTCGAGTCACCTTCCTTAAACATAATAGTCATTAATGTTGGAGACTTTAAAAAATATGTTGTTGGAATTATCCCTCTGGGAGGCCAATGTTTCATTTTATTAATGTGCTGATGTGGTCTCCATGCTTAGTCGAAAGCATCAGCTTAGCCACAGATATTCAATCAGGCAAATGGAACTACATAGCGGGGATCCCATTTCTACAAGACAAGTGTGCAAGAAGTAGCATTGAACAAAGGCGAGACCACACGGCATGGCGACGCAGCGGTAGAGTTGCTGCCTTACCCGGGTTCGATCCTGACTACGGGTGCTGTCTGTATGGAGTTTGCACGATCACCCTGTGGGTTTTCTCCGAGATCTCCAGTTTCTTTCCACACTCCAAAGACGTACAGGTTAGTAGGTTAATTGGCCAGTTTCAGCCATGATCACAATGAATGGTGGTGCTGGCTCGAAGGGTTGAATGGCCTCCTCCTGCACCTATTTTCTATGTTTCTATGTTTCCGCACTGTATCTCTAAACTGAACTAAAGTGATCAGCAAAATGGTCTACACTAAATCTCGCTGAGGTAAAGGAGACCAAATCAGGAGTCATAGAGTGTGTAAACTGTCCCTTCCGCCCAACTTGCCCACACCATCTACACTAGTCCCACCTGCCCGCGTTTGGCCCATATCCGTCGAAACCTGTCCTATCCTTGTACCTTTCTAAATGTTTCTTAAACATTGCGATAGTCCCCCTTGATCAGCTAAAAAAGACACTGGAGTGCTGGAGTAACTCAGTGGGTCAGGCAGCACCTTTGGAGAACATGGATAAGGGACCTTTCGGGTTGAGAGGCCCTTCTTCAGACCCTCCTTTAGGGGCACGTCAGCGTAAATGCACAACTCCCGTAGAAAGTAAATGCGTCACATTGGCTTGGTATAAATGTATAATTGTCCCTAGTGTGTGTCGTATAGTGTTAGTATACGGGGTGATCGCTGATCGGCACGGACCCTGTGGGCCGAAGGGCCTGTTTCCCCACTGTATCTCTACTCAACTGAGTTAAAGTTCATTTTCCCACTGCGAAAAAAGCTATTTTCAATAACAAACTTCCCGACCGGTACAACATCGCACTGATAATTGGGAAAGGTGGTGGCTGCCTGCGAGATGTGGTCGCGGACACGATGGCCCTGGTATTCTTTGCAGGATGCTTGGTGTAACGCTGAATCCATCAGCAGCAAATCGAGCAGGTCCATCTTGCTGCAAAGCGAATTTTCTCCAGGGCAAGTGACGCCAAGCATGTGGCAGGTAGTGATAGCGCTGATGATTGAACATTGCACCCCTGAGAGACCTCAATGTTAGAATCGTCGAGCCTGAGGGAACTGGGGACTGAGAGGCAACCTGTCTGGATGGAATAGTTGCTATTGCCATTATGAGCCGGTTAAAGAGATTCCCGTCGTTCTCTGACTCTGCCTGTCGCTGTAAACTATGTCTGATTCGCAGTGCCAGTGTTATTGCTCGCGACCTGACTTAAGGAGACCAGACTACACGAGACTCACCTGCAAACAGCATGGTGGCAGGATAGACACAAAATGCTGGAGTAACTCAGCGGGTCAGGCAGCGTCTCTGGAGGGAAGGAATGGGTGACATTTCGAGGTCGAGACCCATCTTCAGACTGAGAGGCAGGGGAGAGGGAGACTAGAGATATGGAAGGGTAAGGTGTGAAAATGACAGATCAAAGCGGATGGTGATCAAGGAAATGTAGCATGGTTTATTGTTAGCTGAGGGGAAGGTGACAACGAGGCGTACAATCAGTAATATTTAATCAGGAGGACAGTAGAACCAGGGTGGGGGAGTTCTCCCCCGCTACAGGTACCATGTAATCCTGTGCTACCTACTCCGTGGTCGGATAGTCGGCGACTAAACCATATCCCCCACCTGGTGAAAGCTTATTATCACATAAGAAGTTAAAAATATTATATATTAGGCAAGTCCGATTAGACTATAGAGGTACTGCGCAGAAACAGGCACTTCAGCCCACTGAGTCGGCTCCGACCAGCCCGTACACTAACACTATCCTACACACACTGGGTACAATTTGCCATTTTACCAAAGCCAATTAACCAGCAAACCTGTTCGACTTTGGAGTGTGGGAGGAAGCCAGGCATCCCAGAGAAAACCCACGCAGGTCACGGGGAGAACGTACAAACTCCGTACAGACAGCGCCCGTAGTCAGGATCGAACCTGGATCTCTGGCGCTGTGAGGCAGCAACTCTACCGCTGCGCCATAGTGCTACCAGAGCGCGATTGCTACAAAGCCACATTTATTCCCACCCTCTGATTAATTTGCTTTATTTTATTTTATTTTGTTAACATTTTTATTTAGTAGAAGCAGTGTAGAAAAAATATAACCAGTGGCATATGACATAATACGTACAGCTACAATTTAAATTTTTAGCTAAAGTTAAGAGTTAAAGATTAATTTGCTTTTGAGTATTTTATTTTCCATCGTACACACGTGCCTCAGAACCGATGCAATAATCCAACTTAAATCTTGTCTTCAAGCTGGAGTAGTTCAGGGCTCAGGTGGAGGTTTGTGTAACAGGGCTCCTTCTCGCTGCCACAGATTCTAATCATTTTGATAGTTCATCTTAACGATCGACGATGAAACTAATTTGTTGGATCGTTTGTTATGAAATATAAAAGATTCTGGACTGCTTATTTAATGCTGGAATCATTCCGTGAACAAACACAAAAATAATTGATGGAATAGGTCATCGTTCTCGAAAAAATCACAACCAATCTTTCAGTGATTGCGAAAGTAATGGAAAGAAAATCATTTATCTGCATAGCCAGGGTCACTAACTTTCAATCAATTCAGCTTTTAAAGCATCGTGGAGAGATAACATGACGTGTTGTATGCATTGAAATCTTCCTTTAAGAATTACCAAGAAGCATGTTTTCTTTTAAACTTTGAGTTCCCTTTTCCGGAGTTGTGGAGGTAAGATGCTCACTGCTTTCAATATTACGAACAGGTACATGAATCAGAAAGCTTTAGAGGAATATGGACCAAATGCAGGCAGGTGGGACTAGTGGAGATGGGGTATCTTGGTTGCCATGGGAACGCTGGGCCGAAGGGCCTGTTTCTGTGCAGTTTGACCTTTGGACTGATTGGGTCTTTGAGGTCTGGAAAAAACTCAACATGCGAAACTTTCTTTTGTGAAGCACTGTTCCAAACAACACACTTTCTTCATCTGAGTTATTGAGTAAAATTGATGACCAAGGTCCTTAATGTGAATTACAAGTGTAAGCTACTAGTGTAAATAAGGTAGTCACGGTGGCGCAGCGGTAGAGTTGCCGCCTTACAGCGAACACAGTGCCGGAGACCTGAGTTCGATCCCAACTACGGGTTCTGTCTGTAGGGAGTTTGTACGTTTCCCCGTGACTGCGTGGGTTTTCTCTGGGTGCTCTGGCTTCCTCCCACGCTCAAAAGACATACAGGTTTGTAGGATCCACGCTGTATTGTCAAACTAAGTACTGGATTTGATAAACCTGATGTCATGAAATAGGCAATGTTTCGGCCCGAAAAGTTGCCTATTTCCTTCGCTACATAGATGCTGCCTCACCCGCTGAGTTTCTCCAGCATTTTTGTCTACCTTCGATTTTCCAGCATCTGCTGTTCCTTCTTAAACACGTGCTTGATGTCATGGTCGATACCTCAGAGGGAAACCTCATCCTTGTTCATCTGCACTGCTTTGCCAGTTTGACTCACTGCCATCTTTCCCTAAAGTGGTTTACAAACCTTTAGACAGACACAAAATGCTGGAGTAACTCAGCGGGACAGGCAGCATCTCTGGAGAGAAAGAATGGGTGACGTGTCGGGTCAAGACCCTTCTTCAGTCTGATCGAAACCTATGTCCCTTGGTCCTTGATTCCCCCGACTCTGAGCAAGAGACTCTGTGCATCTACCCAATCTATTCCTCTCATGATTTTATATACCTTTATAAGATCACCCCTCATCCTCCTGCGCTCCAAGGAATAGAGCCCCAGACTGCTCAACCTCTCCCTATAGATCAAACCCTCGAGTTCTGGCAACATCATCGTGAATCTGCCCTGTATGCTTTCTTACTGATTGCGATGCAGAAGAAATTCTGCTAGACTGCTGTGCCATGGATTTCAGTAGATTAATGAAAAAACTGGATAAAGATTTGTATTTAAATGGTATAATAGGAACAAAGGTCAAAGATTTGAAAATAGGAATACCAAGCATTTCTAATCGTGTTTAATTTAGTTGACAAATTAAAAATGAGATATTTTATTAATGAAGTTCTGAAATTTATCTAAAATATTCGAAGCTATTTGTAAGTTCAAAAAGTTACCTTGCAGTAATTGAGCTCATGGAGTTTGTTTCCTTGGGTCCAGTCTCCGTGGCAACCACTGCTTCCTGCATGCACACTGCAGCCTTAATTGAAAAAAATAATGTTTTAGTTTAACGCTTAGAGATACAGCGCGGAAACAGGCCCCTCGGCTCACCGAGTCCTCGCCGACCAGCGATCCCCACAAACTAGGGACAATGTTACACTTCTACCAAGCCAATTAACCTACAAACCTGTACGTCTTTGGAGTGTGGGAGGAAACCGAAGATCTCGGAGAAAACCCACGCAGGTCACGGGGAGAACGTACAAACTCCGTACAGACAGCACCCCGTAGTCGGGATCAAACCCGGGTCTCTGTGCCGCAACTCCACCGCTGCGCCACGCTATCCACTCATTATCACCTGTCCGTCCGTCCCCCACCTTAGTCGTCCAACTAGTTTCGCTGTCATCCTGTTTTGTTTCATTGTTCTCCACAGCCAACAATGGACCATTGTGGACTCCACCTCTCCTTGATCATTTGGCTGGCTTTGATTTATTCTTTTCATGCCTTTCATTCATTTGCTCTCTGTACGTTTTCATACGTCTCGTTTCCCTCTCCCCAAACTCTCGGCCCCGCAGAGTTACTCCAGCATTAGTTGACCAGACAACGGATGCTGGAGCAAGGGCATATCTTTTGAGCGAGCAATTTTTCACACATTCAGGGATTGACCAAGCTGGAAGATCAGTCACCTTGAAGATTACCTGGAAGATCAGGGACAGTTTCTTCCCAGCTGTTATCAGGCAACTGAACCATCCTACCACAACCAGAGAGCAGTGCTAAACTACCATCTACCTCATTGGTGCCCCTCGGACTATCTTTGATCGGGCTTTACCTTGCACTAAACGTTATTCCCTCATCATGTATCTGTACACTGTGAATGGCTCGATTGTAACCACGTATTGTCTTTCCGCTGACTGGATAGCACGCAACAAAAGCTTTTCACTGTACCTCGGTACACGTGACAATACTATCTGTTTAAGAAGGAACTGCAGATGCTGGAAAATCGAAGGTAGACAAAAGTGCTGGAGAAACTCAGCGAGTGCAGCAGCATCTATGGAGCGAAGGAAGTAGGCAATGTTTCGGGCCGAAACCCTTCTTCAAACGAAGGGTTTCGAACCCGAAACGTTGACAATACTATCTGACCGCACATGTCCTCCAGAGATGCTGCCTGACTTGTGGAGTCACTCCAGCACTTTGTATTGGTTTTTTTTTGTTAAATGTTTTTATTAATTAGAAGCAATTACATAATAAAAAAGGTGCGTGTTCATTGTCGACATAATAAAAATCATTTTGTTCTTTGTAGATATACATAATCAATATTATTTATATTAATGACTGCATAATAATTGTGCTTCTATATTATTTTTTTTCCATTTTTTATAAAGATAGAAAATAATAGAGAAAGATTAAACAAAAAATATATATATAAAAAGTTGGGAAAGAATGGAATGTTGTACAGATTTTGCATCGTTGGAGATATATCCGCGTTTTATGAAATGTACTACTTCCTCTATTCTTTGATTCTGGTTTCAGTCGGGTTCTCGTGCCGAACCAGTTTGCCCCTTCAAATATTCAATAAAAGGGGACCATATTATTTTAAATAGTTCTTATTTGTCCATTAAGACAAATCTTAATCTTTCCAAATATAGGGTCTCCGACATTTCCGTAATCCACATTTTAATTGTGGGGGTTATAGAGCCTTTGCAAAATTGTATTGTAAAAGCAGATTAACATGCTGTATGCCAACCATTTTTGGGCACTCAAGATTCAAAAGCATTTATTTATCATACGCACCAGATATGAATCAGAATGATTGAATATTTTACTTGCTGTAGCTTTACAACTCGTTTCCACAGATGAGAAAGTGAACATGATTTTATTATTTGTAACAATAATTTTACATTCATTCATAAGGAGAAATATAAAATTACCATATAATTTATAGATTATCTTGTTGATATACACTCACAATCTCATCATTTGAGCCATTATAATAAATGTATCTTGCAAATATGAAATGGATCCAAGAAGACATTAAGAAAAAGTAAGCATGTAGATGATCAAATCGCAAGTTGTTGATTGAATATTGGGGTGAAATATGGGTGATAAACACTATTTTACTACAGGATTTATTTTAGTCCTCTACAAGGAATTTTTTTTCTTCACATGGTGGTGGCGCAGTGGTGGTGTTGCTGCCTCACAGTGTCCCTGGATCAATCCTGACTACGGGTGCTGTCTGTGAGGAGTTTGTACGTTCTCCCCGTGACCGCATTGATTTTCACCGGGAACTTCCTTCCTTCCACACTCCAAAGACGTGTAGGTAGGTAGGTAGGTAGGTAAGGGGGGGTGTAATTTAGAATTAACTCTGTGTGTGTGTGTGTGTGTGTGTGTGTGTGTGTGTGTGTGTGTGTGTGTGTGTGTGTGTGTGTGTGTGTGTGTGTGTGTGTGTGTGTGTGTGTGTGTGTGTGTGTGTGTGTGTGTGTGTGTGTGTGTGTGTGTGTGTGTGTGTGCGTCGATCTCGGAAAAAACCCACACGTGTCACAGGGAAAACATACAAACTCCATACAGTCCGCACCGGTAGTTTAGAAGGATGAGAGGGAATCTTACTGAAACATATAAGATTGGTAAGGGTTTGTACGCGCTGGAGGCAGGAAACATGTTTCCGATGTTGGGGGAGTCCAGAACCAGGGGCCACAGTTTAAGAATAAGGAGTAAGCCATTTAGAACGGATACGAGGAAACGCTTTTGCTCACAGAGAGTGGTGTCTGTGGAATTCTCTGTCTTAGAGGGCCGTGGAGGCAGGTTCCCTGGATACGTTCAAGAGAGAGCTAGATAGGGCTCTTAAAGATAGCGGAGTCAGGGGATATGGGGAGAAGGCAGGAACGGGGTACTAATTGGGGATGATCAGCCATGATCACATTGAATGGCGGTGCTGGCTCAAAGGGCCGAATGGCCTACTCTTGCACCTATTGTCTATTGTCTATTGTAGTCAGGATCGAACCCGGGTCTCTGGCGCTGTGAGGCAGCAACTTTACCGCTGTGCCACCCTGCATCCCTTAATTGAGAGAGACTAAACATATTTTAAAAAAACGATATATTAGACAAAGGAAAGATTGGATATGAATAAGCAACCGAAATAATAGCAAAAAATGCGTCGTTGATGGCAGGAGGAAAAGTTATAAATAAACTGCTGAATTTTGTGCAATCTCAGCAAAAGGTAAAAAACATTAAATACAGAAAAGATAATGGACCAAAAAATGTCCAGAGGGTGGTGCAGGAATGTTTCTCTCCAGAACTTGCTAAGCTCTTGTTCAAGTTCTTTTACCAGAACATTTGATCAACCCCTAGGGCAGCATGGTGGCGCAGCGCTAGAGTTGCTGCCTCTCAGTGCCAGAAAGCCAATTCAATCCTGACTATGGGTGCTGTCTGTATGGAGTTTGTACGTTCTCCCCATGACCGGCGTGGGTTTTCTCCATAGCACTCCGGTTTCCTCCTGCGCTCCAAAGACGCACGGGTTTGTCTGTTAATTGGCTTTGGTAATAATAGCAAATTGTCCCGAGTGTGTAGCCTGGGGGCGATCGCTGGACGCCGGGGACTTGGTGGGTCGAAGAGACAGTTTCCGCGCTAAATCTAGTCGTAGAAATCAATGCATGGAAGTCTAACAGTGAAGACAATAGACAATAGGTGCAGGAGTAGGCCATTCGGCCCTTCAAGCCAGCACCGCCATTCAATGTGATCATGGCTGATCATCCCCAATCAGTACCCCGTTCCTGCCTTCTCCCCATATCCCCTGATACCGCTAACTTTAAGAGCTCTCTCTTGAAAGTAATCAGAGAACCATCCTCCACTGCCCTCTGAGGCAGAAACTCCACAGTGTTTCCTCATCTCCGTTCTAAATTGCGTACTCCTTATTCTTAAACAAGCCTAAAGCTGGATTCCATCAGCAGCATAGACATCAAGTTAATCAGTTCTCTTTCACTTTGAGAACATATGCCAAGCAGCTGCAGGACAGAATTTGGGCAATTGGCTATAATTGAGATGTTTCTGAGAGTTCTGAGTAAGGACATTTGTTTCCGTCTTGGAGACCATCCTAATGCATGTTTGTTGGCTGTGCTTGACCTTGGCTGGCAGCTAGATGTTCTGCTCTACTTTAACCTGGCAGAACCCCAGCTGACAGGGAGGGATGAAGTAGGACAATGGATTAGCGACTGCCGCAAGGAGCTGAGTGGGAACTCCAAGTATCTCATGCTGCTGCCAACAACTCAAGTTGGGAAATGGAGTTCAATTAGGCCCATCTAGTCTACTCCGCCATTCAATCATGGCTGATCTATCTTTCCCTATCAACCCCCATATTTATACAAGAGTAGATAGCAGATCATTCAGGCATTTAGAGAAGGTTATTGGCTGCAACCTTCCCTCCATCGACGAACTGTACACTGCAAGGGCCAGGAAGCGAGCGGGCAAGATCATCTCTGACCCCTCTCACCCTGGCCACAAACTCTTTGAATCACTTCCCTCTGGAAGGCGACTGGACCATCAAAGCTGCCACAGTCAGACATAAAAACAGTTTTTATCCATGAGTAGTTGCTCTACTCAACAGCCAAAAATCTGTAGCCTCCCTTTGATCTGGTATTTTGTTGGTTCACATGCTTCATCAAAGGTGTTTTATCATTAATGTCTTATTATTATTAATATTTAGTGTTTTCTGTGTCATCCGTAACTGTCACTGTATGTCATGTTGTTACTTGTGGGCGGAGCACCAAGGCAAATTCCTTGTATGTGAATACTTGGCCAATAAACTTGCTTACTTACTTAAAAACGTACTTACTTTAGCGAGCTAGCAGAAGAGGGAAGAGCAGCATCAGCAGCTGCCACAGATGTGCGGCACGGTGGTGTAGTGGTAGAGTTGCTGCCTTGCAGCGCCAGAGACCCAGGTTTGATCCTGACTACGGGTGCTGTCTGTACAGAATTTGTATGTTCTCCCCATGACCTGCTGGTTGACGCAGGCTCGGTGCGCCGAAGGGCCTGTTTCCTCATTATATCTCTAAACAAATTGTCATAAATTCCAAGAGCAGAATTAAACCATCCGGCCCATCAAGTCTACTCTGCCATTCAATCATGGCTGATCTATCTTTTCCTCTCAACCCCATTCTCCTGCCTTCTCCCCATAACCCCTGACACCCATACTAATCAAGAATCTATCAAACTCTGCCATAAAAATATCCATTGACTTGGCCTCCACAGCCATCCGTGACAATGAATGTGACCAAGTGGGTTCTCTCCAGGTGCTCCGGTTTCCTCCCACATTGCAAAAACCTGCAGGTTGGCTTCTGTAAGTTGTCCCTGGTGAGTCGGATAGAACTAGTGCACGGGTGATCGCTGGTCGGCGCGGACTTTTACTGGGCTGAAAAGCCTGTTTCCATGCAGTATCTCCAAACTGTATTAAACTAATCTAAACATACAGCAGCTGCATCAGTGCACAGAGGGTGGCATTATTGTAACAGCCAATAATGGGCAAGGGGAGATTTAGATACACAAAATGCAGACATACCTGACTTCCCTGAACTCCATGGTTCACTGAGATTATTAAATCACAAGTGCTTGCTCAGTACGAATTTCTATCTTCGCCACAATTCAAGCAGACATTTGCTGTAAATCATTATATCGATTGGAAGATGTATGTACTCTGTCACTGTTGTGCCTACTGGGGAGGCTGAGGGTAGCTGTGAGAGTTCTGAAGCTCAGGGTCTAGATGAAAGCATGAAACAGACAGCTCCTGCTGAGTCAGCATGGAGGAACCACAAGTCAATGTGTTGTCAAAACCAAACTTAGAAAGCTAGCTGAAGATGTAGCCCAGCACGAGAGAAGGCAGGTGGACACAAAGGTCTTGTGAAGGAGGGTCTGAACCCGAAACGTCACCCATTCCTTCTCTCCAGAGATGCTGCCTGTCCAGCACTGGACCTTTACTGGAGGAGGCCCAGGACAGAGAGGTCAGTGCGGGAATGGGAAGGGGAGTCAAAGTGTTTGGCAACCGGGAGATAAATTGCAGGGAGTGAAGGACTGAGAGGTTAAGTTTAGTTTAGAGATACAGCGCGGAAACAGGCCCTTCGGCCCACCGAGCCTGCACTGACCAGCGATCCCTGCACACTAACACTATCCTGCACACACTGGCGACAATTTTACATTTACACCTATAAACCTGTACGTCTTTGGAATGTGGGAGGAAACTGAAGATCTCAGAGAAAACCCACGCAGGTCACGGGGAGAACGTACAAACTCCATACAGACAGCACCCGTAGTTGGGATCGAACACAGGTCTGCGGAGGTGCAAGCGCTGTAAGGCGGCAACTCTACCGCTGCGCCACCGTGCCATTAAGGTTCAGACGTTGGAGGTTAAAAGTTAAGTTGGCAGGAATGACCTCATCTCGCTGCTTGAAACATTTCCTATCCATGTCTTCAAGAGTTGCTGCCCGGCCCGCTGAGTTACTCCAGCACTTTGTGTCTATCTTCTTCAACAGTGAGTGTTCTTGCCACGCCAGCTCTTGATATTCAAGTTCCTGAATTGTGACTTCTCTGTGAAAACCGACCTTGGTTATCACGAAGATCGACACAAAAAGCTGGAGTAACTCAGCGGGACAGGCATCATCTGTGGAGAGAAGGAATGTGCGACGTTTCTAGTCGAGACCATTCTTCAGACTGGTTAGGGATCAGGGAAACGAGAGATATAGACAGTGATGTGGAGAGATAAAGAACAATGAATGAAAGATATGCAAAAAAGTAACGATGATAAAGGAAACAGGCCATTGTTAGCTGTTGCGGGTTACACAAAAGGCTGGAGAAACTCAGCGGGTGCAGCAGCATCTAGGGAGCGAAGGAGATAGGCGACGCTTCGGGTCGAGACCCTTCTTCAGACTCTTTGTTAGCTGTTTGTAGGGTGGAAATGAGAAGCTGGTGCAACTTGGGTGGGGGAGGGATAGAGAGAGAGAAAGGGAATGCCGGTGTTACCTGAAGTGAGAGAAATCAGTATTCATACCACTGGGCTGTAAGCTGCCCAAACGAAATATGAGAAGCTGTTCCTCCAATTTGCGTTTAGCCTCACTCTGACAATGGAGGAGACCGAGGACAGAAAGGTCTGTGTAGGAATGGGAAGGAGAATTAAAGTGTCCAGCAACCGGGAGATCAGGTTGGTCACGCGGGCTGAGCGAAGGTGTTCTGCGTAACGATCGCCCAGTCTGCGTTTGGTCTCGCCGATGTATAAGAGTCCACATCATGAACGGATACAGTAGATGAGGTTGGAGGAGGTGCAAGTGAACCTCTGCCTAATCTGAAAGGACTGTCGGGGACCCTGGTCAGAGTCGAGGGTGGATGTATAGCGACAGGTGTTGCATCTCCTGCGGTTGCAGGGGGAGGTAGCTGGGGAGGGGGGTGGTTGTCACGGGCAAGGCAACATGGTGGAGGCATGGAATAAATCCAGAATCGGCAGAAATAAGTCCCAAGCACCGATTTCAGACAGATTTCAATAGTTTTACTGAGGTAACGACTTTGCCTAGGCCGTCTTTATAGAGGTACAACGCAGAAACAGGCTCTTCGGCCCACCGAGTCCGTGCCGACCAACGATCCCCACACACCACACACACACTAGGGACAATTTACAATCTTTACCGAAGTCAATTAACCTACAAACCTGCGAGTATGGGAGGAAACCGGAGCACCCGGAGAAAACCCACGCAGCATCTCGACCGCTGCGCCACCGTGCCGCACAGATTTATACTTGGGAATGCGGAGAGCTCGACAGAAAATCAATGCCTGGCCGGTCGTGGCAGTGCACTGATTTTGTACGCAACTGCTGCTGATGTGAGAAGCAGTTGGCTGATTACTTCGGTCTATGTCTCCAACATGCTCCAATTTAAGATTCTCATAATGATTAACTTTCATTCGCAGCTGAAATCAATTCCACCAGATTGACTGTTTGATGTGAGTGCAGGATATTTAATTCTCTCAGCACATAACTGAGGGCACTCAATCTTTTCATTGCTAAAGATAATGATGATGGCCAACATCTCCCATCCCTCCCCCACCAACCAACCTTCTGCTAGTAACTGTGAAGCATGCCCAGGATCACTTCCCTGCTGCTACTGATTTTTTTACTCAGTTAGATTGGAGATACAGCGCAGAAACAGGCACTTCGGCCCACCGAGTCTGTGCCGACCGGCGATCCCCGCACATTAACACTGCCCTACACACACTAGGGACAATTTTACATTCATACCAAGCCAATTGAACTGCAGACCAGTACGTCTTTGGAGTGTGGTAGGAAACCGGAGCACCTGGGGAAAACCCACACAGGTCATAGGGAGAACGTACAAACCCCGTACAGGCAGCACCCTCAGTCGGGATCAAACCCGGGACTCTGGCGCTGTGAGGCAGCATCTCTACCGCTGCACCACCCTCCATTATTTCCTGTTCCTAAAGGGCCTGTCCCACTTACGCGATTTTTTCGGCGACTTGCCGGCACCCGTTCTAGATTCTCGATTCCTCCCACTCTGGGCAGCAGATACTGTACATCTATCCGATTTATTCCTCTCATGATTTTATAAACCTCTTTAAGACCACCCCTCATCATCCTGCACTCCAAGGAATAGAGACCCAGCCTACTCAACCTCTCCCTGTAGCTCAGACCCTCGAGTCCTGGCAACATCCTTGCAAATCTTCTCTGAACCCTTTCAAGCTTGACAATATCTTTCCTCTAACACGGTGCTAAGAACTGATTTTTTTTTTTCAGAATGGCAGGCAGTGACTAGTGGGGTGCCGGAAAGCTCAGTGCTGGGAACCAAAGGAGGGTCTCGACCCAAAACATCACCGATTCCTTCTACCCAGAGATGCTGCCTGACCCTCTGAGTTACTCCAGTATTTTGTGTCTACCCACGGGTATTTACAATATATATTAACGATTTAGATGATGGAATTAAATGTAACATCTCCAACTTTGTGGATGACACAAAGCTGGGTGGCAGTGTGAACTGTGAAGAGGATGCTATGAGGCTGCAGGGTGACTTTGGTAGGTTGGGTGAGTGGACAGATGAGTGGACAGTGAGGTTGGGTGAGTGGACAGATGCATGGCAGATGAAGTATAGTGTAGATAAATGTGAGGTTATTCACATTCGTGGCAAGAACAGGAAGGCAGATTATTATCTGAATGGTGTCAGATCAGGAAAAGGGGGAGTGCAGCGAGACCTGGGGGCCCTTGTACACCAGTCACTGAAAGTAAGCATGCAGGTACAGCAGGCAGTGAAGAAAGCTAATGGCATGTTGGCCGTCACAGTGAGAGGATTTGAGTTTAGAAGCAAGGAGGTCCTATTGCAGTTGACAGGGCCCTGGTCAGACCACCTGGAGTATTAAGTACAGTTTTGGTCTCCTCATTTGAGGAAGGTCATTCTTGCTATTGAGGGAGTGCAGCGTAGGTTCACCAGGTTAATGTTGGTACAACCAACAGCTGCCATTATAGTTTATTATATTCCTGCACCTTATATCAGCTTGGTTTCCCTCTTACTGTAATTCTAATTCATCTTTGTTGCGGTGCCCAAGTTGTCTGAATCATTCCAGCAAAATGGCCACATGTTGACTTTATTATGGAGTATTTTATAGCTCTGTCTCCCCCTTTTCCTTCCATTCCCCCTACGCTTTAAAAATGTTATTTTGACTCCAGCTCGACAATACGCCTTTGAGTGCTGTGGTTACAAACCTTTTGTGCTGCTGCAAGTAAGAATATCAATGTAACGTTTCGGGACATATGATAACTAAACACTCTTGACTCCTGCTTCCATCTTACAGGAATGCCATCTGGTACGGCCAACATTCCTGTCCATTACACCAGACGGAGTTTAGTTTAGAGATACAGCGCAGAAACAGGCCCCTCGCCCCCACTGTGTACGAGCCGACCAGCGATCCCCGCACACTAAAGGGCCTGTCGCACTTGACGATTGCCAGCGCCATTGACTGACGTGTCAGGGTCGCCGAAAGATTTTGAACATTTCAAAATCCAGCGGCGACAAACAAAATGTCGCGACACTTGAGGAACCACCGCGCGTCAATATGTCATCGCGGTGCGCCACGCTGCAACTTTTATGCCAACAGTCGCCGAAAAAACGACACTAGCCTGTTCAGGTTTATTGGCTTGGTATAAATTGTCCCTCGTGTGACTAGGATATTGCGAGTGTGCGGGGATCGCTGGCCGGCGTGGACCCAGTGGGCCGAAGGGCCTGTTTCCGCGCTAAACGAAACCAAGCTAAAACGAAACAATGACCATCTTAGATTAAAAAAACAACTATGTTCCACACCTCCTGTTACACATTGAAACGTGCCAGGAAGCGAAAGTAAATTATTCATCCAACAGGAACGGACCAGCGCGTAAATTGTTCCGCAATGCTCATGAATACAGAGAGCTTGGGCTTGGTTTGATCAGACGGCAACACTGCTGTCCTGACTCAATGAATGAGCACAAGATAAAAAATAAACCAGCCAATGCTCATTTTAGTTTAGTTTAGTTTAGTTTAGTTTAGAGATACAGCGCGGAAACAGGCCCTTCGGCCCACCGAGACCGTGCCGACCAGCGATCCCCGCTCACTAACACTATCCTACACACACTAGGAACAATTTTACACTTACACCAAACCAATTCACCTACAATCCTGTACGTCTTTGGAGTGTGGAAGGGAGCCGAAGATCTCAGGGAAAACCCACGCAGGTCACGGGGAGAACGTACAAACTCCGTACAGACAGCACCCATAGTCAGAATCGAACCCGAGTCTCTGGCGCTGTGAGGCAGCAACTCTACCGCTGTGCCACCGTGCTGCCCTGTCTTAATTATTTTATTTTCAATTTATCAATATCTTTCATCAGAGGGTGGTGAATCTGTGGAATTCATTGTCACAGTCGGCTGTGGAGACCAAGTCAATGGACATTTTTAAGGCGGAGATTGACAGATTCTTGAGTAGACGAGTGTCGGGGGTGATGGGGAGAAGGCAGGAAAATGGGATTCGGAGGCAGTGATCAGTCATGATTAAATGATGGAGTGGACTCGATGGGCCGAATGGCCTAACTCTACTCCTGTAACTTGTGAACCTGTGGAAACAAAATGTGTAGGAAGGAATTGTAGATGCTGGTTTACACAGAAGCTAGACACAAAATGCTGGAGTAACTCAGCGGGATAGGGAGCTTCTCTGGAGAGGAATAGGTGACGTTTCAGGTCGGAGCCCTTCTCCAGACTGTGAGTCAGGGGAGAGGGAAACAAGAGGTAGGAAAATGTAATGATCAAACACTTTTTTAACAGGACAATGGAAGGTTGTGGCAACATAAGAGACAATCGTCCTTGAATCTCTCTCTTGTCACATGAAGCCAATTTCCAGCTGCTGTACCATCCCTGGCTACGATGTCATTATCAATGCAGCCAGATGTTGTCGAGCCGGAAAGGTTGCAGCAAAGATTTACAGGGATGTTGCCAGGACTAGAGGGACTGAGCTATAGGCAGAGGTTGAGCAGGCTGGGACTCTATTCCTTCAAGCGTAGGAGGGTGAGGGGTGATCTTATTGAGGTGTACAAAATCATCAGAGGGGTAGATGCACAGAGTCTCTTGCCCAGAGGACATGTGTTTAAGATGAAGGGTAAAAGATTTAATAGGAGTCTTTTTCACACAAAGGGTGGTGGGTGTATGGAACAAACTGCCAGAGGAGGTAGTTCTTCTTCTTCTTTCGTGTGGCGTGCACGGCCTAAAGTTGTTGGACACTTGTTCTATTTGATCTTCCGTTTGTGCACGTCGAGTTGATTGCATTAGTCGAAACAGGGCGGACCAATCTTCCCACCCCAGGAGATAGTTGAGGCAGGGACTGTCCCAACATTTAAGAATCAGTTAGACAGGTACATGGATAGGACAGGTTTGGAGGGATATGGACCAAACGTGGGTCTAGTGTAGATGGGACATGTTGGTCGGTGTGGGCAGGTTGGGCCAAAGGGCCTGTTTCACTCTATGACTCTAGGCAGTTGCAACACTGGCCAAACTAACAACCTGATTGATTTGGCAAATTGTGTTTATTGAGGTAGAGATTCAACATGTTAGCATTAAGAGAATCGAAACAGATGGCGAGCTGTAAACAAAGCCATTACGCCTCAATTTACACACCCGCCAATGTTTTTACCTGACAGCCATGACCTTGAACGGCCGTAAGGGGGTCGGACGCAAGGCCTGTTGTAAATGTGTCCAATTAGCTCTGACATATTTTCATATCATTTACAAAGCAAATATTTTGCATTTTAAAAGGGGAGCAGAAGGTTTCACTGATTACAGGCACGGCAACAGTCACAGCGAAAAAATAAATACAAAATGCTGGAAAAACTCAGCAGGTCAGCCCACATCTCTGGAGAGAGAATCAAAGTTCATCTTTCAGGACCATAACCTTTACTCAGTTCTATCTAATTAGTTTTCTTTAGTGGGGAGATGTGTGAACAGTATTGAAGGCCTTTCTGGATGAGTGTTGGAAAGAAGATAATAAGCACGAGGATGGTGGCGCGGCACGCTGGCACAGTTCGCATAGTTCAATGATTAGTTTAGTTCAGAGATACAATGCAGAAGCAGGCCCTTTGGCCCACCGCGTCCGTACCGACCAGCGATCCCCACACACTAACACTATCCTCGGCTAGGGACAATTTTTACATTTACACCAAGCCAACTAACCTGCAAACCTGTACGTCTTTGGAGTGTGGGAGGAAACTAAAACATCCATGGCCATGTCAAGTCAGGCCAAGTGAGTTTATTGTCGTGTGTCCCTGACAGGACAATGACATTCTTGCTTTGCTTCAGCACAACAGAACATAGTAGGCATGGACTACAAAAAAAGATCAGTGTGTCCATGTCCCATTATATAAATATATACACACATGAATAAATAAACTGATAAAGTGCAAATAAACAGATAAAGGGCTACTAATGATCAGAGTTTTGTACGAGCCAGCTTTAATAGCCTGATGCCTGTGGGGAAGTAGCTATTCCTGAACCTGGTCATTGCAGTCTTCAGGCTCCTGTGCCTTCTACCTGAAGGCAGCAGGGAGATGAGTGTGTGGCCAGGATGGTGTGGGTCCTTGATGATGATGCCAGCCTTTTTGAGGCAGCAACTGCGGTAAATCCCCTCGATGGAAGGAAGGTCAGAGCCGATGATGGACTGGGCAGTGTTTGCTACTTTTTGGAGTCTTTTCCTCTCCAGGGCGCTCAAATAGCCGAACCAAGCCACGATGCAACCGGTCAGCAAGCTCTCTACTGTGCACCTGTAGAAGTTAGAGAGAGTCCTCCTTGACAAACCGACTCTCCGTAATCTTCTCAGGAAGTAGAGGCGCTGTTGAGATTTCTTGATAATTGCATCAGTGTCAGATCGAACCCGGGTTCCGCGCTGTGAGGCAGCAACTCTACCGCTGCGCCACCGTGCCATCAAATTGGACTGCCTTTATTTCGAGTTGAATGTTATTTCTTTGCACTAAATGTTGTACCATTTCATCCTTAATCTGTGCATTGTGGACGGGTTGATTGCATCCATTTAGTCCTTTCTCTAAAGTTATACACAAAACGCTGGTGTAACTCAGCGGGTCAGGCAGCATCGCTGGAGAAGGGGAAGAGATGACATTTCGTGATGGAACCCTTCCTCAGACTGAAAGTCGAGGTGGTGGTTAGGGGAGATAAACTGGAGGCGAGAATAGGCCAGAACCAATCAGGGCCGTCAACAGGTGACTTCAGGAAGGGTGGAGCCCACAATGCCCCCTTGTTGGCTGGGGAAGGTGTGATAATGGGAGGGATACAGAGCTAGAAACAGTTGGAACTGGTAGGACGTCTAGGGTGTGGGAATGTGGGGAGGGTGGGGGGTGGGGGGGGGGGGGGAGAGAGAGGAGAGGGTTGTGGGAGTTAACTTGAAGTTAGATAAATTAAAGTTCATACCCCTGGGGTGTAAGCTGCTCAAGGGAAATAGACAATAGACAATAGGTGCAGGAGTAGGCTATTTGGCCCTTCGAGCCAGCACCGCCATTCAATGTGATCATGGCTGATCATCCCCAATCAGTACCCCGTTCCTGCCTTCTCCCCATATCCCCTGACTCCGCTATCTTTAAGAGCCCTATCTAGCTCTCTCTTGAAAGCATCCAGAGAACCTGCCTCCACCGCCCTCTGAAGCAGAGAATTCCACAGACTCACAACTCTCTGTGAGAAAAAGTGTTTCCTCGTCTCCGTTCTAACTGGCTTACTCCTTATTCTTAAACTGTGGCCCCTGGTTTTGGACTCCCCCAACATCGGGGACATGTTTCCTGCCTCTAGTATGTCCAAATCCTTAACAACCTTATATGTTTCAATGAGATACCCTCTCATCCTTTTAAATTCCAGAGTGTACAAGCCCAGCTGCTCCAAATATGAGGTGCTGTTCCTCCAATTTGCGCTGGGCCCCACTCTGACATTGGAGGAGGCCCAGGACAGAAAGGTTAATATTGGGAATGGGAAGGGGAGCTAAAGTGTTTGGCCAGCGGGAGATCGCATAGGCCAATGCAGACGAGGGCCTTTCGTTGACTGGATAGCAAGCAAATTAAACCTCGGTACTCATGACAAGACTAAACTAAACTAAATTAAACTCAATGCTTTGTGCCTCTAGCTTTAGCCGTGGATATGGTGAGAATATAAACCAAAATGTAACTATAAGAGAATGGACATTTAAACCACCCACCACAGTTTCCACTGGGTTTCATTGCAATATCATTTACTTGGCATTTAAAGTTCAAATTACATTCGGCATGAAGGCAGCTTACAATCCAACGGTATAAATATTGACTTCTCCAACTTCAAGTAACCCTTGCCTTCTCTCTCTCTCCATCCCTCCCCCATTCTAGGTCTCTGACCAGTCTGACTGTCCTCCTGATTGAAGGTTTATCTTCGAATGCTTCGTTGCCACCTTCCCCTCGCTAACAATCATTTATTCTACATTCCCCTAGACATGTCTCATTTTCACACCCTACCCTTCCTCATCGCTGTCTCCCTCTCCCCTGACTCTCAGCCTGAAGAAGGGTCCCGACCCGAAACATCACCCACTTTTAATATCTAATGCTTTATGTATCATTCCTAACTGTCATGTTGTCACTTGCGGGCAGAGCACCAAGGCAAATTCCTTGTATGTGAATACTTGGCCAATAAACTCATTTATACTTCTTCTCCTTCTTCACTTCCTTCTCTCCAGAGATGCTGCCTGTCCCGCTGAGTTACTCCATCATTTTGTGTCTATCTTAAATGGATTTCTATGATTGTTTGGTGCTGTCTGTGTGGAGTTTGCACCTTCTTCCGTGACGGCTCCGGTCTCCTCCCACCTTCCAAAGGCGGGCAGGTACAAAGGTTGCAGAATGAAGGAACTGCAGATGCTGGTTTACAAAAAGAGACACAACGTGCCTTTTGCGAGTAGAGTTGTGAATCTGTGGAATTCTCTGCCACAGAAGGCAGCGGAGGCCAATTCACTGGATGTTTTCAAGAGAGAGTTAGATATACCTCTCAGGTCTAACGGAATCAAGGGATATCGGGGGACAGGGTACTGATTCTGGATGATCAGCCATGATTATATTGAACGGCGGTGCTGGTTACTTGTCCTGGAGTAACTCAACGGGTCAGGCAGCATCTCTGGCGGTCGTGGATAGGTGACGTTTCGGGTTGGGACCTTTCCTCGGGCAGATTGTGGTGGAGCGGAGGTGGTGGAGAGAAAGCGAGACGAGAGGAGGGGCAGTACAGAGAAACATAGAAACATAGAAAATAGGCGCAGGAGGAGACCATTCGGCCCTTCGAGCCAGCACCGCCAATTATTGTGATCATGGATGATCATCCACTATCAATAACCCGTGCCTGCCTTCTCCCCATATCCCTTGACTCCACTAGCCCCTAGAGCTCTATCTAACTCGCTCTTAAATCCATCCAGTGACTTGGCCTCTACTTCCCTCTGTGGCAGGGAATTCCACAAATTCACAACTCTCTGGGTAAAAATGTTGTTTCTCACCTCAGTCTTAAATGACCTCCCCTTTATTCTGAGACTGTGGCCCCTGGTTCTGGACTCGCCCCACATTGGGAAAAGATTTCCTGCATCTAGCTTGTCCAGTCCTTTCATAATTTTATATGTTTCTTTTTTTTTTTTTTTTTTAATACTTTGTTTTATTAGAAGTAATCTATTTACAATAATGTAAACAGCTTTACAAACCTCAACTTAATTACACATTTTTTAAATAACCCATTGACAGTTATCATCTTCTATTTTTTTGGAAATAAAGAAAAGAATAGAATAGTTTTAAATCAATAAGAAAGTGATTAAATAATAATTTGATTATATAGAAAAGAAGAAGAAAATAGAGCAAGGAAAAAAGATTATAGATTAACACCAAGTGAAAAAATATAATATATATATATATATATCAATGAAAATCAACAAAATATATTGTATCTAAAACTATTACAAATAGTAATATCAATGAAGACATGCCTATTAATCCTAGTATTAGAATCAATTATTCTCATCAAATCCCGCTGGGTACCCGTCAGGCTGTGACGTCAAGAACAGCTACTTCTCTAGATACTGTATATATGGAGACCATATTTGTTCGAAGGTATTATATTTGTCCAATAGGACAAATCTGATTCTTTCTAATTGTAACGTCTCCAACATCTCTGCTGCCCACATTTTAATTGTGGGGGATAATGTTCCCTTCCAAAATTTCAATATGATTTTTTTCCCTATTATCAAACAGTAATCAAAGAAATTTCTTTGATTTCCTGTAAGTACCGAATTTGAATCCAAAATCCCAAGTATTATTAACTTTGGGTCTGGATCCAATCTAATTTTTAGAACCTCAGAAATAACCTTAAAAATTTCTGTCCAGTAGTAATTCAGTTTGGGACATGTAGCAAAACTGTGTGTTAAATTTGCTTCTAAGTTCTTACATTTATCACAAATTGAAGAGAGATTGTGAAAGATACTATTTAATTTAGTTTTTGAATAGTGTAATCTGTATAATACTTTGAATTGTATCAATGTATGTCTGGCATTTAACGAACACCGATGTATTTGCTGTAAACTTTCTTCCCAATTTTCTTTTGTTATGGATAAACCAATTTCCTTTTCCCATGCTTGACGATATGTTTCCGTTGTTGGATTCTCCTTATCCAAAATTATGTTATATATATGGGCTATTAATTTTTCTGTATTTGGGTGTAAATTAAACAAATCATCTAATAATCCTGGTACTTTATTTTTATAATCTAGTGTGTTTGATTTTATATAATCTCTAATTTGTAAGTACCTAAACAAGTGTTGTGGAGACAATCCGTAGATATCTTGTAACTCTTGGAATAAAAGAAATTTTCCTTTTCTATAAAGGTGCTCTATCCTTTTAATTCCTAAATCATCCCAATGTCTAAACCCTCCATCCAATATAGAGGGCTTAAATAATGGGTTATTCATTATTGGTAGTCTAAATGAAAGATTATCTAGCTGTAAAGTCTTAACTATTTGTTTCCAAATACATCTATTATTATAAATTATAGGGTTATCCCTATAAAAAATTTTTTGTACTTCCTTTGGGGCAAAGAGAACCGAGCCTACATTATAGGGTAAACAATCTTCCTTTTCCATCTTTAACCACATTGGTTCATAATCCATATTTACCCACCAAAAATTCATATTCTTAATCTGGACTGCCCAAAAATAATATAAAAAATTTGGAAGTGCTAATCCTCCATTTATCTTAGATTTACATAAATGTTTTTTACTTATTCTATGATTTTTATAATCCCAAATAAAACTATAAATAATATTATCTATTTTTTTAAAAAAGGTCTTTGGGAGAAAAAAAGGAATAGCCTGAAACAAATATAATAATTGTGGTAAAAACACCATCTTTATAGCGTTTATTCTACCAATCATGGATATAGGAACTGTTTTCCAGTACAAAATATTTTTTTTAAGTTTATCTAATAATAGAGGGTAATTAGATTTAATTAGTGAATTATAAGATTTAGTTACATTAATTCCTAAATATTTAAATTTGTCTTTAACTATTTTTTAACGGATATTGTTGTAATATATTTAAGTTAATTCCTGTTATAGGCATAATTTCACTTTTATTCCAGTTAATCCTAAATCCTGAAAATGTGCCAAAGATAGTTATAACATTGAGTAACTTAGGTAAACTAATTTCCAGTTTTGTAATATAAATCAAAACATCATCTGCATATAAAGATATTTTGTTAGTTGTTGTGTCAGTATTATAGCCATAGATTTCGGGTTCTGATCTGATTCTTTCCGCCAAAGGCTCTATCATCAAAGCAAATAGTAAAGGCGATAACGAACAACCCTGTCTACAACCCCTAGAGAGCTTAAATTTAGCTGATAATATTTGATTAGTTAAGATTCTTGCCGTTGGATTCAAATATAAAATTCTTATCCATTTACAAAATCTATCCCCCAATTGAAACTTTTCCATTATATTAAATAAATATAACCATTCCACCTGATCGAATGCCTTTTCTGCATCTAGCGATACAACTGCTGTCCCGTACTCTTTTTGAATATATAATATTAAACAAGCGTCTGAGATTATGGGATGAGTAGCGTTTTGGGATAAAACCTGTTTGATCTTGATGTATTAATTTAGAAATCACCAAACTTAATCTCCGAGATAAAACTTTTGTTAGTATTTTTTGGTCTGTATTTAGAAGTGCGATCGCTCTATATGATCCTGGATCTTCCAAATCCTTATCTGCCTTGGGAATAAGTGTAATTGTAGATTCGTTTAAAGATTCTGGTAATTTACCTTGTTCATATGCATATCTATATACTGTATATAATCTTGGGGAAATCAGATCTAGAAATTTTTTATAAAATTCTGCACTTAGGCCATCGGGGCCCGCTGCTTTTCCATTCTTTAACGAACTAATTGATTCTTCAATATCTTTTACTGTTATTTCGGCGTTTAACAAATGTCTACCTTCCTGATCTAAACTGTTAATTTGACACTTTTGTAGAAATGTTTCCATATCCACTGTTTGTCCTGTTAATTTAGATGAATAAAGATTTTGATAATATTGTAGAAATCTGTCATTAATATCTTTTGGTATCGTCAATATATTTCCATCCATCGATCTAATTCTATGTATCAATTTTTCATCCTCTAATTTTCTAAGTTGTCTTGCTAATAGTTTTTGTGGTTTGTCTCCAAACTCGAAATGCACTTGTTTGGTTTGTTGAAATAGTTTAATGACTTGGTTAGAATATATTTTATTTAGTCTATATTTTGCTATTGCAATTTTGTTACTTAGCTCTTCAGAAGGGCGTTTTATATTTTCACTATCTAGTTGTTTTATCTCGTGTTCTAACTTTTGTTCCATCTTTCTATTTTCTTTATTAAGATAATCCTGTGCAGATATTATTGCACCACGCATAAATGCTTTAAATGTGTCCCAGAGTAACGATGGTGAAGTTTCCGGTTTGTCATTAGTTTCAAAAAATAATTTAATCTGTTCCGTCACATGTTTACAACAGTCCTTATCCTTTAATATCTGGGGATTAAATCTCCAAGTAGTCGTTTTATTAAGTATATCTTTTAGTTTTATCTTAAATGTAAGAGGCGCGTGATCTGAAATAATAATATTGTGATATTTTGCGTCATACGTAAAAGGTAGTAATTTTGAATCTATTAAAAAATAATCTATCCTAGAATAAGTTCCGTGTACGGGCGAAAAAAACGAGTATTCTCGTCCGGATGGATTATCTAATCTCCAAATATCCTTAACATTCAATGTATTAATAAAAGAATTTATAAGTTTACTTGAATTAGAGGTAACTTTCCTTTTTGTAGAAGACCTGTCTAGGTAGCTATCTAAGGTGCAATTAAAGTCACCCCCAATAACTAAATTATATTGTGTGGAAATAGGAATATTATTAAATATTTTCTTAAAAAATAGTGGGTTATCAAAATTAGGGGCATATATATTCACCAAAATTACTTTCTGTGAATATAATTCCCCTGTAATTATTACATATCTACCCTCTTTGTCCTCTATTATAGAATTTTGTTTAAAAGGTATACCTTTACGGATAATTATTGCAACTCCTCTAGATTTGTGTGTAAATGAAGAGTGATATACCTTGGAAATCCATTTTGCTGTTAATCTATATTGAGCATCTCTTTTGAGATGAGTCTCTTGGAGGAAGATCACGTCTGATTTCAATCTATTCAACTGTGCTAGTACCTTTCCCCTTTTAATTGGTTCATTAATTCCCTTAACATTCCAACTGCAGAAGGTAATTCCACCCCCCCCAGTCTTCACATTCATATCTTGCATTTTACTATTAGGGTGGTTTTTTTTGGAGTAGCCTTCTCGACCCCCTCCAGCCCAGCGGCATACCCAAACGCCAATCCGATGAGAGTTTCTATCTTCAGTAATCCATATACATATCTTCTTAGAGTGATTATACAATATCGTTCATAACTACATTCATATAATATATAACGCAGAATCAAATATTTAATATATAAGAAAAAGTACAAAGTGTAATTAAAAAAAGAGAAAGGGGTGTTAACAGGGTGCCCAGAAAAAAAAGAAACTACACTGGTATAGTGTGTAGTGTGCATTAGTGAAAGCCACACTAACGTGGCTATTAATCTACTGACTTCCGTTTTTTTTAAGAAAAGAGATGTTAAGTGTTCCAGCTCCTGTCTATAATACTATGTATATTGGGGTGGGGTACTAACTTTAAGTACTTAGTAAATATTTCTATTATTCATATTACTAATTACCAGTTATTAATTTCTAGTATAATTAATATTATAGTAGGTAATACTATATTAGGGGGACAATTAAAAATTTACTAATTAATACCAAGCTATAACAACATGTCCATTATTGCCCCTCTTTCTTAATGAATAATTCATAACCGCAGGTCGGTAATAAAAGTTCATTCTTCTTCTTCTTCTTCTTCTTCAGCGCTTACTTCTTCTTCTGCTTCCTCTTCTGCCTTCTTCTGTATGCCTCGGGCGAATTCCAGTGCTTTGGTATGCTTAACAAAACGGAATTCCTTGTTGTCGTAGGTCACTCTCAATGTTGCTGGGTACATCAAACCATATCTGAGATCCTTTCCATCCTTTATATTCCGAAGAATACCTCTTGTTTCTGAGAATAAAGATCTTCTCTTAGCCACTTCAGCCGGGTAATCTCTGAAGATACTGATATTAACTCCTTCATATTTCAGATTCCTCTTTCTTATTATTATCTTCATCATTTCTTCAAACTCGTGATCATAAGCCACCTTTACAATCATTTGTCTTGGTGGTGCACCACTCCCAGGGGTCCGTCTTAAAGCCCTGTGGGCACGGCCCACCAGTGGTTCTTGGTCCAGATCCAGAATGTCCTTTAGGAGTTTTGCAGCAAATTTCCGCGGGTCCTGATTTCCTTCCCGACCCTCGGGCAATCCTACTATTCGCAAATTCTTACGTCTTTGTCGACCTTCCAAATCAATACATTTCTCATTTATTTTGTGGAGTAGTTCTGAAAGGCGTTTATTCTCGGCAAGTAACTTCTCAGTTTCCTTGGCACTTTTTACAGCAAAATCAGCCAAATCTTTAATTGCGTCATTTTGTTGGTCGAGTGTGATGACAATAGGATCAATCTTATCATTCAGCATTTGTTCCAGCCCAGCAACCTTGTCGTTTACCTCAGAGATTCGGTTTTGAAATTCAGCATCCGCCTTTCTTTTCCATTCGTTCATTATATTCTTTACCATCTCGGTAACTTCTTTTGTTAATTCCACTTTAGTTCTCTCATGAGACACCAGAATCTCCGCTTTAAGAGTTTTTATTTCATCCTTATATTCTTTCTTCATGTCTTTAAATTCATCTTTATATTCCTTCTTCAGGTCTTTTATTTCTTTCACCAGTTTCTTCATCTCACCTATCAAGGAACTTTTAAATTCTTCCATTTCAACTTTTCTCTGTGAGATTTCTTCTTGGGAGGCAGTCAGACTCGAGCCCAAGGCTTTGGTGGCACCAGCCTCTCTTCTAAGGCCCGTTTTCTTCAGGGGAGGGGAGGAGGGCTGCATTTTAAATTTCTTACCGAAGTCGCGCGCCTGATGACGTCACGCAGCCTTCAATCGCACCGGAGCCGTTTTAAATCGATCTCCTGCGGTAAGTAGCGTTAGCGCCCTCCTTTAACCCCGTTTTTTTAACCGATTTTTACGGAGCTGATCTGGCACTGTTCTCCCCTAGAACATGGCGCCACCGGAAGTCTTTTTATATGTTTCTATAAGATTCCCCCTCATCCTTCTAAACTCCAGTGAATACAAGCCTAGTCTTTTCTATCGTTCCTCATATGACAGTCCCGCCATCCCAGGGATCAATCTCGTGAACCTACGCTGCACTTCCTCAATCACAAAGATGTCCTTCCTCAAATTAGGAGCCAAAACTGTACGCAATACTCCAGATGTGGTCTCACCGGAGCCCTATACAACTGCAGAAGAAGGAAGGACAAAGGGCAAAGTAGGACAAAGCATGGCGAGTGATAGCTGGCTAGAGGTGAGGATTTTTACGGGCAGATGGTCGGACAAAGGTCAGAAATGAAAAGACAAAAGGTGTGAGATAAAAATAATAGAAGTGTTTAGTTTAGAAATACAGCATGGAAACAGGCCCTTCGGCCCACCGAGTCCTCGCCAATCAGCACCATGTATACTAGCACTGTCGCACAACACTAGGGACAATTTCTAATTTTTACCAAAGCCAATTAACCTGCAAACCTATACGTCTTTGGAATGTGGGAGGAAACCGGAGCACCCAGCGTGGTCAAGTTGGGCCGAAGGGCCTGTTTCCAAACTGTATCGCTCTGTGACTCTAATATGAGTGCATAGCTAAAACAGCACTACATCATTTTGAGTGGCATTTTGAAGCCAACTTCAGTAATTGAAAATTAAATTACTTGGAGTTGCAGAAATTAACACAAATGGTTGTACTATTCGATCAGTCTATAATCAGCTCATTTTGCCCCCAGTTGCCAACACACAATATGCCTGCAAATGTTTTTGGATGCAAAGTAAATAACTGAACAACCACCTTGTGAAATAATCTGCAATTACACTGCAACTTCCTTCAACAACTTTGCTGCAGGTGATATGATAATAAGTGTGAAACTTTAAGCAGGAAATTTAGTTCTGCAAACTGAGGCTGTTTCAGGAGAAGACTAATTATGCTTAAAGTGGAAGCTGGCCTAATTCCTTTCACGTCTTTTGGCCATTGCAAATTGCTTCAGAAACAGGAACGTGTTTTTAAGGTGCAGAAGCAGAGATAATCAGGAAAGTTCCACCAAAACTGATTCTCTGAACGAGCAGGTAATTTATCTTGGTGCATAGCATTGGTTGGCACGGTGGCGCAGTGGTACAGCGCCAGAGACCCGGGTTTGATCCTGACTACGGGTGCTTGTCTGCACCGGGTCTGTACGTTCTCCCTGTGCATGTTCACATTCGCAGGGAGCTCTGGCTTCCTCCCACACTCCAAAGATGTCTCCAATAGTTTGACACAAAACGCTGGAGTAACTCAGCGGGACAGGCAGCATCTCTGGAGAGAAGGATTGGGTGATGTTTCGGGTCGAGACCTTTCTTTAGCCTTCAGGTCTGTAGGTTAATTGGCTTCTGCCAATTGTATATTGTCCCTAGCGTGTAGGATGGCATAGTGTATGGGGTGATCGCTGGTCAGTGGGGTCTCGGTGGGTCAAAGGGCCTGTTTCCACGTTCTATCTCTAAAGTATAAAAGTCAAAAGTAAAGACTATTGTTGGTCAAGGCATTGGGAGAATTCCTTTGTTCTGTAATCATTTTGTGGAAAGACACAGAGTGCTGGAGTAACTGAGTGGGTCAGGCAGCATCCCTGGAGAACATGGATAGGTGACGTTTCGGGTTGGGACTGAAGAAGGGTCCTGACCCGAAACAACACTTATCCACGTTTTCCAGAGATGCTGCCTGAACAGCCCAATTACTCCAACACTTTGTGTCCATTTGTGTCAACAAGCATCTTCAGTTCCTTGTTTCTAATAATTTCATGGCATGTTCACATGTATGTAAGGGAAGCCAAGTTTATTCCCTGCTAACC